>OY720445.1:61970933-62574176 GCA_963082915.1 Dolichopus griseipennis
TTCTGAAAATTTACTTTCCTGGTTGCCTGGCATAAAAACTCATTTGATAGATTAAAAAATTCGCGAAATTTGACAAATAATAATTATTTTTGTTGGGAATTTACTTTTTAATTTTTGTTTTTCTAATTTATTAGATTTGCTTTCTGAAAATTTACTTTCCTGGTTGCCTTGCTTAAAAACTCATTTTTAGAGATTAAAAAATTCACGAATTTTGACAAATAATAATTAATTTTGTTGGGAATTTGCATTTTAATTTTTGGATTTTTAATTTATTAGATTTGCGTTCTGAAAATTTACTTTCCTGGTTGCCTGGCTTAAAAACTCATTTTTGAAGATTAAAAAATTCTCGAAATTTGACAAATAATAATAATTTTTGTTGGGAATTTGTATTGTAATTTTTGGATTTTTAATTTATTAGATTTGCTTTCTGAAAATTTACTTTCCTGGTTGCCTGGCATAAAAACTCATTTTATAGATTAAAAAATTCTCGAAATTTGACAAATAATAATTATTTTTGTTGGGAATTTGCATTTTAATTTTTGGATTTTTAATTTATTAGATTTGCTTTCTGAAAATTTACTTTCCTGGTTGCCTGGCATAAAAACTCATTTTATAGATTAAAAAATTCGAGAAACTTGACAAATAATATATATTTTTGTTGGGAATTTACTTTTTAATTTTTGTTTTTCTAATTTATTAGATTTGCTTTCTGAAAATTTACTTTCCTGGTTGCCTGGCTTAAAAACTCATTTTTATAGATTAAAAAATTCACGAAATTTGACAAATAATAATGATTTTTGTTGGGAATTTGCATTTTAATTTTTGGATTTTTAATTTATTAGATTTGCTTTCTGAAAATTTACTTTCCTGGTTGCCTGGCATAAAAACTCATTTTATAGATTAAAAAATTCTCGAAATTTGACAAATAATAATTATTTTTGTTGGGAATTTGCATTTTAATTTTTGGATTTTTAATTTATTAGATTTGCTTTCTGAAAATTTACTTTCCTGGTTGCCTAGCTTAAAAACTCATTTTTATAGATTAAAAAATTCTCGAAATTTGACAAATAATAATTATTTGTGTTGGGAATTTGCATATTAATTTTTGGATTTTTAATTTATTAGATTTGCTTTCTGAAAATTTTCTTTCCTGGTTGCCTGGCATAAAAACTCATTTTTATAGATTAAAAAATTCTCGAAATTTGACAAATAATAATTATTTTTGTTGGGAATTTGCATATTAATTTTTGGATTTTTAATTTATTAGATTTGCTTTCTGAAAATTTACTTTCCTTGTTGCCTGGCATAAAAACTCATTTTTATAGATTAAAAAATTCACGAAATTTGACAAATAATAATTATTTTTGTTGGGAATTTGCATATTAATTTTTGGATTTTTAATTTATTAGATTTGCTTTCTGAAAATTTACTTTCCTGGTTGCCTGGCATAAAAACTCATTTTTATAGATTAAAAAATTCTCGAAATTTGACAAATAATAATTAATTTTGTTGGGAATTTGCATTTTAATTTTTGGGTTTTTAATTTATTAGATTTGCTTTCTGAAAATTTACTTTCCTGGTTGCCTGGCATAAAAACTCATTTTATAGATTAAAAAATTCTCGAAATTTGAAAAATAATAATTATTTTTGTTGGGAATTTGCATTTTAATTTTTGTATTTTTAATTTATTAGATTTGCTTTCTGAAAATTTACTTTCCTGGTTGCCTGGCATAAAAACTCATTTTATAGATTAAAAAATTCTCGAAATTTGACAAATAATAATTATTTGTGTTGGGAATTTGCATATTAATTTTTGGATTTTTAATTTATTAGATTTGCTTTCTGAAAATTTTCTTTCCTGGTTGCCTGGCATAAAAACTCATTTTTATAGATTAAAAAATTCTCGAAATTTGACAAATAATAATTATTTTTGTTGGGAATTTGCATATTAATTTTTGGATTTTTAATTTATTAGATTTGCTTTCTGAAAATTTACTTTCCTGGTTGCCTGGCATAAAAACTCATTTTATAGATTAAAAAATTCTCGAAATTTGACAAATAATAATTATTTTTGTTGGGAATTTGCATTTTAATTTTTGTATTTTTGATTTATTAGATTTGCTTTCTGAAAATTTACTTTCCTGGTTGCCTGGCTTAAAAACTCATTTTTATAGATTAAAAAATTCGCGAAATTTGACAAATAATAATAATTTTTGTTGGGAATTTGTATTGTAATTTTTGGATTTTTAATTTATTAGATTTGCTTTCTGAAAATTTACTTTCCTGGTTGCCTGGCATAAAAACTCATTTTATAGATTAAAAAATTCTCGAAATTTGACAAATAATAATTATTTTTGTTGGGAATTTGCATTTTAATTTTTGGATTTTTAATTTATTAGATTTGCTTTCTGAAAATTTACTTTCCTGGTTGCCTGGCATAAAAAATCATTTTATAGATTAAAAAATTCGAGAAACTTGACAAATAATATATATTTTTGTTGGGAATTTACTTTTTAATTTTTGTTTTTCTAATTTATTAGATTTGCTTTCTGAAAATTTACTTTCCTGGTTGCCTGGCTTAAAAACTCATTTTTATATATTAAAAAATTCACGAAATTTGACAAATAATAATGTTTTTTGTTGGGAATTTGCATTTTAATTTTTGGATTTTTAATTTATTAGATTTGCTTTCTGAAAATTTATTTTCCTGGTTGCCTGGCATAAAAACTCATTTTATAGATTAAAAAATTCTCGAAATTTGACAAATAATAATTATTTTTGTTGGGAATTTGCATTTTAATTTTTGGATTTTTAATTTATTAGATTTGCTTTCTGAAAATTTACTTTCCTGGTTGCCTGGCTTAAAAACTCATTTTTATAGATTAAAAAATTCTCGAAATTTGACAAATAATAATTATTTGTGTTGGGAATTTGCATATTAATTTTTGGATTTTTAATTTATTAGATTTGCTTTCTGAAAATTTTCTGTCCTGGTTGCCTGGCATAAAAACTCATTTTTATAGATTAAAAAATTCTCGAAATTTGACATATAATAATTATTTTTGTTGGGAATTTGCATATTAATTTTTGGATTTTTAATTTATTAGATTTGCTTTCTGAAAATTTACTTTCCTGGTTGCCTGGCATAAAAACTCATTTTATAGATTAAAAAATTCTCGGAATTTGACAAATAATAATTATTTTTGTTGGGAATTTGCATTTTAATTTTTGTATTTTTAACTTATTAGATTTGCTTTCTGAAAATTTACTTTCCTGGTTGCCTGACATAAAAACTCATTTTATAGATTAAAAAATTCTCGAAATTTGACAAATAATAATTAATTTTGTTGGGAATTTGCATTTTAATTTTTGGGTTTTTAATTTATTAGATTTGCTTTCTGAAAATTTACTTTCCTGGTTGCCTGGCATAAAAACTCATTTTATAGATTAAAAAATTCGCGAAATTTGACAAATAATAATTATTTTTGTTGGGAATTTACTTTTTAATTTTGTTTTTCTAATTTATTAGATTTGCTTTCTGAAAATTTACTTTTCTGGTTGCCTGGCTTAAAAACTCATTTTTATAGATTAAAAAATTCACGAAGTTTGACAAATAATAATTAATTGTGTTGGGAATTTGCATTTTAATTTTTGGATTTTTAATTTATTAGATTTGCTCTCTGAAAATTTATTTTCCTGGTTGCCTGGCATGAAAACTCATTTTATAGATTAAAAAATTCTCGAAATTTGACAAATAATAATTATTTTTGTTGGGAATTTGCATTTTAATTTTTGTATTTTTAATTTATTAGATTTGCTTTCTGAAAATTTACTTTCCTGGTTGCCTGGCTGAAAAACTCATTTTTATAGATTAAAAAATTCACGAAATTTGACAAATAATAATTATTTTTGTTGGGAATTTGCATTTTAGTTTTTGTATTTTTAATTTATTAGATTTGCTTTCTGAAAATTTACTTTCCTGGTTGCCTGGCTGAAAAACTCATTTTTATAGATTAAAAAATTCACGAAATTTGACAAATAATAATTATTTTTGTTGGGAATTTGCATTTTAATTTTTGGATTTTTAATTTATTAGATTTGCTTTCCGAAAATTTACTTTCCTGGTTGCCTGGCATAAAAACTCATTTTATAGATTAAAAAATTCTCGAAATTTGACAAATAATAATTATTTTTGTTGGGAATTTGCATTTTAATTTTTGTATTTTAATTTATTAGATTTGCTTTCTGAAAATTTACTTTCCTGGTTGCCTGGCTGAAAAACTCATTTTTATAGATTAAAAAATTCACGAAATTTGACAAATAATAATTATTTTTGTTGGGAATTTGCATTTTAATTTTTGGATTTTTAATTTATTAGATTTGCTTTCTGAAAATTTACTTTCCTGGTTGCCTGGCTTAAAAACTCATTTTTATAGATTAAAAAATTCTCGAAATTTGACAAATAATAATAATTTTTGTTGGGAATTTGTATTGTAATTTTTGGATTTTTAATTTATTAGATTTGCTTTCTGAAAATTTACTTTCCTGGTTGCCTGGCATAAAAACTCATTTTATAGATTAAAAAATTCTCGGAATTTGACAAATAATAATTATTTTTGTTGGGAATTTGCATTTTAATTTTTGTATTTTTAATTTATTAGATTTGCTTTCTGAAAATTTACTTTCCTGGTTGCCTGGCATAAAAACTCATTTTATAGATTAAAAAATTCTCGAAATTTGACAAATAATAATTATTTTTGTTGGGAATTTGCATTTTAATTTTTGTATTTTTAATTTATTAGATTTGCTTTCTGAAAATTTACTTTCCTGGTTGCCTGGCTGAAAAACTCATTTTTATAGATTAAAAAATTCACGAAATTTGACAAATAATAATTATTTTTGTTGGGAATTTGCATTTTAATTTTTGGATTTTTAATTTATTAGATTTGCTTTCCGAAAATTTACTTTCCTGGTTGCCTGGCATAAAAACTAATTTTTATAGATTAAAAAATTCTCGAAATTTGACAAATAATAATTATTTTTGTTGGGAATTTGAATTTTAATTTTTGGATTTTAATTTATTAGATTTGTTTTCTGAAAATTTACTTTCCTGGTTGCCTGGCTTAAAAACTCATTTTTATAGATTAAAAAATTCACGAAATTTGACAAATAATAATTATTTTTGTTGGGAATTTGCATTTTGATTTTTGGATTTTTAATTTATTAGATTTGCTTTCTGAAAACTTATTTTCCTGGTTGCCTGGGTTAAAAACTCAATTTTATAGATTAAAAAATTCACGAAATTTGACAATTATAATGATTTTTGTTGGGAATTTGCTTTTTAATTTTTGGATTTTTAATTTATTAGATTTGCTTTCTGAAAATTTACTTTCCTGGTTGCCTGGCTTAAAAACTCATTTTTATAGATTAAAAAATTCACGTATTTTGACAAATAATAATTAATTTTGTTGGGAATTTTCTTTTTAATTTTTGGATTTTTAATTTATTAGATTTGGTTTCTGAAAATTTACTTTCCTGGTTGCCTGGCTTAAAAACTCATTTTTATAGATTAAAAAATTCTCGAAATCTGACAAATAATAACAATTTTTGTTGGGAATTTGTATTGTAATTTTTGGATTTTTAATTTATTAGACTTGCTTTCTGAAAATTTACTTTCCTGGTTGCCTGGCATAAAAACTCATTTTATAGATTAAAAAATTCTTGAAATTTGACAAATAATAATTATTTTTGTTGGGAATTTGCATTTTAATTTTTGGATTTTTAATTTATTAGATTTGCTTTCTGAAAATTTACTTTCCTGGTTGCCTGGCTTAAAAACTCATTTTATAGATTAAAAACTTCGCGAAATTTGACAAATAATAATTGTTTTTGTTGGGAATTTACTTTTTAATTTTTGTTTTTCTAATTTATTAGATTTGCTTTCTGAAAATTTACTTTCCTGGTTGCCTGGCTTAAAAACACATTTTTATAGATTAAAAAATTCACGAAATTTGACAAATAATAATGATTTTTGTTGGGAATTTGCATTTTAATTTTTTGATTTTTAATTTATTAGATTTGCTTTTTGAAAATTTACTTTCCTGGTTGCCTGGCATAAGAACTCATTTTTATAGATTAAAAAATTCACGAAATTTGACAAATAATAATTATTTTTGTTGGGAATTTGCATTTTAATTTTTGGAATTTTAATTTATTAGATTTGCTTTCTGAAAATTTACTTTCCTGGTTGCCTGGCATAAAAACTCATTTTATAGATTAAAAAATTCTCGAAATTTGACAAATAATAATTATTTTTATTGGGAATTTGCATTTTAATTTTTGTATTTTTAATTTATTAGATTTGCTTTCTGAAAATTTACTTTCCTGGTTGCCTGGCATAAAAACTCATTTTATAGATTAAAAAATTATCGAAATTTGACAAATAATAATTAATTTTGTTGGGAATTTGCATTTTAATTTTTGGATTTTTAATTTATTAGATTTGCTTTCTGAAAATTTTCTTTCCTGGTTGCCTGGCATAAAAACTCATTTTTATAGATTAAAAAATTCTCGAAATTTGACAAATAATAATTATTTTGGTTGGGAATTTGCATATTAATTTTTGGATTTTTAATTTATTAGATTTGCTTTCTGAAAATTTACTTTCCTGGTTGCCTGGCATAAAAACTCATTTTATAGATTAAAAAATTCGCGAAATTTGACAAATAATAATTAATTTTGTTGGGAATTTGCATTTTAATTTTTGGGTTTTTAATTTATTAGATTTGCTTTCTGAAAATTTTCTTTCCTGGTTGCCTGGCATAAAAACTCATTTTTATAGATTAAAAAATTCTCGAAATTTTGACAAATAATAATTAATTTTGTTGGGAATTTGCATTTTAATTTTTGGGTTTTTAATTTATTAGATTTGCTTTCTGAAAATTTACTTTCCTGGTTGCCTGGCATAAAAACTCATTTTATAGATTAAAAAATTCGCGAAATTTGACAAATAATAATTATTTTTGTTGGGAATTTACTTTTTAATTTTGTTTTTCTAATTTATTAGATTTGCTTTCTGAAAATTTACTTTTCTGGTTGCCTGGCTTAAAAACTCATTTTTATAGATTAGAAAATTCACGAAGTTTGACAAATAATAATTAATTGTGTTGGGAATTTGCATTTTAATTTTTGGATTTTTAATTTATTAGATTTGCTCTCTGAAAATTTATTTTCCTGGTTGCCTGGCATGAAAACTCATTTTATAGATTAAAAAATTCTCGAAATTTGACAAATAATAATTATTTTTGTTGGGAATTTGCATTTTAATTTTTGTATTTTTAATTTATTAGATTTGCTTTCTGAAAATTTACTTTCCTGGTTGCCTGGCTGAAAAACTCATTTTTATAGATTAAAAAATTCACGAAATTTGACAAATAATAATTATTTTTGTTGGGAATTTGCATTTTAATTTTTGTATTTTTAATTTATTAGATTTGCTTTCTGAAAATTTACTTTCCTGGTTGCCTGGCTGAAAAACTCATTTTTATAGATTAAAAAATTCACGAAATTTGACAAATAATAATTATTTTTGTTGGGAATTTGCATTTTAATTTTTGGATTTTTAATTTATTAGATTTGCTTTCCGAAAATTTACTTTCCTGGTTGCCTGGCATAAAAACTCATTTTATAGATTAAAAAATTCTCGAAATTTGACAAATAATAATTATTTTTGTTGGGAATTTGCATATTAATTTTTGTATTTTAATTTATTAGATTTGCTTTCTGAAAATTTACTTTCCTGGTTGCCTGGCTGAAAAACTCATTTTTATAGATTAAAAAATTCACGAAATTTGACAAATAATAATTATTTTTGTTGGGAATTTGCATTTTAATTTTTGGATTTTTAATTTATTAGATTTGCTTTCTGAAAATTTACTTTCCTGGTTGCCTGGCTTAAAAACTCATTTTTATAGATTAAAAAATTCTCGAAATTTGACAAATAATAATAATTTTTGTTGGGAATTTGTATTGTAATTTTTGGATTTTTAATTTATTAGATTTGCTTTCTGAAAATTTACTTTCCTGGTTGCCTGGCATAAAAACTCATTTTATAGATTAAAAAATTCTCGGAATTTGACAAATAATAATTATTTTTGTTGGGAATTTGCATTTTAATTTTTGTATTTTTAATTTATTAGATTTGCTTTCTGAAAATTTACTTTCCTGGTTGCCTGGCATAAAAACTCATTTTATAGATTAAAAAATTCTCGAAATTTGACAAATAATAATTATTTTTGTTGGGAATTTGCATTTTAATTTTTGTATTTTTAATTTATTAGATTTGCTTTCTGAAAATTTACTTTCCTGGTTGCCTGGCTGAAAAACTCATTTTTATAGATTAAAAAATTCACGAAATTTGACAAATAATAATTATTTTTGTTGGGAATTTGCATTTTAATTTTTGGATTTTTAATTTATTAGATTTGCTTTCCGAAAATTTACTTTCCTGGTTGCCTGGCATAAAAACTAATTTTTATAGATTAAAAAATTCTCGAAATTTGACAAATAATAATTATTTTTGTTGGGAATTTGAATTTTAATTTTTGGATTTTAATTTATTAGATTTGTTTTCTGAAAATTTACTTTCCTGGTTGCCTGGCTTAAAAACTCATTTTTATAGATTAAAAAATTCACGAAATTTGACAAATAATAATTATTTTTGTTGGGAATTTGCATTTTGATTTTTGGATTTTTAATTTATTAGATTTGCTTTCTGAAAACTTATTTTCCTGGTTGCCTGGGTTAAAAACTCAATTTTATAGATTAAAAAATTCACGAAATTTGACAAATTATAATGATTTTTGTTGGGAATTTGCTTTTTAATTTTTGGATTTTTAATTTATTAGATTTGCTTTCTGAAAATTTACTTTCCTGGTTGCCTGGCTTAAAAACTCATTTTTATAGATTAAAAAATTCACGTATTTTGAAAAATAATAATTAATTTTGTTGGGAATTTTCTTTTTAATTTTTGGATTTTTAATTTATTAGATTTGGTTTCTGAAAATTTACTTTCCTGGTTGCCTGGCTTAAAAACTCATTTTTATAGATTAAAAAATTCTCGAAATCTGACAAATAATAACAATTTTTGTTGGGAATTTGTATTGTAATTTTTGGATTATTAATTTATTAGATATGCTTTCTGAAAATTTACTTTCCTGGTTGCCTGGCATAAAAACTCATTTTATAGATTAAAAAATTCTTGAAATTTGACAAATAATAATTATTTTTGTTGGGAATTTGCATTTTAATTTTTGGATTTTTAATTTATTAGATTTGCTTTCTGAAAATTTACTTTCCTGGTTGCCTGGCTTAAAAACTCATTTTATAGATTAAAAAATTCGCGAAATTTGACAAATAATAATTATTTTTGTTGGGAATTTACTTTTTAATTTTTGTTTTTCTAATTTATTAGATTTGCTTTCTGAAAATTTACTTTCCTGGTTGCCTGGCTTAAAAACACATTTTTATAGATTAAAAAATTCACGAAATTTGACAAATAATAATGATTTTTGTTGGGAATTTGCATTTTAATTTTTGGATTTTTAATTTATTAGATTTGCTTTCTGAAAATTTACTTTCCTGGTTGCCTGGCATAAGAACTCATTTTTATAGATTAAAAAATTCACGAAATTTGACAAATAATAATTATTTTTGTTGGGAATTTGCATTTTAATTTTTGGAATTTTAATTTATTAGATCTGCTTTCTGAAAATTTACTTTCCTGGTTGCCTGGCATAAAAACTCATTTTATAGATTAAAAAATTCTCGAAATTTGACAAATAATAATTATTTTTATTGGGAATTTGCATTTTAATTTTTGTATTTTTAATTTATTAGATTTGCTTTCTGAAAATTTACTTTCCTGGTTGCCTGGCATAAAAACTCATTTTATAGATTAAAAAATTCTCGAAATTTGACAAATAATAATAATTTTTGTTGGGAATTTGTATTTTAATTTTTGGATTTTTAATTTATTAGATTTGCTTTCTGAAAATTTACTTTCCTGGTTGCCTGGCATAAAAACTCATTTTATAGATTAAAAAATTCTCGAAATTTGAGAAATAATAATTATTTTGGTTGGGAATTTGCATTTTAATTTTTGGATTTTTAATTTATTTGATTTGCTTTCTGAAAATTTACTTTCCTGGTTGCCTGGCATAAAAACTCATTTTATAGATTAAAAAATTCGAGAAACTTGACAAATAATATATATTTTTGTTGGTAATTTACTTTTTAATTTTTGTTTTTCTAATTTATTAGATTTGCTTTCTGAAAATTTACTTTCCTGGTTGCCTGGCTTAAAAACTCATTTTTATAGATTAAAAAATTCACGAAATTTGACAAATAATAATGATTTTTGTTGGGAATTTGCATTTTAATTTTTGGATTTTTAATTTATTAGATTTGCTTTCTGAAAATTTACTTTCCTGGTTGCCTGGCATAAAAACTCATTTTATAGATTAAAAAATTCTCGAAATTTGACAAATAATAATTATTTTTGTTGGGAATTTGCATTTTAATTTTTGGATTTTTAATTTATTAGATTTGCTTTCTGAAAATTTACTTTCCTGGTTGCCTGGCTTAAAAACTCATTTTTATAGATTAAAAAATTCTCGAAATTTGACAAATAATAATTAATTGTGTTGGGAATTTGCATATTAATTTTTGGATTTTTAATTTATTAGATTTGCTTTCTGAAAATTTTCTTTCCTGGTTGCCTGGCATAAAAACTCATTTTTATAGATTAAAAAATTCTAGAAATTTGACAAATAATAATTATTTTTGTTGGGAATTTGCATATTAATTTTTGGATTTTTAATTTATTAGATTTGCTTTCTGAAAATTTACTTTCCTGGTTGCCTGGCATAAAAACTCATTTTATAGATTAAAAAATTCTCGAAATTTGACAAATAATAATTATTTTTGTTGGGAATTTGCATTTTAATTTTTGTATTTTTAATTTATTAGATTTGCTTTCTGAAAATTTACTTTCCTGGTTGCCTGGCATAAAAACTCATTTTATAGATTAAAAAATTATCGAAATTTGACAAATAATAATTAATTTTGTTGGGAATTTGCATATTAATTTTTGGATTTTTAATTTATTAGATTTGCTTTCTGAAAATTTACTTTCCTGGTTGCCTGGCATAAAAACTCATTTTATAGATTAAAAAATTCGCGAAATTTGACAAATAATAATTAATTTTGTTGGGAATTTGCATTTTAATTTTTGGATTTTTAATTTATTAGATTTGCTTTCTGAAAATTTACTTTCCTGGTTGCCTGGCATAAAAACTCATTTTATAGATTAAAAAATTCGCGAAATTTGACAAATAATAATTATTTTTGTTGGGAATTTACTTTTTAATTTTTGTTTTTCTAATTTATTAGATTTGCTTTCTGAAAATTTACTTTCCTGGTTGCCTGGCATAAAAACTCATTTTTATAGATTAAAAAATTCACGAATTTTGACAAATAATAATTAATTTTGTTGGGAATTTGCATTTTAATTTTTGGATTTTTAATTTATTAGATTTGCTTTCTGAAAATTTACTTTCCTGGTTGCCTGGCTTAAAAACTCATTTTTATAGATTAAAAAATTCTCGAAATTTGACAAATAATAATAATTTTTGTTGGGAATTTGTATTGTAATTTTTGGATTTTTAATTTATTAGATTTGCTTTCTGAAAATTTACTTTCCTGGTTGCCTGGCATAAAAACTCATTTTATAGATTAAAAAATTCTCGAAATTTGACAAATAATAATTATTTTTGTTGGGAATTTGCATTTTAATTTTTGGATTTTTAATTTATTAGATTTGCTTTCTGAAAATTTACTTTCCTGGTTGCCTGGCATAAAAACTCATTTTATAGATTAAAAAATTCGAGAAACTTGACAAATAATTTATATTTTTGTTGGGCATTTACTTTTTAATTTTTGTTTTTCTAATTTATTAGATTTGCTTTCTGAAAATTTACTTTCCTGGTTGCCTGGCTTAAAAACTCATTTTTATAGATTAAAAAATTCACGAAATTTGACAAATAATAATGATTTTTGTTGGGAATTTGCATTTTAATTTTTGGATTTTTAATTTATTAGATTTGCTTTCTGAAAATTTACTTTCCTGGTTGCCTGGCATAAAAACTCATTTTATAGATTAAAAAATTCTCGAAATTTGACAAATAATAATTATTTTTGTTGGGAATTTGCATTTTAATTTTTGGATTTTTAATTTATTTGATTTGCTTTCTGAAAATTTACTTTCCTGGTTGCCTGGCTTAAAAACTCATTTTTATAGATTAAAAAATTCTCGAAATTTGACAAATAATAATTATTTTTGTTGGGAATTTGCATTTTAATTTTTGGATTTTTAATTTATTAGATTTGCTTTCTGAAAATTTACTTTCCTGGTTGCCTGGCTTAAAAACTCATTTTTATAGATTAAAAAATTCGCGAAATTTGACAAATAATAATTAATTGTGTTGGGAATTTGCATATTAATTTTTGGATTTTTAATTTATTAGATTTGCTTTCTGAAAATTTTCTTTCCTGGTTGCCTGGCATAAAAACTCATTTTTATAGATTAAAAAATTCTCGAAATTTGACAAATAATAATTATTTTTGTTGGGAATTTGCATATTAATTTTTGGATTTTTAATTTATTAGATTTGCTTTCTGAAAATTTACTTTCCTGGTTGCCTGGCATAAAAACTCATTTTATAGATTAAAAAATTCTCGAAATTTGACAAATAATAATTATTTTTGTTGGGAATTTGCATTTTAATTTTTGTATTTTTAATTTATTAGATTTGCTTTCTGAAAATTTACTTTCCTGGTTGCCTGGCATAAAAACTCATTTTATAGATTAAAAAATTCGAGAAACTTGACAAATAATAATTATTTTTGTTGGGAATTTGCATTTTAATTTTTGGATTTTTAATTTATTAGATTTGCTTTCTGAAAATTTACTTTCCTGGTTGCCTGGCATAAAAACTCATTTTATAGATTAAAAAATTCGAGAAACTTGACAAATAATATATATTTTTGTTGGGAATTTACTTTTTAATTTTTGTTTTTCTAATTTATTAGATTTGCTTTCTGAAAATTTACTTTCCTGGTTGCCTGGCTTAAAAACTCATTTTTATAGATTAAAAAATTCACGAAATTTGACAAATAATAATGATTTTTGTTGGGAATTTGCATTTTAATTTTTGGATTTTTAATTTATTAGATTTGCTTTCTGAAAATTTACTTTCCTGGTTGCCTGGCATAAAAACTCATTTTATAGATTAAAAAATTCTCGAAATTTGACAAATAATAATTATTTTTGTTGGGAATTTGCATTTTAATTTTTGGATTTTTAATTTATTAGATTTGCTTTCTGAAAATTTACTTTCCTGGTTGCCTGGCTTAAAAACTCATTTTTATAGATTAAAAAATTCTCGAAATTTGACAAATAATAATTAATTGTGTTGGGAATTTGCATATTAATTTTTGGATTTTTAATTTATTAGATTTGCTTTCTGAAAATTTACTTTCCTGGTTGCCTGGCTTAAAAACTCATTTTATAGATTAAAAAATTCGCGAAATTTGACAAATAATAATTAATTTTGTTGGGAATTTGCATTTTAATTTTTGGATTTTTAATTTATTAGATTTGCTTTCTGAAAATTTACTTTCCTGGTTGCCTGGCATAAAAACTCATTTTATAGATTAAAAAATTCGCGAAATTTGACAAATAATAATTATTTTTGTTGGGAATTTACTTTTTAATTTTTGTTTTTCTAATTTATTAGATTTGCTTTCTGAAAATTTACTTTCCTGGTTGCCTGGCATAAAAACTCATTTTTATAGATTAAAAAATTCACGAATTTTGACAAATAATAATTAATTTTGTTGGGAATTTGCATTTTAATTTTTGGATTTTTAATTTATTAGATTTGCTTTCTGAAAATTTACTTTCCTGGTTGCCTGGCTTAAAAACTCATTTTTATAGATTAAAAAATTCTCGAAATTTGACAAATAATAATAATTTTTGTTGGGAATTTGTATTGTAATTTTTGGATTTTTAATTTATTAGATTTGCTTTCTGAAAATTTACTTTCCTGGTTGCCTGGCATAAAAACTCATTTTATAGATTAAAAAATTCTCGAAATTTGACAAATAATAATTATTTTTGTTGGGAATTTGCATTTTAATTTTTGGATTTTTAATTTATTAGATTTGCTTTCTGAAAATTTACTTTCCTGGTTGCCTGGCATAAAAACTCATTTTATAGATTAAAAAATTCGAGAAACTTGACAAATAATATATATTTTTGTTGGGAATTTACTTTTTAATTTTTGTTTTTCTAATTTATTCGATTTGCTTTCTGAAAATTTACTTTCCTGGTTGCCTGGCTTAAAAACTCATTTTTATAGATTAAAAAATTCACGAAATTTGACAAATAATAATGATTTTTGTTGGGAATTTGCATTTTAATTTTTGGATTTTTAATTTATTAGATTTGCTTTCTGAAAATTTACTTTCCTGGTTGCCTGGCATAAAAACTCATTTTATAGATTAAAAAATTCTCGAAATTTGACAAATAATAATTATTTTTGTTGGGAATTTGCATTTTAATTTTTGGATTTTTAATTTATTAGATTTGCTTTCTGAAAATTTACTTTCCTGGTTGCCTGGCTTAAAAACTCATTTTTATAGATTAAAAAATTCTCGAAATTTGACAAATAATAATTATTTTTGTTGGGAATTTGCATTTTAATTTTTGGATTTTTAATTTATTAGATTTGCTTTCTGAAAATTTACTTTCCTGGTTGCCTGGCTTAAAAACTCATTTTTATAGATTAAAAAATTCTCGAAATTTGACAAATAATAATTAATTGTGTTGGGAATTTGCATATTAATTTTTGGATTTTTAATTTATTAGATTTGCTTTCTGAAAATTTTCTTTCCTGGTTGCCTGGCATAAAAACTCATTTTTATAGATTAAAAAATTCTCGAAATTTGACAAATAATAATTATTTTTGTTGGGAATTTGCATATTAATTTTTGGATTTTTAATTTATTAGATTTGCTTTCTGAAAATTTACTTTCCTGGTTGCCTGGCATAAAAACTCATTTTATAGATTAAAAAATTCTCGAAATTTGATAAATAATAATTATTTTTGTTGGGAATTTGCATTTTAATTTTTGTATTTTTAATTTATTAGATTTGCTTTCTGAAAATTTACTTTCCTGGTTGCCTGGCATAAAAACTCATTTTATAGATTAAAAAATTATCGAAATTTGACAAATAATAATTAATTTTGTTGGGAATTTGCATTTTAATTTTTGGATTTTTAATTTATTAGATTTGCTTTCTGAAAATTTACTTTCCTGGTTGCCTGGCATAAAAACTCATTTTATAGATTAAAAAATTCGCGAAATTTGACAAATAATAATTAATTTTGTTGGGAATTTGCATTTTAATTTTTGGATTTTTAATTTATTAGATTTGCTTTCTGAAAATTTACTTTCCTGGTTGCCTGGCATAAAAACTCATTTTATAGATTAAAAAATTCGCGAAATTTGACAAATAATAATTATTTTTGTTGGGAATTTACTTTTTAATTTTTGTTTTTCTAATTTATTAGATTTGCTTTCTGAAAATTTACTTTCCTGGTTGCCTGGCATAAAAACTCATTTTTATAGATTAAAAAATTCACGAATTTTGACAAATAATAATTAATTTTATTGGGAATTTGCATTTTAATTTTTGGATTTTTAATTTATTAGATTTGCTTTCTGAAAATTTACTTTCCTGGTTGCCTGGCTTAAAAACTCATTTTTATAGATTAAAAAATTCTCGAAATTTGACAAATAATAATAATTTTTGTTGGGAATTTGTATTGTAATTTTTGGATTTTTAATTTATTAGATTTGCTTTCTGAAAATTTACTTTCCTGGTTGCCTGGCATAAAAACTCATTTTATAGATTAAAAAATTCTCGAAATTTGACAAATAATAATTATTTTTGTTGGGAATTTGCATTTTAATTTTTGGATTTTTAATTTATTAGATTTGCTTTCTGAAAATTTACTTTCCTGGTTGCCTGGCATAAAAACTCATTTTATAGATTAAAAAATTCGAGAAACTTGACAAATAATATATATTTTTGTTGGGAATTTACTTTTTAATTTTTGTTTTTCTAATTTATTAGATTTGCTTTCTGAAAATTTACTTTCCTGGTTGCCTGGCTTAAAAACTCATTTTTATAGATTAAAAAATTCACGAAATTTGACAAATAATAATGATTTTTGTTGGGAATTTGCATTTTAATTTTTGGATTTTTAATTTATTAGATTTGCTTTCTGAAAATTTACTTTCCTGGTTGCCTGGCATAAAAACTCATTTTTTAGATTAAAAAATTCTCGAAATTTGACAAATAATAATTATTTTTGTTGGGAATTTGCATTTTAATTTTTGGATTTTTAATTTATTAGATTTGCTTTCTGAAAATTTACTTTCCTGGTTGCCTGGCTTAAAAACTCATTTTTATAGATTAAAAAATTCTCGAAATTTGACAAATAATAATTATTTATGTTGGGAATTTGCATATTAATTTTTGGATTTTTAATTTATTAGATTTGCTTTCTGAAAATTTTCTTTCCTGGTTGCCTGGCATAAAAACTCATTTTTATAGATTAAAAAATTCTCGAAATTTGACAAATAATAATTATTTTTGTTGGGAATTTGCATATTAATTTTTGGATTTTTAATTTATTAGATTTGCTTTCTGAAAATTTACTTTCCTGGTTGCCTGGCATAAAAACTCATTTTATAGATTAAAAAATTCTCGGAATTTGACAAATAATAATTATTTTTGTTGGGAATTTGCATTTTAATTTTTGTATTTTTAATTTATTAGATTTGCTTTCTGAAAATTTACTTTCCTGGTTGCCTGGCATAAAAACTCATTTTTATAGATTAAAAAATTCTCGAAATTTGACAAATAATAATTAATTTTGTTGGGAATTTGCATTTTAATTTTTGGGTTTTTAATTTATTAGATTTGCTTTCTGAAAATTTACTTTCCTGGTTGCCTGGCATAAAAACTCATTTTATAGATTAAAAAATTCGCGAAATTTGACAAATAATAATTATTTTTGTTGGGAATTTACTTTTTAATTTTTGTTTTTCTAATTTATTAGATTTGCTTTCTGAAAATTTACTTGCCTGGTTGCCTGGCTTAAAAACTCATTTTTATAGATTAAAAAATTCACGAAGTTTGACAAATAATAATGATTTTTGATGGGAATTTGCATTTTAATTTTTGGATTTTTAATTTATTAGATTTGCTCTCTGAAAATTTATTTTCCTGGTTGCCTGGCATAAAAACTCATTTTATAGATTAAAAAATTCTCGAAATTTGACAAATAATAATTATTTTTGTTGGGAATTTGCATTTTAATTTTTGTATTTTTAATTTATTAGATTTGCTTTCTGAAAATTTACTTTCCTGGTTGCCTGGCTGAAAAACTCATTTTTATAGATTAAAAAATTCACGAAATTTGACAAATAATAATAATTTTTGTTGGGAATTTGCATTTTAATTTTTGGATTTTTAATTTATTAGATTTGCTTTCTGAAAATTTACTTTCCTGGTTGCCTGGCATAAAAACTAATTTTTATAGATTAAAAAATTCTTGAAATTTGACAAATAATAAAATTTTTGTTGGGAATTTGCATTTTAATTTTTGGATTTTTAATTTATTAGATTTGCTTTCTGAAAATTTACTTAAAAACTCATTTTTATAGATTAAAAAATTCTCGAAATTTGACAAATAATAATTAATTGTGTTGGGAATTTGCATATTAATTTTTGGATTTTTAATTTATTAGATTTGCTTTCTGAAAATTTTCTTTCCTGGTTGCCTGGCATAAAAACTCATTTTTATAGATTAAAAAATTCTCGAAATTTGACAAATAATAATTATTTTTGTTGGGAATTTGCATATTAATTTTTGGATTTTTAATTTATTAGATTTGCTTTCTGAAAATTTACTTTCCTGGTTGCCTGGCATAAAAACTCATTTTATAGATTAAAAAATTCTCGAAATTTGACAAATAATAATTATTTTTGTTGGGAATTTGCATTTTAATTTTTGTATTTTTAATTTATTAGATTTGCTTTCTGAAAATTTACTTTCCTGGTTGCCTGGCATAAAAACTCATTTTATAGATTAAAAAATTATCGAAATTTGACAAATAATAATTAATTTTGTTGGGAATTTGCATTTTAATTTTTGGATTTTTAATTTATTAGATTTGCTTTCTGAAAATTTACTTTCCTGGTTGCCTGGCATAAAAACTCATTTTATAGATTAAAAAATTCGCGAAATTTGACAAATAATAATTAATTTTGTTGGGAATTTGCATTTTAATTTTTGGATTTTTAATTTATTAGATTTGCTTTCTGAAAATTTACTTTCCTGGTTGCCTGGCATAAAAACTCATTTTATAGATTAAAAAATTCGCGAAATTTGACAAATAATAATTATTTTTGTTGGGAATTTACTTTTTAATTTTTGTTTTTCTAATTTATTAGATTTGCTTTCTGAAAATTTACTTTCCTGGTTGCCTGGCATAAAAACTCATTTTTATAGATTAAAAAATTCACGAATTTTGACAAATAATAATTAATTTTGTTGGGAATTTGCATTTTAATTTTTGGATTTTTAATTTATTAGATTTGCTTTCTGAAAATTTACTTTCCTGGTTGCCTGGCTTAAAAACTCATTTTTATAGATTAAAAAATTCTCGAAATTTGACAAATAATAATAATTTTTGTTGGGAATTTGTATTGTAATTTTTGGATTTTTAATTTATTAGATTTGCTTTCTGAAAATTTACTTTCCTGGTTGCCTGGCATAAAAACTCATTTTATAGATTAAAAAATTCTCGAAATTTGACAAATAATAATTATTTTTGTTGGGAATTTGCATTTTAATTTTTGGATTTTTAATTTATTAGATTTGCTTTATGAAAATTTACTTTCCTGGTTGCCTGGCATAAAAACTCATTTTATAGATTAAAAAATTCGAGAAACTTGACAAATAATATATATTTTTGTTGGGAATTTACTTCTTAATTTTTGTTTTTCTAATTTATTAGATTTGCTTTCTGAAAATTTACTTTCCTGGTTGCCTGGCTTAAAAACTCATTTTTATAGATTAAAAAATTCACGAAATTTGACAAATAATAATGATTTTTGTTGGGAATTTGCATTTTAATTTTTGGATTTTTAATTTATTAGATTTGCTTTCTGAAAATTTACTTTCCTGGTTGCCTGGCATAAAAACTCATTTTATAGATTAAAAAATTCTCGAAATTTGACAAATAATAATTATTTTTGTTGGGAATTTGCATTTTAATTTTTGGATTTTTAATTTATTAGATTTGCTTTCTGAAAATTTACTTTCCTGGTTGCCTGGCTTAAAAACTCATTTTTATAGATTAAAAAATTCTCGAAATTTGACAAATAATAATTATTTGTGTTGGGAATTTGCATATTAATTTTTGGATTTTTAATTTATTAGATTTGCTTTCTGAAAATTTTCTTTCCTGGTTGCCTGGCATAAAAACTCATTTTTATAGATTAAAAAATTCTCGAAATTTGACAAATAATAATTATTTTTGTTGGGAATTTGCATATTAATTTTTGGATTTTTAATTTATTAGATTTGCTTTCTGAAAATTTACTTTCCTGGTTGCCTGGCATAAAAACTCATTTTATAGATTAAAAAATTCTCGGAATTTGACAAATAATAATTATTTTTGTTGGGAATTTGCATTTTAATTTTTGTATTTTTAATTTATTAGATTTGCTATCTGAAAATTTACTTTCCTGGTTGCCTGGCATAAAAACTCATTTTTATAGATTAAAAAATTCTCGAAATTTGACAAATAATAATTAATTTTGTTGGGAATTTGCATTTTAATTTTTGGGTTTTTAATTTATTAGATTTGCTTTCTGAAAATTTACTTTCCTGGTTGCCTGGCATAAAAACTCATTTTATAGATTAAAAAATTCGCGAAATTTGACAAATAATAATTATTTTTGTTGGGAATTTACTTTTTAATTTTTGTTTTTCTAATTTATTAAATTTGCTTTCTGAAAATTTACTTTCCTGGTTGCCTGGCTTAAAAACTCATTTTTATAGATTAAAAAATTCACGAAGTTTGACAAATAATAATGATTTTTGATGGGAATTTGCATTTTAATTTTTGGATTTTTAATTTATTAGATTTGCTCTCTGAAAATTTATTTTCCTGGTTGCCTGGCATAAAAACTCATTTTATAGATTAAAAAATTCTCGAAATTTGACAAATAATAATTATTTTTGTTGGGAATTTGCATTTTAATTTTTGTATTTTTAATTTATTAGATTTGCTTTCTGAAAATTTACTTTCCTGGTTGCCTGGCTGAAAAACTCATTTTTATAGATTAAAAAATTCACGAAATTTGACAAATAATAATTATTTTTGTTGGGAATTTGCATTTTAATTTTTGGATTTTTAATTTATTATATTTGCTTTCTGAAAATTTACTTTCCTGGTTGCCTGGCATAAAAACTAATTTTTATAGATTAAAAAATTCTCGAAATTTGACAAATAATAATTATTTTTGTTGGAAATTTGCATTTTAATTTTTGGATTTTTAATTTATTAGATTTGCTTTCTGAAAATTTACTTTCCTGGTTGCCTGGCATAAAAACTAATTTTTATAGATTAAAAAATTCTCGAAATTTGACAAATAATAATTATTTTTGTTGGGAATTTGCATATTAATTTTTGGATTATTAATTTATTAGATTTGCTTTCTGAAAATTTACTTTCCTGGTTGCCTGGCTTAAAAACTCATTTTTATAGATTAAAAAATTCACGAAATTTGACAAATAATAATTATTTTTGTTGGGAATTTGCATATTAATTTTTGGATTATTAATTTATTAGATTTGCTTTCTGAAAATTTACTTTCCTGGTTGCCTGGCTTAAAAACTCATTTTTATAGATTAAAAAATTCACGAATTTTGACAAATAATAATTAATTTCGTTGGGAATTTGCATTTTAATTTTTGGATTTTTAATTTATTAGATTTGCTTTCTGAAAATTTACTTTCCTTGTTGCCTGGCATAAAAACTCATTTTATAGATTAAAAAATTCGCGAAATTTGACAAATAATAATTATTTTTGTTGGGAATTTGCATTTTAATTTTTGTATTTTTAATTTATTAGATTTGCTTCCTGAAAATTTACTTTCCTGGTTGCCTGGCTTAAAAACTCATTTTTATAGATTAAAAAATTCACGAAATTTGACAAATAATAATTATTTTTGTTGGGAATTTGCATTTTAATTTTTGGATTTTTAATTTATTAGATTTGCTTTCTGAAAATTTACTTTCCTGGTTGCTTGGCATAAAAACTAATTTTTATAGTTTAAAAAATTCTCGAAATTTGACAAATAATAATTATTTTTGTTGGGAATTTGCATATTAATTTTTGGATTATTAATTTATTAGATTTGCTTTCTGAAAATTTACTTTCCTGGTTGCCTGGCTTAAAAACTCATTTTTATAGATTAAAAAATTCACGAAATTTGACAAATAATAATTATTTTTGTTGGGAATTTGCATTTTAATTTTTGGATTTTTAATTTATTAGATTTGCTTTCTGAAAACTTACTTTCCTGGTTGCCTGGGTTAAAAACTCAATTTTATAGATTAAAAAATTCACGAAATTTGACAAAAAATAATGATTTTTGTTGGGAATTTGCATTTTAATTTTTGGATTTTTAATTTATTAGATTTGCTTTCTGAAAATTTACTTTCCTGGTTGCCTGGCTTAAAAACTCATTTTTATAGATTAAAAAATTCACGAATTTTGACAAATAATAATTAATTTCGTTGGGAATTTGCATTTTAATTTTTGGATTTTTAATTTATTAGATTTGCTTTCTGAAAATTTACTTTCCTGGTTGCCTGGCATAAAAACTCATTTTATAGATTAAAAAATTCGCGAAATTTGACAAATAATAATTATTTTTGTTGGGAATTTACTTTTTAATTTTTGTTTTTCTAATTTATTAGATTTGCTTTCTGAAAATTTACTTTCCTGGTTGCCTGGCTTAAAAACTAATTTTTATAGATTAAAAAATTCACGAAATTTGACAAATAATAATGATTTTTGTTGGGAATTTGCATTTTAATTTTTGGATTTTTAATTTATTAGATTTGCTTTCTGAAAATTTACTTTCCTGGTTGCCTGGCATAAAAACTCATTTTATAGATTAAAAAATTCTCGAAATTTGACAAATAATAATTATTTTTGTTGGGAATTTGCATTTTAATTTTTGGATTTTTAATTTATTAGATTTGCTTTCTAAAAATTTACTTTCCTGGTTGCCTGGCATAAAAACTCATTTTATAGATTAAAAAATTCTCGAAATTTGACAAATAATAATTAATTTTGTTGGGAATTTGCATTTTAATTTTTTCGATTTTTAATTTATTAGATTTGCTTTCTGAAAATTTACTTTCCTGGTTGCCTAGCATAAAAACTCATTTTATAGATTAAAAAATTCGCGAAATTTGACAAATAATAATTCATTTTGTTGGGAATTTGCATTTTAATTTTTGGATTTTTAATTTATTAGATTTGCTTTCTGAAAATTTACTTTCCTGGTTGCCTGGCATAAAAACTCATTTTATAGATTAAAAAATTCGCGAAATTTGACAAATAATAATGATTTTTGTTGGGAATTTGCATTTTAATTTTTGGTTTTTTAATTTATTAGATTTGCTTTCTGAAAATTTACTTTCCTGGTTGCCTGGCATAAAAACTCATTTTATAGATTAAAAAATTCTCGAAATTTGACAAATAATAATTATTTTTGTTGGGAATTTGCATTTTAATTTTTGGATTTTTAATTTATTAGATTTGCTTTCTGAAAATTTACTTTCCTGGTTGCCTGGCATAAAAACTCATTTTATAGATTAAAAAATTCGCGAAATTTGACAAATAATAATTCATTTTGTTGGGAATTTGCATTTTAATTTTTGGATTTTTAATTTATTAGATTTGCTTTCTGAAAATTTACTTTCCTGGTTGCCTGGCATAAAAACTCATTTTATAGATTAAAAAATTCGCGAAATTTGACAAATAATAATGATTTTTGTTGGGAATTTGCATTTTAATTTTTGGTTTTTTAATTTATTAGATTTGCTTTCTGAAAATTTACTTTCCTGGTTGCCTGGCATAAAAACTCATTTTATAGATTAAAAAATTCTCGAAATTTGACAAATAATAATTATTTTTGTTGGGAATTTGCATTTTAATTTTTGGATTTTTAATTTATTAGATTTGCTTTCTGAAAATTTACTTTCCTGGTTGCCTGGCATAAAAACTCATTTTATAGATTAAAAAATTCGCGAAATTTGACAAATAATAATGATTTTTGTTGGGAATTTGCATTTTAATTTTTGGATTTTTAATTTATTAGATTTGCTTTCTGAAAATTTACTTTCCTGGTTGCCTGGCATAAAAACTCATTTTATAGATTAAAAAATTCGCGAAATTTGACAAATAATAATTATTTTTGTTGGGAATTTACTTTTTAATTTTTGTTTTTCTAATTTATTAGATTTGCTTTCTGAAAATTTACTTTCCTGGTTGCCTGGCTTAAAAACTAATTTTTATAGATTAAAAAATTCACGAAATTTGACAAATAATAATGATTTTTGTTGGGAATTTGCATTTTAATTTTTGGATTTTTAATTTATTAGATTTGCTTTCTGAAAATTTACTTTCCTGGTTGCCTGGCATAAAAACTCATTTTATAGATTAAAAAATTCTCGAAATTTGACAAATAATAATTATTTTTGTTGGGAATTTGCATTTTAATTTTTGGATTTTTAATTTATTAGATTTGCTTTCTGAAAATTTACTTTCCTGGTTGCCTGGCATAAAAACTCATTTTATAGATTAAAAAATTCTCGAAATTTGACAAATAATAATTAATTTTGTTGGGAATTTGCATTTTAATTTTTTCGATTTTTAATTTATTAGATTTGCTTTCTGAAAATTTACTTTCCTGGTTGCCTAGCATAAAAACTCATTTTATAGATTAAAAAATTCGCGAAATTTGACAAATAATAATTCATTTTGTTGGGAATTTGCATTTTAATTTTTGGATTTTTAATTTATTAGATTTGCTTTCTGAAAATTTACTTTCCTGGTTGCCTGGCATAAAAACTCATTTTATAGATTAAAAAATTCTCGAAATTTGACAAATAATATATATTTTTGTTGGGAATTTACTTTTTAATTTTTGTTTTTCTAATTTATTAGATTTGCTTTCTGAAAAGTTACTTTCCTGGTTGCCTGGCTTAAAAACTCATTTTTATAGATTAAAAAATTCACGAATTTTGACAAATAATAATTAATTTTGTTGGGAATTTGCATTTTAATTTTTGGATTTTTAATTTATTAGATTTGCTTTCTGAAAATTTACTTTCCTGGTTGCCTGGCTTAAAAACTCATTTTTATAGATTAAAAAATTCACGAATTTTGACAAATAATAATTAATTTTGTTGGGAATTTGCATTTTAATTTTTGGATTTTTAATTTATTAGATTTGCTTTCTGAAAATTTACTTTCCTGGTTGCCTGGCTTAAAAACTCATTTTTATAGATTAAAAAATTCTCGAAATTTGACAAATAATAATAATTTTTGTTGGGAATTTGTATTGTAATTTTTGGATTTTTAATTTATTAGATTTGCTTTCTGAAAATTTACTTTCCTGGTTGCCTGGCATAAAAACTCATTTTATAGATTAAAAAATTCTCGAAATTTGACAAATAATAATTATTTTTGTTGGGAATTTGCATTTTAATTTTTGGATTTTTAATTTATTAGATTTGCTTTCTGAAAATTTACTTTCCTGGTTGCCTGGCATAAAAACTCATTTTATAGATTAAAAAATTCGAGAAACTTGACAAATAATATATATTTTTGTTGGGAATTTACTTTTTAATTTTTGTTTTTCTAATTTATTAGATTTGCTTTCTGAAAAGTTACTTTCCTGGTTGCCTGGCTTAAAAACTCATTTTTATAAATTAAAAAATTCACGAAATTTGACAAATAATAATGATTTTTGTTGGGAATTTGCATTTTAATTTTTGGATTTTTAATTTATTAGATTTGCTTTCTGAAAATTTATTTTCCTGGTTGCCTGGCATAAAAACTCATTTTATAGATTAAAAAATTCTCGAAATTTGACAAATAATAATTATTTGTGTTGGTAATTTGCATATTAATTTTTGGATTTTTAATTTATTAGATTTGCTTTCTGAAAATTTTCTTTCCTGGTTGCCTGGCATAAAAACTCATTTTTATAGATTAAAAAATTCTCGAAATTTGACAAATAATAATTATTTTTGTTGGGAATTTGCATATTAATTTTTGGATTTTTAATTTATTAGATTTGCTTTCTGAAAATTTACTTTCCTGGTTGCCTGGCATAAAAACTCATTTTATAGATTAAAAAATTCTCGGAATTTGACAAATAATAATTATTTTTGTTGGGAATTTGCATTTTAATTTTTGTATTTTTAATTTATTAGATTTGCTTTCTGAAAATTTACTTTCCTGGTTGCCTGGCATAAAAACTCATTTTATAGATTAAAAAATTCTCGAAAGTTGACAAATAATAATTAATTTTGTTGGGAATTTGCATTTTAATTTTTGGGTTTTTAATTTATTAGATTTGCTTTCTGAAAATTTACTTTCCTGGTTGCCTGGCATAAAAACTCATTTTATAGATTAAAAAATTCGCGAAATTTGACAAATAATAATTATTTTTGTTGGGAATTTACTTTTTAATTTTGTTTTTCTAATTTATAAGATTTGCTTTCTGAAAATTTACTTTCCTGGTTGCCTGGCTTAAAAACTCATTTTTATAGATTAAAAAATTCACGAAGTTTGACAAATAATAATGATTTTTGTTGGGAATTTGCATTTTAATTTTTGGATTTTTAATTTATTAGATTTGCTCTCTGAAAATTTATTTTCCTGGTTGCCTGGCATAAAAACTCATTTTATAGATTAAAAAATTCTCGAAATTTGACAAATAATAATTATTTTTGTTGGGAATTTGCATTTTAATTTTTGTATTTTTAATTTATTAGATTTGCTTTCTGAAAATTTACTTTCCTGGTTGCCTGGCTGAAAAACTCATTTTTATAGTTTAAAAAATTCACGAAATTTGACAAATAATAATTATTTTTGTTGGGAATTTGCATTTTAATTTTTGGATTTTTAATTTATTAGATTTGCTTTCCGAAAATTTACTTTCCTGGTTGCCTGGCATAAAAACTAATTTTTATAGATTAAAAAATTCTCGAAATTTGACAAATAATAATTATTTTTGTTGGGAATTTGCATATTAATTTTTGGATTATTAATTTATTAGGTTTGCTTTCTGAAAATTTACTTTCCTGGTTGCCTGGCTTAAAAACTCATTTTTATAGATTAAAAAATTCACGAAATTTGACAAATAATAATTATTTTTGTTGGGAATTTGCATTTTAATTTTTGGATTTTTAATTTATTAGATTTGCTTTCTGAAAACTTACTTTCCTGGTTGCCTGGGTTAAAAACTCAATTTTATAGATTAAAAAATTCACGAAATTTGACAAAAAATAATGATTTTTGTTGGGAATTTGCATTTTAATTTTTGGATTTTTAATTTATTAGATTTGCTTTCTGAAAATTTACTTTCCTGGTTGCCTGGCTTAAAAACTCATTTTTATAGATTAAAAAATTCACGAATTTTGACAAATAATAATTAATTTTGTTGGGAATTTGCATTTTAATTTTTGGATTTTTAATTTATTAGATTTGCTTTCTGAAAATTTACTTTCCTGGTTGCCTGGCATAAAAACTCATTTTATAGATTAAAAAATTCGCGAAATTTGACAAATAATAATTATTTTTGTTGGGAATTTACTTTTTAATTTTTGTTTTTCTAATTTATTAGATTTGCTTTCTGAAAATTTACTTTCCTGGTTGCCTGGCTTAAAAACTCATTTTTATAGATTAAAAAATTCACGAAATTTGACAAATAATAATTATTTTTGTTGGGAATTTGCATTTTAATTTTTGGATTTTTAATTTATTAGATTTGCTTTCCGAAAATTTACTTTCCTGGTTGCCTGGCTTAAAAACTCATTTTTATAGATTAAAATATTCACGAATTTTGACAAATAATAATTAATTTTGTTGGGAATTTGCATTTTAATTTTTGGATTTTTAATTTATTAGATTTGCTTTCTGAAAATTTACTTTCCGGTTGCCTGGCATAAAAACTCATTTTATAGATTAAAAAATTCGCGAAATTTGACAAATAATAATTATTTTTGTTGGGAATTTACTTTTTAATTTTTGTTTTTCTAATTTATTAGATTTGCTTTCTGAAAATTTACTTTCCTGGTTGCCTGGCATAAAAACTCATTTTATAGATTAAAAAATTCACGAAATTTGACAAATAATAATTATTTTTGTTGGGAATTTGCATATTAATTTTTGGATTTTTAATTTATTAGATTTGCTTTCTGAAAATTTTCTTTCCTGGTTGCCTGGCATAAAAACTCATTTTTATAGATTAAAAAATTCACGAAATTTGACAAATAATAATGATTTTTGTTGGGAATTTGCATTTTACTTTTTGGATTTTTAATTTATTAGATTTGCTTTCCGAAAATTTACTTTCCTGGTTGCCTGGCATAAAAACTAATTTTTATAGATTAAAAAATTCTCGAACTTTGACAAATAATAATTATTTTTGTTGAGAATTTGCATATTAATTTTTGGATTTTTAATTTATTAGATTTGCTTTCTGAAAATTTTCTTTCCTGGTTGCCTGGCATAAAAACTCATTTTTATAGATTAAAAAATTCACGAAATTTGACAAATAATAATGATTTTTGTTGGGAATTTGCATTTTAATTTTTGGATTTTTATTAATTTATTAGATTTGCTTTCTGAAAATTTACTTTCCTGGTTGCCTGGCATAAAAACTCATTTTATAGATTAAAAAATTCTCGAAATTTGACAAATAATAATTATTTTTGTTGGGAATTTGCATTTTAATTTTTGGATTTTTAATTTATTAGATTTGCTTTCTGAAAATTTACTTTCCTGGTTGCCTGGCTTAAAAACTCATTTTTATAGATTAAAAAATTCACGAATTTTGACAAATAATAATTAATTTTGTTGGGAATTTGCATTTTAATTTTTGGATTTTTAATTTATTTTTTTTTATTTTTTATTTTATTATATTTTATCTCAAATGAGCATTAAGCTCGTACAGAGTATATTTAAAGAAAAAGATTTGCTTTCTGAAAATTTACTTTCCTGGTTGCCTGGCTTAAAAACTCATATTTATAGATTAAAAAATTCACGAAATTTGACAAATAATAATTATTTTTGTTGGGAATTTGCATTTTAATTTTTGGATTTTTAATTTATTAGATTTGCTTTCTGAAAATTTACTTTCCTGGTTGCCTGGCTTAAAAACTCATATTTATAGATTAAAAAATTCACGAATTTTGACAAATAATAATTATTTTTGTTGGGAATTTGCATTTTAATTTTTGGATTTTTAATTTATTAGATTTGCTTTCTGAAAATTTACTTTCCTGGTTGCCTGGCATAAAAACTCATTTTATAGATTAAAAAATTCACGAAATTTGACAAATAATAATTATTTTTGTTGGGAATTTGCATTTTAATTTTTGGATTTTTAATTTATTAGATTTGCTTTCTGAAAATTTTCCTTCCTGGTTGCCTGGCATAAAAACTCATTTTTATAGATTAAAAAATTCACGAAATTTGACAAATAATAATGATTTTTGTTGGGAATTTGCATTTTAATTTTTGGATTTTTAATTTATTAGATTTGCTTTCTGAAAATTTACTTTCCTGGTTGCCTGGCATAAAAACTCATTTTATAGATTAAAAAATTCTCGAAATTTGACAAATAATAATTATTTTTGTTGGGAATTTGCATTTTAATTTTTGGATTTTTAATTTATTAGATTTGCTTTCTGAAAATTTACTTTCCTGGTTGCCTGGCTGAAAAACTCATTTTTATAGATTAAAAAATTCACGAAATTTGACAAATAATAATGATTTTTGTTGGGAATTTGCATTTTAATTTTTGGATTTTTAATTTATTAGATTTGCTTTCCGAAAATTTACTTTCCTGGTTGCCTGGCTGAAAAACTCATTTTTATAGATTAAAAAATTCACGAAATTTGACAAATAATAATTATTTTTGTTGGGAATTTGCATATTAATTTTTGGATTTTTAATTTATTAGATTTGTTTTCTGAAAATTTACTTTCCTGGTTGCCTGGCATAAAAACTCATTTTATAGATTAAAAAATTCTCGAAATTTGACAAATGATAATTATTTTTGTTGGGAATTTGCACAGTAATTTTTGGATTTTTAATTTATTAGATTTGCTTTCTGAAAATTTACTTTCCTGGTTGCCTGGCTTAAAAACTCATTTTTATAGATTAGAAAATTCTCGAAATTTGACAAATAATAATAATTTTTGTTGGGAATTTGTATTGTAATTTTTGGATTTTTAATTTATTAGATTTGCTTTCTGAAAATTTACTTTCCTGGTTGCCTGGCTTAAAAACTCATTTTTATAGATTAAAAAATTCACGAATTTTGACAAATAATAATTAATTTTGTTGGGAATTTACTTTTTAATTTTTGGATTTTTAGTTTATTAGATTTGCTTTCTGAAAATTTACTTTCCTGGTTGCCTGGCTTAAAAACTCATTTTTATAGATTAAAAAATTCTCGAAATTTGACAAATAATAATAATTTTTCTTGGGAATTTGTATTGTAATTTTTGGATTTTTAATTTATTAGATTTGCTTTCTGAAAATTTACTTTCCTGGATGCCTGGCATAAAAACTCATTTTATAGATTAAAAAATTCTCGAAATTTGACAAATAATAATTATTTTTGTTGGGAATTTGCATATTAATTTTTGGATTTTTAATTTATTAGATTTGTTTTCTGAAAATTTACTTTCCTGGTTGCCTGGCATAAAAACTCATTTTATAGATTAAAAAATTCACGAAATTTGACAAATAATAATGATTTTTGTTGGGAATTTGCATTTTAATTTTTGGATTTTTAATTTATTAGATTTGCTTTCTGAAAATTTACTTTCCTGGTTGCCTGGCTTAAAAACTCATTTTTATAGATTAAAAAATTCTCGAAATTTGACAAATAATAATAATTTTTGTTGGGAATTTATTTGTATTGTAATTTTTGGATTTTTAATTTATTAGATTTGCTTTCTGAAAATTTACTTTCCTGGTTGCCTGGCATAAAAACTCATTTTATAGATTAAAAAATTCACGGATTTTGACAAATAATAATTAATTTTGTTGGGAATTTGCATTTTAATTTTTGGATTTTTAATTTATTAGATTTGCTTTCTGAAAATTTACTTTCCTGGTTGCCTGGCTTAAAAACTCATTTTTATAGATTAAAAAATTCTCGAAATTTGACAAATAATAATTATTTTTGTTGAGAATTTGCATTTTAATTTTTGGATTTTTAATTTATTAGATTTTCTTTCTGAAAATTTACTTTCCTGGTTGCCTGGCATAAAAACTCATTTTATAGATTAAAAAATTCGAGAAACTTGACAAATAATATACATTTTTGTTGGGAATTTACTTTTAAATTTTTGTTTTTCTAATTTATTAGATTTGCTTTCTGAAAATTTACTTTCCTGGTTGCCTGGCTTAAAAACTCACATTTATAGATTAAAAAATTCTCGAAATTTGACAAATAATAATTATTTTTGTTGGGAATTTGCATATTAATTTTTGGATTTTTAATTTATTAGATTTGTTTTCTGAAAATTTACTTTCCTGGTTGCCTGGCATAAAAACTCATTTTTATAGATTAAAAAATTCTCGAAATTTGACAAATAATAATTATTTTTGTTGGGAATTTGCATTTTAATTTTTGGATTTTTAATTTATTAGATTTGCTTTCTGAAAATTTACTTTCCTGGTTGCCTGGCATAAAAACTCATTTTATAGATTAAAAAATTCTCGAAATTTGACAAATAATAATTAATTTTGTTGGGAATTTGCATTTTACTTTTGGGTTTTTAATTTATTAAATTTGCTTTCTGAAAATTTTCTTTCCTGGTTGCCTGGCATAAAACTTCATTTTTATAGATTAAAAAATTCTCGAAATTTGACAAATAATAATTATTTTTGTTGGGAATTTGCATTTTAATTTTTGGATTTTTAATTTATTAGATTTGCTTTCTGAAAATTTACTTTCCTGGTTGCCTGGCATAAAAACTCATTTTTATAGATTAAAAAATTCTCGAAATTTGACAAATAATAATAATTTTTGTTGGGAATTTGTATTGTAATTTTTGGATTTTTAATTTATTAGATTTGCTTTCTGAAAATTTACTTTCCTGGATGCCTGGCATAAAAACTCATTTTATAGATTAAAAAATTCTCGAAATTTGACAAATAATAATTATTTTTGTTGGGAATTTGCATAATAATTTTTGGATTTTTAATTTATTAGATTTGTTTTCTGAAAATTTACTTTCCTGGTTGCCTGGCATAAAAACTCATTTTATAGATTAAAAAATTCACGAAATTTGACAAATAATAATGATTTTTGTTGGGAATTTGCATTTTAATTTTTGGATTTTTAATTTATTAGATTTGCTTTCTGAAAATTTACTTTCCTGGTTGCCTGGCTTAAAAACTCATTTTTATAGATTAAAAAATTCTCGAAATTTGACAAATAATAATAATTTTTGTTGGGAATTTATTTGTATTGTAATTTTTGGATTTTTAATTTATTAGATTTGCTTTCTGAAAATTTACTTTCCTGGTTGCCTGGCATAAAAACTCATTTTATAGATTAAAAAATTCACGGATTTTGACAAATAATAATTAATTTTGTTGGGAATTTGCATTTTAATTTTTGGATTTTTAATTTATTAGATTTGCTTTAAGAAAATTTACTTTCCTGGTTGCCTGGCTTAAAAACTCATTTTTATAGATTAAAAAATTCTCGAAATTTGACAAATAATAATTATTTTTGTTGAGAATTTGCATTTTAATTTTTGGATTTTTAATTTATTAGATTTTCTTTCTGAAAATTTACTTTCCTGGTTGCCTGGCATAAAAACTCATTTTATAGATTAAAAAATTCGAGAAACTTGACAAATAATATACATTTTTGTTGGGAATTTACTTTTAAATTTTTGTTTTTCTAATTTATTAGATTTGCTTTCTGAAAATTTACTTTCCTGGTTGGCTGGCTTAAAAACTCACATTTATAGATTAAAAAATTCTCGAAATTTGACAAATAATAATTATTTTTGTTGGGAATTTGCATATTAATTTTTGGATTTTTAATTTATTAGATTTGTTTTCTGAAAATTTACTTTCCTGGTTGCCTGGCATAAAAACTCATTTTTATAGATTAAAAAATTCTCGAAATTTGACAAATAATAATTATTTTTGTTGGGAATTTGCATTTTAATTTTTGGATTTTTAATTTATTAGATTTGCTTTCTGAAAATTTACTTTCCTGGTTGCCTGGCATAAAAACTCATTTTATAGATTAAAAAATTCTCGAAATTTGACAAATAATAATTAATTTTGTTGGGAATTTGCATTTTACTTTTGGGTTTTTAATTTATTAAATTTGCTTTCTGAAAATTTTCTTTCCTGGTTGCCTGGCATAAAACTTCATTTTTATAGATTAAAAAATTCTCGAAATTTGACAAATAATAATTATTTTTGTTGGGAATTTGCATTTTAATTTTTGGATTTTTAATTTATTAGATTTGCTTTCTGAAAATTTACTTTCCTGGTTGCCTGGCATAAAAACTCATTTTTATAGATTAAAAAATTCTCGAAATTTGACAAATAATAATTATTTTTGTTGGGAATTTGCATATTAATTTTTGGATTTTTAATTTAATAGATTTGTTTTCTGAAAATTTACTTTCCTGGTTGCCTGGCATAAAAACTCATTTTATAGATTAAAAAATTCTCGAAATTTGACAAATAATAATTATTTTTGTTGGGAATTTGCATTTTAATTTTTGTATTTTTAATATATTAGATTTGCTTTCTGAAAATTTACTTTCCTGGTTGCCTGGCATAAAAACTCATTTTATAGATTAAAAAATTCTCGAAATTTGACAAATAATAATTATTTTTGTTGGGAATTTGCATTTTAATTTTTGGATTTTTAATTTATTAGATTTGCTTTCTGAAAATTTACTTTCCTGGTTGCCTGGCTTAAAAACTCATTTTTATAGATTAAAAAATTCACGAATTTTGACAAATAATAATTAATTTTGTTGGGAATTTGCATTTTAATTTTTGGATTTTTAATTTATTAGATTTGCTTTCTGAAAATTTACTTTCCTGGTTGCCTGGCATAAAAACTCATTTTATAGATTAAAAAATTCTCGAAATTTGACAAATAATAATTATTTTTGTTGGGAATTTGCATATTAATTTTTGGATTTTTAATTTATTAGATTTGCTTTCTGAAAATTTACTTTCCTGGTTGCCTGGCATAAAAACTCATTTTATAGATTAAAAAATTCACGAAATTTGACAAATAATAATGATTTTTTTTGGGAATTTGCATTTTAATTTTTGGATTTTTAATTTATTAGATTTGCTTTCTGAAAATTTACTTTCCTGTTTGCCTGGGTTAAAAACTCAATTTTATAGATTAAAAAATTCACGAAATTTGACAAATAATAATGATTTTTGTTGGGAATTTGCATTTTAATTTTTGGATTTTTAATTTATTAGATTTGCTTTCTGAAAATTTACTTTCCTGGTTGCCTGGCATAAAAACTCATTTTATAGATTAAAAAATTCTCGAATTTTGACAAATAATAATTAATTTTGTTGGGAATTTGTATTTTAATTTTTGGATTTTTAATTTATTAGATTTGCTTTAAGAAAATTTACTTTCCTGGTTGCCTGGCATAAAAACTCATTTTTATAGATTAAAAAATTCTCGAAATTTGACAAATAATAATTATTTTTGTTGGGAATTTGCATTTTAATTTTTGGATTTTTAATTTATTAGATTTGCTTTCTGAAAATTTACTTTCCTGGTTGCCTGGCTTAAAAACTCATTTTTATAGATAAAAAAATTCACGAAATTTGACAAATAATAATTATTTTTGTTGGGAATTTGCATATTAATTTTTGGATTTTTAATTTATTAGATTTGCTTTCTGAAAATTTACTTTCCTGGTTGCCTGGCTTAAAAACTCATTTTTATAGATTAAAAAATTCACGAAATTTGACAAATAATAATTATTTTTGTTGGGAATTTGCATATCAATTTTTGGATTTTTAATTTATTAGATTTGCTTTCTGAAAATTTACTTTCCTGGTTGCCTGGCATAAAAACTCATTTTATAGATTAAAAAATTCACGAAATTTGACAAATAATAATGATTTTTGTTGGGAATTTGCATATTAATTTTTGGATTTTTAATTTATTAGATTTGCTTTCTGAAAATTTACTTTCCTGGTTGCCTGGCTTAAAAACTCATTTTTATAGATTAAAAAATTCACGAAATTTGACAAATAATAATTATTTTTGTTGGGATTTTGCATATTAATTTTTGGATTTTTAATTTATTAGATTTGCTTTCTGAAAATTTACTTTCCTGGTTGCCTGGCTTAAAAACTCATTTTTATAGATTAAAAAATTCTCGAAATTTGACAAATAATAATGATTTTTGTTGGGAATTTGCATTTTAATTTTTGGATTTTTAATTTATTAGATTTGTTTCTGAAAATTTACTTTCCTGGTTGCCTGGCTTAAAAACTCAATTTATAGATTAAAAAATTCTCGAATTTTGACAAATAATAATTAATTTTGTTGGGAATTTGTATTTTAATTTTTGGATTTTTAATTTATTAGATTTGCTTTCTGAAAATTTATTTTCCTGGTTGCCTGGCATAAAAACTCATTTTATAGATTAAAAAATTCGAGAAACTTGACAAATAATATATATTTTTGTTGGGAATTTACTTTTAAATTTTTGTTTTTCTAATTTATTAGATTTGCTTTCTGAAAATTTTCTTTCCTGGTTGCCTGGCATAAAACTTCATTTTTATAGATTAAAAAATTCTCGAAATTTGACAAATAATAATTATTTTTGTTGGGAATTTGCATATTAATTTTTGGATTTTTAATTTATTAGATTTGCTTTCTGAAAATTTACTTTCCTGGTTGCCTGGCATAAAAACTCATTTTATAGATTAAAAAATTCTCGAAATTTGACAAATAATAATTATTTTTGTTGGGAATTTGCATTTTAATTTTTGGATTTTTAATTTATTAGATTTGTTTCTGAAAATTTACTTTCCTGGTTGCCTGGCATAAAAACTCAATTTATAGATTAAAAAATTCTCGAAATTTGACAAATAATAATTAATTTTGTTGGGAATTTGCATTTTAATTTTTGGGTTTTTAATTTATTAGATTTGCTTTCTGAAAATTTACTTTCCTGGTTGCCTGGCTGAAAAACTCATTTTTATAGATTAAAAAATTCACGAAATTTGACAAATAATAATTATTTTTGTTGGGAATTTGCATTTTAATTTTTGGATTTTTAATTTATTAGATTTGCTTTCTGAAAATTTACTTTCCTGGTTGCCTGGCTCAAAAACTCATTTTATATATTAAAAAATTCTCGAAATTTGACAAATAATAATTATTTTTGTTGGGAATTTGCATATTAATTGTTGGATTTTTAATTTATTAGATTTGTTTTCTGAAAATTTACTTTCCTGGTTGCCTGGCATTAAAAACTCATTTTTATAGATTAAAAAATTCACGAAATTTGACAAATAATAATTATTTTTGTTGGGAATTTGCATTTTAATTTTTGGATTTTTAATTTATTAGATTTGCTTTCTGAAAACTTACTTTCCTGGTTGCCTGGCTTAAAAACTCAATTTTATAGATTAAAAAATTCACGAAATTTGACAAATAATAATGATTTTTGTTGGGAATTTGCATTTTAATTTTTGGATTTTTAATTTATTAGATTTGCTTTCTGAAAATTTACTTTCCTGGTTGCCTGGCTTAAAAACTCATTTTTATAGATTAAAAAATTCACGAATTTTGACAAATAATAATTAATTTTGTTGGGAATTTGCATTTTAATTTTTGTATTTTTAATTTATTAGATTTGCTTTCTGAAAATTTACTTTCCTGGTTGCCTGGCTTAAAAACTCATTTTTATAGATTAAAAAATTCTCGAAATTTGACAAATAATAATAATTTTTGTTGGGAATTTGTATTGTAATTTTTGGATTTTTAATTTATTAGATTTGCTTTCTGAAAATTTACTTTCCTGGTTGCCTGGCATAAAAACTCATTTTATAGATTAAAAAATTCTCGAAATTTGACAAATAATAATTATTTTTGTTGGGAATTTGCATATTAATTTTTGGATTTTTAATTTATTAGATTTGCTTTCTGAAAATTTACTTTCCTGGTTGCCTGGCATAAAAACTCATTTTATAGATTAAAAAATTCACGAAATTTGACAAATAATATTGATTTTTGTTGGGAATTTGCATTTTAATTTTTGGATTTTTAATTTATTAGATTTGTTTTCTGAAAATTTACTTTCCTGTTTGCCTGGGTTAAAAACTCAATATTATAGATTAAAAAATTCACGAAATTTGACAAATAATAATGATTTTTGTTGGGAATTTGCATTTTAATTTTTGGATTTTTAATTTATTAGATTTGCTTTCTGAAAATTTACTTTCCTGGTTGCCTGGCATAAAAACTCATTTTATAGATTAAAAAATTCTCGAAATTTGACAAATAATAATTATTTTTGTTGGGAATTTGCATTTTAATTTTTGGATTTTTAATTTATTAGATTTGCTTTCTGAAAATTTACTTTCCTGGTTGCCTGGCATAAAAACTCATTTTATAGATTAAAAAATTCTCGAAATTTGACAAATAATAATTATTTTTGTTGGGAATTTGCATTTTAATTTTTGTATTTTTAATTTATTAGATTTGCTTTCTGAAAATTTACTTTCCTGGTTGCCTGGCTGAAAAACTCATTTTTATAGATTAAAAAATTCACGAAATTTGACAAATAATAATGATTTTTGTTGGGAATTTGCATTTTAATTTTTGGATTTTTAATTTATTAGATTTGCTTTCTGAAAATTTACTTTCCTGGTTGCCTGGCTTAAAAACTCATTTTTATAGATTAAAAAATTCACGAATTTTGACAAATAATAATTAATTTTGTTGGGAATTTGCATTTTAATTTTTGGATTTTTAATTTATTAGATTTGATTTCTGAAAATTTTTTTGCCTGGCTTAAAAACTCATTTTTATAGATTAAAAAATTCTCGAAATTTGACAAATAATAATTATTTTTGTTGGGAATTTGCATTTTAATTTTTGGATTTTTAATTTATTAGATTTGCTTTCTGAAAATTTACTTTCCTGGTTGCCTGGCATAAAAACTCATTTTATAGATTAAAAAATTCGAGAAACTTGACAAATAATATATATTCTTGTTGGGAATTTACTTTTTAATTTTTGTTTTTCTAATTTATTAGATTTGCTTTCTGAAAATTTACTTTCCTGGTTGCCTGGCATAAAAACTCATTTTATAGATTAAAAAATTCGAGAACCTTGACAAATAATATATATTTTTGTTGGGAATTTACTTTTTAATTTTTGTTTTTCTAATTTATTAGATTTGCTTTCTGAAAATTTACTTTCCTGGTTGCCTGGCATAAAAACTCATTTTTTAGATTAAAAAATTCTCGAAATTTGACAAATAATAATTATTTTTGTTGGGAATTTGCATTTTAATTTTTGGATTTTTAATTTATTAGACTTGCTTTCTGAAAATTTACTTTCCTGGTTGCCTGGCTTAAAAGCTCATTTTTATAGATTAAAAAATTCTCGAAATTTGACAAATAATAATTATTTTTGTTGGGAATTTGCATATTAATTTTTGGATTTTTAATTTATTAGATTTGCTTTCTGAAAATTTTCTTTCCTGGTTGCCTGGCAAAAAAACTCATTTTTATAGATTAAAAAATTCTCGAAATTTGACAAATAATAATTATTTTTGTTGGGAATTTGCATTTTAATTTTTGGATTTTTAATTTATTAAATTTGCTTTCTGAAAATTTACTTTCCTGGTTGCCTGGCATAAAAACTCATTTTATAGATTAAAAAATTCTCGAAATTTGACAAATAATAATTATTTTTGTTGGGAATTTGCATTTTAATTTTTGTATTTTTAATTTATTAGATTTGCTTTCTGAAAATTTATTTTCCTGGTTGCCTGGCATAAAAACTCATTTTATAGATTAAAAAATTCTCGAAATTTGACAAATAATAATTAATTTTGTTGGGAATTTGCATTTTAATTTTTGGGTTTTTAATTTATTAGATTTGCTTTCTGAAAATTTACTTTCCTGGTTGTCTGGCATAAAAACTCATTTTATAGATTAAAAAATTCGCGAAATTAGACAAATAATAATTATTTTTGTTGGGAATTTACTTTTTAATTTTTGTTTTTCTAATTTATTAGATTTGCTTTCTGAAAATTTACTTTCCTGGTTGCCTGGCTTAAAAAGTCATTTTTATAGATTAAAAAATTCACGAAGTTTGACAAATAATAATGATTTTTGTTGGGAATTTGGATTTTAATTTTTGGATTTTTAATTTATTAGATTTGCTTTCTGAAAATTTATTTTCCTGCTTGCCTGGCATAAAAACTCATTTTATAGATTAAAAAATTCTCGAAATTTGACAAATTATAATTATTTTTGTTGGGAATTTGCATTTTAATTTTTGTATTTTTAATTTATTAGATTTGTTTTCTGAAAATTTACTTTCCTGGTTGCCTGGCTTAAAAACTCATTTTTATAGATTAAAAAGTTCACGAAATTTGACAAATAATAATTATTTTTGTTGGGAATTTGCATTTTAATTTTTGGATTTTTAATTTATTAGATTTGCTTTCTGAAAATTTACTTTCCTGGTTGCCTGGCATAAAAACTAATTTTTATAGATTAAAAAATTCTCGAAATTTGACAAATAATAATTATTTTTGTTGGGAATTTGCATATTAATTTTTGAATTATTAATTTATTAGATTTGTTTTCTGAAAATTTACTTTCCTGGTTGCCTGGCTTAAAAACTCATTTTTATAGATTAAAAAATTCACGAAATTTGACAAATAATAATTATTTTTGTTGGGAATTTGCATTTCAATTTTTGGATTTTTAATTTATTAGATTTGCTTTCTGAAAACTTACTTTCCTGGTTGCCTGGGTTAAAAACTCAATTTTATAGATTAAAAAATTCACGAAATTTGACAAATAATAATTATTTTTGTTGGGAATTTGCATTTTAATTTTTGGATTTTTAATTTATTAGATTTGCTTTCTGAAAATTTACTTTCCTGGTTGCCTGGCTTAAAAACTCAATTTTATAGATTAAAAAATTCACGAATTTTGACAAATAATAATTAATGTTGTTGGGAATTTGCATTTTAATTTTTGGATTTTTAATTTATTAGATTTGCTTTCTGAAAATTTACTTTCCTGATTGCCTGGCATAAAAACTCATTTTATAGATTAAAAAATTCGCGAAATTTGACAAATAATAATTATTTTTGTTGGGAATTTACTTTTTAATTTTGGTTTTTCTAATTTATTAGATTTGCTTTCTGAAAATTTACTTTCCTGGTTGCCTGGCTTAAAAACTCATTTTTATAGATTAAAAAATTCACGAAATTTGACAAATAATAATTATTTTTGTTGGGAATTTGCATTTTAATTTTTGGATTTTTAATTTATTAGATTTGCTTTCTGAAAATTTACTTTCCTGGTTGCCTGGCATAAAAACTCATTTTTATAGATTAAAAAATTCTCGAAATTTGACAAATAATAATTATTTTTGTTGGGAATTTGCATATTAATTTTTGGATTTTTAATTTATTAGATTTGCTTTCTGAAAATTTACTTTCCTGGTTGCCTGGCATAAAAACTCATTTTTATAGATTAAAAAATTCTCGAAATTTGACAAATAATAATTATTTTTGTTGGGAATTTGCATATTAATTTTTGGATTTTTAATTTATTAGATTTGCTTTCTGAAAATTTACTTTCCTGGTTGCCTGGCATAAAAATTCATTTTATAGATTAAAAAATTCTCGGAATTTGACAAATAATAATTATTTTTGTTGGGAATTTGCATTTTAATTTTTGTATTTTTAATTTATTAGATTTGCTTTCTGAAAATTTACTTTCCTGGTTGCCTGGCATAAAAACTCATTTTATAGATTAAAAAATTCTCGAAATTTGACAAATAATAATTAATTTTGTTGGGAATTTGCATTTTAATTTTTGGGTTTTTAATTTATTAGATTTGCTTTCTGAAAATTTACTTTCATGGTTGCCTGGCATAAAAACTCATTTTTATAGATTAAAAAATTCTCGAAATTTGACAAATAATAATTATTTTTGTTGGGAATTTACTTTTTAATTTTGTTTTTCTAATTTATTAGATTTGCTTTCTGAAAATTTACTTTCCTGGTTGCCTGGCTTAAAAACTCATTTTTATAGATTAAAAAATTCACGAAGTTTGACAAATAATAATGATTTTTGTTGGGAATTTGCATTTTAATTTTTGGATTTTTAATTTATTAGATTTGCTTTCCGAAAATTTACTTTCCTGGTTGCCTGGCATAAAAACTAATTTTTATAGATTAAAAAATTCTCGAAATTTGACAAATAATAATTATTTTTGTTGGGAATTTGCATATTAATTTTTGGATTTTTAATTTATTAGATTTGCTTTCTGAAAATTTACTTTCCTGGTTGCCTGGCATAAAAACTCATTTTTATAGATTAAAAAATTCTCGAAATTTGACAAATAATAATTATTTTTGTTGGGAATTTGCATTTTAATTTTTGGATTTTTAATTTATTAGATTTGCTTTCTGAAAATTTACTTTCCTGGTTGCCTGGCATAAAAACTCATTTTTATAGATTAAAAAATTCTCGAAATTTGACAAATAATAATTATTTTTGTTGGGAATTTGCATATTAATTTTTGGATTTTTAATTTATTAGATTTGCTTTCTGAAAATTTACTTTCCTGGTTGCCTGGCATAAAAACTCATTTTTATAGATTAAAAAATTCTCGAAATTTGACAAATAATAATTATTTTTGTTGGGAATTTGCATATTAATTTTTGGATTTTTAATTTATTAGATTTGCTTTCTGAAAATTTACTTTCCTGGTTGCCTGGCATAAAAACTCATTTTATAGATTAAAAAATTCTCGAAATTTGACAAATAATATTTATTTTTGTTGGGAATTTGCATTTTAATTTTTGGATTTTTAATTTATTAGATTTGCTTTCTGAAAATTTACTTTCCTGGTTGCCTGGCATAAAAACTCATTTTTATAGATTAAAAAATTCTCGAAATTTGACAAATAATAATTATTTTTGTTGGGAATTTGCATATTAATTTTTGGATTTTTAATTTATTAGATTTGCTTTCTGAAAATTTACTTTCCTGGTTGCCTGGCATAAAAACTCATTTTTATAGATTAAAAAATTCTCGAAATTTGACAAATAATAATTATTTTTGTTGGGAATTTGCATATTAATTTTTGGATTTTTAATTTATTAGATTTGCTTTCTGAAAATTTACTTTCCTGGTTGCCTGGCATAAAAACTCATTTTATAGATTAAAAAATTCTCGGAATTTGACAAATAATAATTATTTTTGTTGGGAATTTGCATTTTAATTTTTGTATTTTTAATTTATTAGATTTGCTTTCTGAAAATTTACTTTCCTGGTTGCCTGGCATAAAAACTCATTTTATAGATTAAAAAATTCTCGAAATTTGACAAATAATAATTAATTTTGTTGGGAATTTGCATTTTAATTTTTGGGTTTTTAATTTATTAGATTTGCTTTCTGAAAATTTACTTTCCTGGTTGCCTGGCATAAAAACTCATTTTTATAGATTAAAAAATTCTCGAAATTTGACAAATAATAATTATTTTTGTTGGGAATTTACTTTTTAATTTTGTTTTTCTAATTTATTAGATTTGCTTTCTGAAAATTTACTTTCCTGGTTGCCTGGCTTAAAAACTCATTTTTATAGATTAAAAAATTCACGAAGTTTGACAAATAATAATGATTTTTGTTGGGAATTTGCATTTTAATTTTTGGATTTTTAATTTATTAGATTTGCTCTCTGAAAATTTATTTTCCTGGTTGCCTGGCATAAAAACTCATATTATAGATTAAAAAATTCTCGAAATTTGACAAATAATAATTATTTTTGTTGGGAATTTGCATTTTAGTTTTTGTATTTTTAATTTATTAGATTTGCTTTCTGAAAATTTACTTTCCTGGTTGCCTGGCTGAAAAACTCATTTTTATAGATTAAAAAATTCACGAAATTTGACAAATAATAATTATTTTTGTTGGGAATTTGCATTTTAATTTTTGGATTTTTAATTTATTAGATTTGCTTTCCGAAAATTTACTTTCCTGGTTGCCTGGCATAAAAACTCATTTTATAGATTAAAAAATTCTCGAAATTTGACAAATAATAATTATTTTTGTTGGGAATTTGCATATTAATTTTTGGATTTTTAATTTATTAGATTTGCTTTCTGAAAATTTACTTTCCTGGTTGCCTGGCATAAAAACTCATTTTTATAGATTAAAAAATTCTCGAAATTTGACAAATAATAATTATTTTTGTTGGGAATTTGCATTTTAATTTTTGGATTTTTAATTTATTAGATTTGCTTTCTGAAAACTTACTTTCCTGGTTGCCTGGGTTAAAAACTCAATTTTATAGATTAAAAAATTCACGAAATTTGACAAAAAATAATGATTTTTGTTGGGAATTTGAATTTTAATTTTTGGATTTTTAATTTATTAGATTTGCTTTCTGAAAATTTACTTTCCTGGTTGCCTGGCTTAAAAACTCATTTTTATAGATTAAAAAATTCACGAATTTTGACAAATAATAATTAATTTTGTTGGGAATTTGCATTTTAATTTTTGGATTTTTAATTTATTAGATTTGCTTTCTGAAAATTTACTTTCCTGGTTGCCTGGCATAAAAACTCATTTTATAGATTAAAAAATTCGCGAAATTTGACAAATAATAATTATTTTTGTTGGGAATTTACTTTTTAATTTTTGTTTTTCTAATTTATTAGATTTGCTTTCTGAAAATTTTCTTTCCTGGTTGCCTGGCATAAAAACTCATTTTTATAGATTAAAAAATTCACGAAATTTGACAAATAATAATGATTTTTGTTGGGAATTTGCATTTTAATTTTTGGATTTTTAATTTATTAGATTTGCTTTCTGAAAATTTACTTTCCTGGTTGCCTGGCATAAAAACTCATTTTATAGATTAAAAAATTCTCGAAATTTAACAAATAATAATTATTTTTGTTGGGAATTTGCATTTTAATTTTTGGATTTTTAATTTATTAGATTTGCTTTCTGAAAATTTACTTTCCTGGTTGCCTGGCTGAAAAACTCATTTTTATAGATTAAAAAATTCACGAAATTTGACAAATAATAATGATTTTTGTTGGGAATTTGCATTTTAATTTTTGGATTTTTAATTTATTAGATTTGCTTTCCGAAAATTTACTTTCCTGGTTGCCTGGCTGAAAAACTCATTTTTATAGATTAAAAAATTCACGAAATTTGACAAATAATAATTATTTTTGTTGGGAATTTGCATTTTAATTTTTGGATTTTTAATTTATTAGATTTGCTTTCTGAAAATTTACTTTCCTGGTTGCCTGGCATAAAAACTCATTTTTATAGATTAAAAAATTCTCGAAATTTGACAAATAATAATTATTTTTGTTGGGAATTTGCATATTAATTTTTGGATTTTTAATTTATTAGATTTGTTTTCTGAAAATTTACTTTCCTGGTTGCCTGGCATAAAAACTCATTTTATAGATTAAAAAATTCTCGAAATTTGACAAATAATAATTATTTTTGTTGGGAATTTGCATATTATTTTTTGGATTTTTAATTTATTAGATTTGCTTTTTGAAAATTTACTTTCCTGGTTGCCTGGCTTAAAAACTCATTTTTATAGATTAAAAAATTCACGAAATTTGACAAATAATAATAATTTTTGTTAGGAATTTGTATTGTAATTTTTGGATTTTTAATTTATTAGATTTGCTTTCTGAAAATTTACTTTCCTGGTTGCCTGGCTTAAAAACTCATTTTTATAGATTAAAAAATTCACGAATTTTGACAAATAATAATTAATTTTGTTGGGAATTTGCATTTTAATTTTTGGATTTTTAATTTATTAGATTTGCTTTCTGAAAATTTACTTTCCTGGTTGCCTGGCTTAAAAACTCATTTTTATAGATTAAAAAATTCTCGAAATTTGACAAATAATAATAATTTTTGTTGGGAATTTGTATTGTAATTTTTGGATTTTTAATTTATTAGATTTGCTTCTGAAAATTTACTTTCCTGGATGCCTGGCATAAAAACTCATTTTATAGATTAAAAAATTCTCGAAATTTGACAAATAATAATTATTTTTGTTGGGAATTTGCATATTAATTTTTGGATTTTTAATTTATTAGATTTGCTTTCTGAAAATTTACTTTCCTGGTTGCCTGGCATAAAAACTCATTTTATAGATTAAAAAATTCACGAAATTTGACAAATAATAATGATTTTTGTTGGGAATTTGCATTTTAATTTTTGGATTTTTAATTTATTAGATTTGCTTTCTGAAAATTTACTTTCCTGGTTGCCTGGCTTAAAAACTCATTTTTATAGATTAAAAAATTCTCGAAATTTGACAAATAATAATAATTTTTGTTGGGAATTTGTATTGTAATTTTTGGATTTTTAATTTATTAGATTTGCTTTCTGAAAATTTACTTTCCTGGTTGCCTGGCATAAAAACTCATTTTATAGATTAAAAAATTCACGAATTTTGACAAAAAATAATTAATTTTGTTGGGAATTTGCATTTTAATTTTTGGATTTTTAATTTATTAGATTTGCTTTAAGAAAATTTACTTTCCTGGTTGCCTGGCTTAAAAACTCATTTTTATAGATTAAAAAATTCTCGAAATTTGACAAATAATAATTATTTTTGTTGAGAATTTGCATTTTAATTTTTGGATTTTTAATTTATTAGATTTTCTTTCTGAAAATTTACTTTCCTGGTTGCCTGGCATAAAAACTCATTTTATAGATTAAAAAATTCGAGAAACTTGACAAATAATACACATTTTTGTTGGGAATTTACTTTTAAATTTTTGTTTTTCTAATTTATTAGATTTGCTTTCTGAAAATTTACTTTCCTGGTTGCCTGGCTTAAAAACTCATTTTTATAGATTAAAAAATTCTCGAAATTTGACAAATAATAATTATTTTTGTTGGGAATTTGCATATTAATTTTTGGATTTTTAATTTATTAGATTTGTTTTCTGAAAATTTACTTTCCTGGTTGCCTGGCATAAAAACTCATTTTTATAGATTAAAAAATTCTCGAAATTTGACAAATAATAATTATTTTTGTTGGGAATTTGCATTTTAATTTTTGGATTTTTAATTTATTAGATTTGCTTTCTGAAAATTTACTTTCCTGGTTGCCTGGCTTAAAAACTCATTTTTATAGATTAAAAAATTCACGAAATTTGACAAATAATAATTATTTTTGTTGGGAATTTGCATATTAATTTTTGGATTTTTAATTTATTAGATTTGCTTTCTGAAAATTTTCTTTCCTGGTTGCCTGGCTTAAAAACTCATTTTTATAGATTAAAAAATTCACGAAATTTGACAAATAATAATTATTTTTGTTGGGAATTTGCATATTAATTTTTGGATTTTTAATTTATTAGATTTGCTTTCTGAAAATTTTCTTTCCTGGTTGCCTGGCATAAAAACTCATTTTATAGATTAAAAAATTCTCGAAATTTGACAAATAATAATTATTTTTGTTGGGAATTTGCATTTTAATTTTTGGACTTTTAATTTATTAGATTTGCTTTCCGAAAATTTACTTTCCTGGTTGCCTGGCTGAAAAACTCATTTTTATAGATTAAAAAATTCACGAAATTTGACAAATAATAATTATTTTTGTTGGGAATTTGCATTTTAATTTTTGGATTTTTAATTTATTAGATTTGCTTTCTGAAAACTTACTTTCCTGTTTCCTGGCATAAAAACTCATTTTTATAGATTAAAAAATTCTCGAAATTTGACAAATAATAATTATTTTTGTTGGGAATTTGCATATTAATTTTTGGATTTTTAATTTATTAGATTTGTTTTCTGAAAATTTACTTTCCTGGTTGCCTGGCATAAAAACTCATTTTATAGATTAAAAAATTCTCGAAATTTGACAAATAATAATTATTTTTGTTGGGAATTTGCATTTTAATTTTTGGATTTTTAATTTATTAGATTTGCTTTCTGAAAACTTACTTTCCTGTTTCCTGGCATAAAAACTCATTTTTATAGATTAAAAAATTCACGAAATTTGACAAATAATAATGATTTTTGTTGGGAATTTGCATTTTAATTTTTGGATTTTTAATTTATTAGATTTGCTTTCTGAAAATTTACTTTCCTGGTTGCCTGGCATAAAAACTCATTTTATAGATTAAAAAATTCTCGAAATTTGACAAATAATAATTATTTTTGTTGGGAATTTGCATTTTAATTTTTGGATTTTTAATTTATTAGATTTGCTTTCTGAAAATTTACTTTCCTGGTTGCCTGGCTGAAAAACTCATTTTTATAGATTAAAAAATTCACGAAATTTGACAAATAATAATGATTTTTGTTGGGAATTTGCATTTTAATTTTTGGACTTTTAATTTATTAGATTTGCTTTCCGAAAATTTACTTTCCTGGTTGCCTGGCTGAAAAACTCATTTTTATAGATTAAAAAATTCACGAAATTTGACAAATAATAATTATTTTTGTTGGGAATTTGCATTTTAATTTTTGGATTTTTAATTTATTAGATTTGCTTTCTGAAAACTTACTTTCCTGTTTCCTGGCATAAAAACTCATTTTTATAGATTAAAAAATTCTCGAAATTTGACAAATAATAATTATTTTTGTTGGGAATTTGCATATTAATTTTTGGATTTTTAATTTATTAGATTTGTTTTCTGAAAATTTACTTTCCTGGTTGCCTGGCATAAAAACTCATTTTATAGATTAAAAAATTCTCGAAATTTGACAAATAATAATTATTTTTGTTGGGAATTTGCATATTAATTTTTGGATTTTTAATTTATTAGATTTGCTTTCTGAAAATTTACTTTCCTGGTTGCCTGGCTTAAAAACTCATTTTTATAGATTAAAAAATTCTCGAAATTTGACAAATAATAATAATTTTTGTTGGGAATTTGTATTGTAATTTTTGGATTTTTAATTTATTAGATTTGCTTTCTGAAAATTTACTTTCCTGGTTGCCTGGCTTAAAAACTCATTTTTATAGATTAAAAAATTCACGAATTTTGACAAATAATAATTAATTTTGTTGGGAATTTGCATTTTAATTTTTGGATTTTTAATTTATTAGATTTGCTTTCTGAAAATTTACTTTCCTGGTTGCCTGGCTTAAAAACTCATTTTTATAGATTAAAAAATTCTCGAAATTTGACAAATAATAATAATTTTTGTTGGGAATTTGTATTGTAATTTTTGGATTTTTAATTTATTAGATTTGCTTTCTGAAAATTTACTTTCCTGGATGCCTGGCATAAAAACTCATTTTATAGATTACAAAATTCTCGAAATTTGACAAATAATAATTATTTTTGTTGGGAATTTGCATATTAATTTTTGGATCTTTAATTTATTAGATTTGCTTTCTGAAAATTTACTTTCCTGGTTGCCTGGCATAAAAACTCATTTTATAGATTAAAAAATTCACGAAATTTGATAAATAATAATGATTTTTGTTGGGAATTTGCATTTTAATTTTTGGATTTTTAATTTATTAGATTTGCTTTCTGAAAATTTACTTTCCTGGTTGCCCGGCTTAAAAACTCATTTTTATAGATTAAAAAATTCTCGAAATTTGACAAATAATAATAATTTTTGTTGGGAATTTGTATTGTAATTTTTGGATTTTTAATTTATTAGATTTGCTTTCTGAAAATTTACTTTCCTGGTTGCCTGGCATAAAAACTCATTTTATAGATTAAAAAATTCACGAATTTTGACAAATAATAATTAATTTTGTTGGGAATTTGCATTTTAATTTTTGGAGTTTTAATTTATTAGATTTGCTTTAAGAAAATTTACTTTCCTGGTTGCCTGGCTTAAAAACTCATTTTTATAGATTAAAAAAATCTCGAAATTTGACAAATAATAATTATTTTTGTTGAGAATTTGCATTTTAATTTTTGGATTTTTAATTTATTAGATTTTCTTTCTGAAAATTTACTTTCCTGGTTGCCTGGCATAAAAACTCATTTTATAGATTAAAAAATTCGAGAAACTTGACAAATAATATACATTTTTGTTGGGAATTTACTTTTAAATTTTTGTTTTTCTAATTTATTAGATTTGCTTTCTGAAAATTTACTTTCCTGGTTGCCTGGCTTAAAAACTCATTTTTATAGATTAAAAAATTCTCGAAATTTGACAAATAATAATTATTTTTGTTGGGAATTTGCATTTTAATTTTTGTATTTTTAATTTATTAGATTTGCTTTCTGAAAATTTACTTTCCTGGTTGCCTGGCATAAAAACTCATTTTTATAGATTAAAAAATTCTCGAAATTTGACAAATAATAATTATTTTTGTTGGGAATTTGCATTTTAATTTTTGGATTTTTAATTTATTAGATTTGCTTTCTGAAAATTTACTTTCCTGGTTGCCTGGCTTAAAAACTCATTTTTATAGATTAAAAAATTCACGAAATTTGACAAATAATAATTATTTTTGTTGGGAATTTGCATATTAATTTTTGGATTTTTAATTTATTAAATTTGCTTTCTGAAAATTTTCTTTCCTGGTTGCCTGGCATAAAAACTCATTTTTATAGATTAAAAAATTCTCGAAATTTGACAAATAATAATTATTTTTGTTGGGAATTTGCATATTAATTTTTGGATTTTTAATTTATTAGATTTGTTTTCTGAAAATTTACTTTCCTGGTTGCCTGGCATAAAAACTCATTTTTATAGATTAAAAAATTCACGAAATTTGACAAATAATAATTATTTTTGTTGGGAATTTGCATATTAATTTTTGGATTTTTAATTTATTAAATTTGCTTTCTGAAAATTTTCTTTCCTGGTTGCCTGGCATAAAAACTCATTTTTATAGATTAAAAAATTCTCGAAATTTGACAAATAATAATTATTTTTGTTGGGAATTTGCATTTTAATTTTTGGATTTTTAATTTATTAGATTTGCTTTCTGAAAATTTACTTTCCTGGTTGCCTGGCTTAAAAACTCATTTTTATAGATTAAAAAATTCACGAAATTTGACAAATAATAATTATTTTTGTTGGGAATTTGCATATTAATTTTTGGATTTTTAATTTATTAAATTTGCTTTCTGAAAATTTTCTTTCCTGGTTGCCTGGCATAAAAACTCATTTTTATAGATTAAAAAATTCTCGAAATTTGACAAATAATAATTATTTTTGTTGGGAATTTGCATATTAATTTTTGGATTTTTAATTTATTAGATTTGTTTTCTGAAAATTTACTTTCCTGGTTGCCTGGCATAAAAACTCATTTTTATAGATTAAAAAATTCTCGAAATTTGACAAATAATAATTATTTTTGTTGGGAATTTGCATATTAATTTTTGGATTTTTAATTTATTAGATTTGCTTTCTGAAAATTTACTTTCCTGGTTGCCTGGCATAAAAACTCATTTTATAGATTAAAAAATTCACGAAATTTGATAAATAATAATGATTTTTGTTGGGAATTTGCATTTTAATTTTTGGATTTTTAATTTATTAGATTTGCTTTCTGAAAATTTACTTTCCTGGTTGCCCGGCTTAAAAACTCATTTTTATAGATTAAAAAATTCTCGAAATTTGACAAATAATAATAATTTTTGTTGGGAATTTGTATTGTAATTTTTGGATTTTTAATTTATTAGATTTGCTTTCTGAAAATTTACTTTCCTGGTTGCCTGGCATAAAAACTCATTTTATAGATTAAAAAATTCACGAATTTTGACAAATAATAATTAATTTTGTTGGGAATTTGCATTTTAATTTTTGGAGTTTTAATTTATTAGATTTGCTTTAAGAAAATTTACTTTCCTGGTTGCCTGGCTTAAAAACTCATTTTTATAGATTAAAAAATTCTCGAAATTTGACAAATAATAATTATTTTTGTTGAGAATTTGCATTTTAATTTTTGGATTTTTAATTTATTAGATTTTCTTTCTGAAAATTTACTTTCCTGGTTGCCTGGCATAAAAACTCATTTTATAGATTAAAAAATTCGAGAAACTTGACAAATAATATACATTTTTGTTGGGAATTTACTTTTAAATTTTTGTTTTTCTAATTTATTAGATTTGCTTTCTGAAAATTTACTTTCCTGGTTGCCTGGCTTAAAAACTCATTTTTATAGATTAAAAAATTCTCGAAATTTGACAAATAATAATTATTTTTGTTGGGAATTTGCATATTAATTTTTGGATTTTTAATTTATTAGATTTGTTTTCTGAAAATTTACTTTCCTGGTTGCCTGGCATAAAAACTCATTTTTATAGATTAAAAAATTCTCGAAATTTGACAAATAATAATTATTTTTGTTGGGAATTTGCATTTTAATTTTTGGATTTTTAATTTATTAGATTTGCTTTCTGAAAATTTACTTTCCTGGTTGCCTGGCTTAAAAACTCATTTTTATAGATTAAAAAATTCACGAAATTTGACAAATAATAATTATTTTTGTTGGGAATTTGCATATTAATTTTTGGATTTTTAATTTATTAAATTTGCTTTCTGAAAATTTTCTTTCCTGGTTGCCTGGCATAAAAACTCATTTTTATAGATTAAAAAATTCTCGAAATTTGACAAATAATAATTATTTTTGTTGGGTATTTGCATATTAATTTTTGGATTTTTAATTTATTAGATTTGCTTTCTGAAAATTTACTTTCCTGGTTGCCTGGCTGAAAAACTCATTTTATAGATTAAAAAATTCTCGAAATTTGACAAATAATAATTATTTTTGTTGGGAATTTGCATTTTAATTTTTGTATTTTTAATTTATTAGATTTGCTTTCTGAAAATTTACTTTCCTGGTTGCCTGGCATAAAAACTAATTTTATAGATTAAAAAATTCTCGAAATTTGACAAATAATAATTAATTTTGTTGGGAATTTGCATTTTAATTTTCGGGTTTTTAATTTATTAGATTTGCTTTCTGAAAATTTACTTTCCTGGTTGCCTGGCTGAAAAACTCATTTTTATAGATTAAAAAATTCACAAAATTTGACAAATAATAATTATTTTTGTTGGGAATTTGCATTTTAATTTTTGGATTTTTAATTTATTAGATTTGCTTTCTGAAAATTTACTTTCCTGGTTGCCTGGCATAAAAACTCATTTTATAGATTAAAAAATTCTCGAAATTTGACAAATAATAATTATTTTTGTTGGGAATTTGCATATTAATTTTTGGATTTTTAATTTATTAGATTTGTTTTCTGAAAATTTACTTTCCTGGTTGCCTGGCATAAAAACTCATTTTATAGATTAAAAAATTCTCGAAATTTGACAAATAATAATTAATTTTGTTGGGAATTTGCATTTTAATTTTTGGGTTTTTAATTTATTAGATTTGCTTTCTGAAAATTTACTTTCCTGGTTGCCTGGCTGAAAAACTCATTTTTATAGATTAAAAAATTCACGAAATTTGACAAATAATAATTATTTTTGTTGGGAATTTGCATTTTAATTTTTGGATTTTTAATTTATTAGATTTGCTTTCTGAAAATTTACTTTCCTGGTTGCCTGGCATAAAAACTCATTTTTATAGATTAAAAAATTCTCGAAATTTGACAAATAATAATTATTTTTGTTGGGAATTTGCATATTAATTTTTGGATTTTTAATTTAATAGATTTGTTTTCTGAAAATTTACTTTCCTGGTTGCCTGGCATAAAAACTCATTTTATAGATTAAAAAATTCTCGAAATTTGACAAATAATAATTATTTTTGTTGGGAATTTGCATTTTAATTTTTGTATTTTTAATTTATTAGATTTGCTTTCTGAAAATTTACTTTCCTGGTTGCCTGGCATAAAAACTCATTTTATAGATTAAAAAATTCTCGAAATTTGACAAATAATAATTAATTTTGTTGGGAATTTGCATTTTAATTTTTGGGTTTTTAATTTATTAGATTTGCTTTCTGAAAATTTACTTTCCTGGTTGCCTGGCTGAAAAACTCTTTTTTATAGATTAAAAAATTCACGAAATTTGACATATAATAATTATTTTTGTTGGGAATTTGCATTTTAATTTTTGGATTTTTAATTTATTAGATTTGCTTTCTGAAAATTTACTTTCCTGGTTGCCTGGCTTAAAAACTCATTTTTATAGATTAAAAAATTCACGAATTTTGACAAATAATAATTAATTTTGTTGGGAATTTGCATTTTAATTTTTGGATTTTTAATTTATTAGATTTGCTTTCTGAAAATTTACTTTCCTGGTTGCCTGGCTGAAAAACTCATTTTATAGATTAAAAAATTCTCGAAATTTGACAAATAATAATTATTTTTGTTGGGAATTTGCATTTTAATTTTTGTATTTTTAATTTATTAGATTTGCTTTCTGAAAATTTACTTTCCTGGTTGCCTGGCATAAAAACTAATTTTATAGATTAAAAAATTCTCGAAATTTGACAAATAATAATTAATTTTGTTGGGAATTTGCATTTTAATTTTCGGGTTTTTAATTTATTAGATTTGCTTTCTGAAAATTTACTTTCCTGGTTGCCTGGCTGAAGAACTCATTTTATAGATTAAAAAATTCTCGAAATTTGACAAATAATAATTATTTTTGTTGGGAATTTGCATATTAATTTTTGGATTTTTAATTTATTAGATTTGCTTTCTGAAAATTTACTTTCCTGGTTGCCTGGCATAAAAACTCATTTTATAGATTAAAAAATTCTCGAAATTTGACAAATAATAATTAATTTTGTTGGGAATTTGCATTTTAATTTTTGGATTTTTAATTTATTAGATTTGCTTTCTGAAAATTTACTTTCCTGGTTCATCATCATCATATGGCTCTACAGCTCGGGGTGAGCTTTGGCCTGCTTTACAACTGCTCGCCATTGTTCTCTATTTTGTGCTCCTGATCTCCAATTTCGGACATTAAGAATTCTAGCATCGTTATCAATATTATCAGCCCATCTATTTCTTGGTCGTCCCCTTGCTCTTGTTCCTTCAGGGATTGCATACATAATTTTATATTGAGCGCGGTTTTCCTTCATTCGAGCAACATGGCCTGCCCATCTTAGGCGCTGCGCTTTTGCATATTTTACTATGTCTTTTCCTTCTATTAACTCGGAGAGTTCAGAATTAGTTCTTCTTTCATATTCTCCACTTTCGAGTCTTTTTGCGCCAAAAATTCTACGCAGTATTTTTCTTTCAAATACTCTTAAGCTATTTTCATCATGCCTCGTCAGACTCCATACTTCACAGCCATATGTTATCACTGGTCGTATGATAGTTTTATAAATTATTAATTTTGATTGTCTGGTTATTAATTTAGATTGTATTAGCTTTTTATGTACGTAGTAGCATTTGTTTCCTGCATTAATTCTATCTTGTACGTTATGATGCATACTGTTGTCATTTCTGACTATTACTCCGAGATATGAGAAACTCTTAATACCTTCGAAATTGTATTCCCCAATGGTAATATTCTGTGGGTATCTTCTACTTTCATTTCGCGACATTTTCATATATTTTGTTTTATTTTCATTGATAGCTAAACCAACCTTTTTTGCTTCACTTTCGAGCACAATAAACGCCTCAGTCATATCTCTATAACTTCTTGATACGATTGCTATATCGTCAGCATAAGCAATTATTTGATGAGACTTTATAAATATGTTTCCTCCCTTATCGAGTTTCTCAACTGCATAATTCAATACCATGTTAAACAGCATGGCAGAGAGAGCGTCGCCTTGTCTTACACCCGACTTAATACAAAATTCTGACGATATTTTTGATTGTATCATTATTTTAGCTTTAGATTCGCTCATTGTCATCATAGCTACGTTGGCAAGTTTTTTGGGTACTCCCTGTCTTAACAAGGAAGCAAGAACTTGATCCCTACTTACACTATCAAACGCTTGTTTAAAATCAACAAACAAGAAGTGTATGTCTTTATTGTACTCATAACATTTTTCCATTGTTTGTTTCAATATAAATACTTGATCAATTGTTGATCTTTCGCTCCGGAATCCACACTGGTACTCTCCTATAATTTCCTCTGCATATGGTTTTAATCTTTCGAAAATTATATTTGATAATACTTTATATGCAGTATTTAATAATGATATTCCCCTATAATTTGTACATTCAGTTTTGTCGCCTTTTTTATGAATGGGACATAACAGCCCTGTTCTCCATTTGTTTGGCATATGTTCTTCATCCCAGATTTTGCATATTAGTTTATGCATTTGACGATGCAGAAATTCACCTCCCTTTTTTAACAGTTTACTTTCCTGGTTGCCTGGCATAAAAACTCATTTTTATAGATTAAAAAATTCTCGAAATTTGACAAATAATAATTATTTTTGTTGGGAATTTGCATATTAATTTTTGGATTTTTAATTTAATAGATTTGTTTTCTGAAAATTTACTTTCCTGGTTGCCTGGCTGAAAAACTCATTTTATAGATTAAAAAATTCTCGAAATTTGACAAATAATAATTATTTTTGTTGGGAATTTGCATTTTAATTTTTGTATTTTTAATTTATTAGATTTGCTTTCTGAAAATTTACTTTCCTGGTTGCCTGGCATAAAAACTAATTTTATAGATTAAAAAATTCTCGAAATTTGACAAATAATAATTAATTTTGTTGGGAATTTGCATTTTAATTTTCGGGTTTTTAATTTATTAGATTTGCTTTCTGAAAATTTACTTTCCTGGTTGCCTGGCTGAAAAACTCATTTTATAGATTAAAAAATTCTCGAAATTTGACAAATAATAATTATTTTTGTTGGGAATTTGCATTTTAATTTTTGTATTTTTAATTTATTAGATTTGCTTTCTGAAAATTTACTTTTCTGGTTGCCTGGCATAAAAACTAATTTTATAGATTAAAAAATTCTCGAAATTTGACAAATAATAATTAATTTTGTTGGGAATTTGCATTTTAATTTTCGGGTTTTTAATTTATTAGATTTGCTTTCTGAAAATTTACTTTCCTGGTTGCCTGGCTGAAAAACTCATTTTTATAGATTAAAAAATTCACAAAATTTGACAAATAATAATTATTTTTGTTGGGAATTTGCATTTTAATTTTTGGATTTTTAATTTATTAGATTTGCTTTCTGAAAATTTACTTTCCTGGTTGCCTGGCATAAAAACTCATTTTATAGATTAAAAAATTCTCGAAATTTGCCAAATAATAATTATTTTTGTTGGGAATTTGCATATTAATTTTTGGATTTTTAATTTATTAGATTTGTTTTCTGAAAATTTACTTTCCTGGTTGCCTGGCATAAAAACTCATTTTATAGATTAAAAAATTCTCGAAATTTGACAAATAATAATTAATTTTGTTGGGAATTTGCATTTTAATTTTTGGGTTTTTAATTTATTAGATTTGCTTTCTGAAAATTTACTTTCCTGGTTGCCTGGCTGAAAAACTCATTTTTATAGATTAAAAAATTCACGAAATTTGACAAATAATAATTATTTTTGTTGGGAATTTGCATTTTAATTTTTGGATTTTTAATTTATTAGATTTGCTTTCTGAAAATTTACTTTCCTGGTTGCCTGGCATAAAAACTCATTTTTATAGATTAAAAAATTCTCGAAATTTGACAAATAATAATTATTTTTGTTGGGAATTTGCATATTAATTTTTGGATTTTTAATTTAATAGATTTGTTTTCTGAAAATTTACTTTCCTGGTTGCCTGGCATAAAAACTCATTTTATAGATTAAAAAATTCTCGAAATTTGACAAATAATAATTATTTTTGTTGGGAATTTGCATTTTAATTTTTGTATTTTTAATTTATTAGATTTGCTTTCTGAAAATTTACTTTCCTGGTTGCCTGGCATAAAAACTCATTTTATAGATTAAAAAATTCTCGAAATTTGACAAATAATAATTAATTTTGTTGGGAATTTGCATTTTAATTTTTGGGTTTTTAATTTATTAGATTTGCTTTCTGAAAATTTACTTTCCTGGTTGCCTGGCTGAAAAACTCTTTTTTATAGATTAAAAAATTCACGAAATTTGACATATAATAATTATTTTTGTTGGGAATTTGCATTTTAATTTTTGGATTTTTAATTTATTAGATTTGCTTTCTGAAAATTTACTTTCCTGGTTGCCTGGCTTAAAAACTCATTTTTATAGATTAAAAAATTCACGAATTTTGACAAATAATAATTAATTTTGTTGGGAATTTGCATTTTAATTTTTGGATTTTTAATTTATTAGATTTGCTTTCTGAAAATTTACTTTCCTGGTTGCCTGGCATAAAAACTCATTTTATAGATTAAAAAATTCTCGAAATTTGACAAATAATAATTATTTTTGTTGGGAATTTGCATATTAATTTTTGGATTTTTAATTTATTAGATTTGCTTTCTGAAAATTTACTTTCCTGGTTGCCTGGCATAAAAACTCATTTTATAGATTAAAAAATTCACGAAATTTGACAAATAATAATGATTTTTGTTGGGAATTTGCATTTTAATTTTTGGATTTTTAATTTATTAGATTTGCTTTCTGAAAATTAACTTCCTGTTTGCCTGGGTTAAAAACTCAATTTTATAGATTAAAAAATTCACGAAATTTGACAAATAATAATGATTTTTGTTGGGAATTTGCATTTTAATTTTTGGATTTTTAATTTATTAGATTTGCTTTCTGAAAATTTACTTTCCTGGTTGCCTGGCATAAAAACTCATTTTTATAGATTAAAAAATTCTCGAAATTTGACAAATAATAATTATTTTTGTTGGGAATTTGCATTTTAATTTTTGGGTTTTTAATTTATTAGATTTGCTTTCTGAAAATTTACTTTCCTGGTTGCCTGGCTGAAAAACTCATTTTTATAGATTAAAAAATTCACGAAATTTGACAAATAATAATTATTTTTGTTGGGAATTTGCATTTTAATTTTTGGATTTTTAATTTATTAGATTTGCTTTCTGAAAATTTACTTTCCTGGTTGCCTGGCATAAAAACTCATTTTTATAGATTAAAAAATTCTCGAAATTTGACAAATAATAATTATTTTTGTTGGGAATTTGCATATTAATTTTTGGATTTTTAATTTAATAGATTTGTTTTCTGAAAATTTACTTTCCTGGTTGCCTGGCATAAAAACTCATTTTATAGATTAAAAAATTCTCGAAATTTGACAAATAATAATTATTTTTGTTGGGAATTTGCATTTTAATTTTTGTATTTTTAATTTATTAGATTTGCTTTCTGAAAATTTACTTTCCTGGTTGCCTGGCATAAAAACTCATTTTATAGATTAAAAAATTCTCGAAATTTGACAAATAATAATTAATTTTGTTGGGAATTTGCATTTTAATTTTTGGGTTTTTAATTTATTAGATTTGCTTTCTGAAAATTTACTTTCCTGGTTGCCTGGCTGAAAAACTCTTTTTTATAGATTAAAAAATTCACGAAATTTGACATATAATAATTATTTTTGTTGGGAATTTGCATTTTAATTTTTGGATTTTTAATTTATTAGATTTGCTTTCTGAAAATTTACTTTCCTGGTTGCCTGGCTTAAAAACTCATTTTTATAGATTAAAAAATTCACGAATTTTGACAAATAATAATTAATTTTGTTGGGAATTTGCATTTTAATTTTTGGATTTTTAATTTATTAGATTTGCTTTCTGAAAATTTACTTTCCTGGTTGCCTGGCTGAAAAACTCATTTTATAGATTAAAAAATTCTCGAAATTTGACAAATAATAATTATTTTTGTTGGGAATTTGCATTTTAATTTTTGTATTTTTAATTTATTAGATTTGCTTTCTGAAAATTTACTTTCCTGGTTGCCTGGCATAAAAACTAATTTTATAGATTAAAAAATTCTCGAAATTTGACAAATAATAATTAATTTTGTTGGGAATTTGCATTTTAATTTTCGGGTTTTTAATTTATTAGATTTGCTTTCTGAAAATTTACTTTCCTGGTTGCCTGGCTGAAAAACTCATTTTATAGATTAAAAAATTCTCGAAATTTGACAAATAATAATTATTTTTGTTGGGAATTTGCATATTAATTTTTGGATTTTTAATTTATTAGATTTGCTTTCTGAAAATTTACTTTCCTGGTTGCCTGGCATAAAAACTCATTTTATAGATTAAAAAATTCTCGAAATTTGACAAATAATAATTAATTTTGTTGGGAATTTGCATTTTAATTTTTGGATTTTTAATTTATTAGATTTGCTTTCTGAAAATTTACTTTCCTGGTTGCCTGGCATAAAAACTCATTTTTATAGATTAAAAAATTCTCGAAATTTGACAAATAATAATTATTTTTGTTGGGAATTTGCATATTAATTTTTGGATTTTTAATTTAATAGATTTGTTTTCTGAAAATTTACTTTCCTGGTTGCCTGGCTGAAAAACTCATTTTATAGATTAAAAAATTCTCGAAATTTGACAAATAATAATTATTTTTGTTGGGAATTTGCATTTTAATTTTTGTATTTTTAATTTATTAGATTTGCTTTCTGAAAATTTACTTTCCTGGTTGCCTGGCATAAAAACTAATTTTATAGATTAAAAAATTCTCGAAATTTGACAAATAATAATTAATTTTGTTGGGAATTTGCATTTTAATTTTCGGGTTTTTAATTTATTAGATTTGCTTTCTGAAAATTTACTTTCCTGGTTGCCTGGCTGAAAAACTCATTTTATAGATTAAAAAATTCTCGAAATTTGACAAATAATAATTATTTTTGTTGGGAATTTGCATTTTAATTTTTGTATTTTTAATTTATTAGATTTGCTTTCTGAAAATTTACTTTTCTGGTTGCCTGGCATAAAAACTAATTTTATAGATTAAAAAATTCTCGAAATTTGACAAATAATAATTAATTTTGTTGGGAATTTGCATTTTAATTTTCGGGTTTTTAATTTATTAGATTTGCTTTCTGAAAATTTACTTTCCTGGTTGCCTGGCTGAAAAACTCATTTTTATAGATTAAAAAATTCACAAAATTTGACAAATAATAATTATTTTTGTTGGGAATTTGCATTTTAATTTTTGGATTTTTAATTTATTAGATTTGCTTTCTGAAAATTTACTTTCCTGGTTGCTTGGCATAAAAACTCATTTTATAGATTAAAAAATTCTCGAAATTTGACAAATAATAATTATTTTTGTTGGGAATTTGCATATTAATTTTTGGATTTTTAATTTATTAGATTTGTTTTCTGAAAATTTACTTTCCTGGTTGCCTGGCATAAAAACTCATTTTATAGATTAAAAAATTCTCGAAATTTGACAAATAATAATTAATTTTGTTGGGAATTTGCATTTTAATTTTTGGGTTTTTAATTTATTAGATTTGCTTTCTGAAAATTTACTTTCCTGGTTGCCTGGCTGAAAAACTCATTTTTATAGATTAAAAAATTCACGAAATTTGACAAATAATAATTATTTTTGTTGGGAATTTGCATTTTAATTTTTGGATTTTTAATTTATTAGATTTGCTTTCTGAAAATTTACTTTCCTGGTTGCCTGGCATAAAAACTCATTTTTATAGATTAAAAAATTCTCGAAATTTGACAAATAATAATTATTTTTGTTGGGAATTTGCATATTAATTTTTGGATTTTTAATTTAATAGATTTGTTTTCTGAAAATTTACTTTCCTGGTTGCCTGGCATAAAAACTCATTTTATAGATTAAAAAATTCTCGAAATTTGACAAATAATAATTATTTTTGTTGGGAATTTGCATTTTAATTTTTGTATTTTTAATTTATTAGATTTGCTTTCTGAAAATTTACTTTCCTGGTTGCCTGGCATAAAAACTCATTTTATAGATTAAAAAATTCTCGAAATTTGACAAATAATAATTAATTTTGTTGGGAATTTGCATTTTAATTTTTGGGTTTTTAATTTATTAGATTTGCTTTCTGAAAATTTACTTTCCTGGTTGCCTGGCTGAAAAACTCTTTTTTATAGATTAAAAAATTCACGAAATTTGACATATAATAATTATTTTTGTTGGGAATTTGCATTTTAATTTTTGGATTTTTAATTTATTAGATTTGCTTTCTGAAAATTTACTTTCCTGGTTGCCTGGCTTAAAAACTCATTTTTATAGATTAAAAAATTCACGAATTTTGACAAATAATAATTAATTTTGTTGGGAATTTGCATTTTAATTTTTGGATTTTTAATTTATTAGATTTGCTTTCTGAAAATTTACTTTCCTGGTTGCCTGGCATAAAAACTCATTTTATAGATTAAAAAATTCTCGAAATTTGACAAATAATAATTATTTTTGTTGGGAATTTGCATATTAATTTTTGGATTTTTAATTTATTAGATTTGCTTTCTGAAAATTTACTTTCCTGGTTGCCTGGCATAAAAACTCATTTTATAGATTAAAAAATTCACGAAATTTGACAAATAATAATGATTTTTGTTGGGAATTTGCATTTTAATTTTTGGATTTTTAATTTATTAGATTTGCTTTCTGAAAATTTACTTTCCTGTTTGCCTGGGTTAAAAACTCAATTTTATAGATTAAAAAATTCACGAAATTTGACAAATAATAATGATTTTTGTTGGGAATTTGCATTTTAATTTTTGGATTTTTAATTTATTAGATTTGCTTTCTGAAAATTTACTTTCCTGGTTGCCTGGCATAAAAACTCATTTTATAGATTAAAAAATTCTCGAATTTTGACAAATAATAATTAATTTTGTTGGGAATTTGTATTTTAATTTTTGGATTTTTAATTTATTAGATTTGCTTTAAGAAAATTTACTTTCCTGGTTGCCTGGCATAAAAACTCATTTTTATAGATTTAAAAATTCTCGAAATTTGACAAATAATAATTATTTTTGTTGGGAATTTGCATTTTAATTTTTGGATTTTTAATTTATTAGATTTGCTTTCTGAAAATTTACTTTCCTGGTTGCCTGGCTTAAAAACTCATTTTTATAGATTAAAAAATTCACGAAATTTGACAAATAATAATTATTTTTGTTGGGAATTTGCATATTAATTTTTGGATTTTTAATTTATTAGATTTGCTTTCTGAAAATTTACTTTCCTGGTTGCCTGGCTTAAAAACTCATTTTTATAGATTAAAAAATTCACGAAATTTGACAAATAATAATTATTTTTGTTGGGAATTTGCATATTAATTTTTGGATTTTTAATTTATTAGATTTGCTTTCTGAAAATTTACTTTCCTGGTTGCCTGGCATAAAAACTCATTTTATAGATTAAAAAATTCACGAAATTTGACAAATAATAATGATTTTTGTTGGGAATTTGCATATTAATTTTTGGATTTTTAATTTATTAGATTTGCTTTCTGAAAATTTACTTTCCTGGTTGCCTGACAAATAATTTGACAAATAATAATTATTTTTGTTGGGAATTTGCATATTAATTTTTGGATTTTTAATTTATTAGATTTGCTTTCTGAAAATTTACTCTCCTGGTTGCCTGCCTTAAAAACTCATTTTTATAGATTAAAAAATTCTCGAAATTTGACAAATAATAATTATTTTTGTTGGGAATTTGCATATTAATTTTTGGATTTTTAATTTATTAGATTTGCTTTCTGAAAATTTACTTTCCTGGTTGCCTGGCATAAAAACTCATTTTATAGATTAAAAAATTCACGAAATTTGACAAATAATAATGATTTTTGTTGGGAATTTGCATTTTAATTTTTGGATTTTTAATTTATTAGATTTGCTTTCTGAAAATTTACTTTCCTGTTTGCCTGGGTTAAAAACTCAATTTTATAGATTAAAAAATTCACGAAATTTGACAAATAATAATGATTTTTGTTGGGAATTTGCATTTTAATTTTTGGATTTTTAATTTATTAGATTTGCTTTCTGAAAATTTACTTTCCTGGTTGCCTGGCATAAAAACTCATTTTATAGATTAAAAAATTCTCGAATTTTGACAAATAATAATTAATTTTGTTGGGAATTTGTATTTTAATTTTTGGATTTTTAATTTATTAGATTTGCTTTAAGAAAATTTACTTTCCTGGTTGCCTGGCTTAAAAACTCATTTTTATAGATTAAAAAATTCTCGAAATTTGACAAATAATAATTATTTTTGTTGGGAATTTGCATTTTAATTTTTGGATTTTTAATTTATTAGATTTGCTTTCTGAAAATTTACTTTCCTGGTTGCCTGGCTTAAAAACTCATTTTATAGATTAAAAAATTCGAGAAACTTGACAAATAATATATATTTTTGTTGGGAATTTACTTTTAAATTTTTGTTTTTCTAATTTATTAGATTTGCTTTCTGAAAATTTACTTTCCTGTTTGCCTGGGTTAAAAACTCAATTTTATAGATTAAAAAATTCACGAAATTTGACAAATAATAATGATTTTTGTTGGGAATTTGCATTTTAATTTTTGGATTTTTAATTTATTAGATTTGCTTTCTGAAAATTTACTTTCCTGGTTGCCTGGCATAAAAACTCATTTTATAGATTAAAAAATTCTCGAATTTTGACAAATAATAATTAATTTTGTTGGGAATTTGCATTTTAATTTTTGGATTTTTAATTTATTAGATTTGCTTTCTGAAAATTTACTTTCCTGGTTGCCTGGCATAAAAACTCATTTTATAGATTAAAAAATTCTCGAAATTTGACAAATAATAATTATTTTTGTTGGGAATTTGCATTTTAATTTTTGGATTTTTAATTTATTAGATTTGCTTTCTGAAAATTTACTTTCCTGGTTGCCTGGCTTAAAAACTCATTTTTATAGATTAAAAAATTCTCGAAATTTGACAAATAATAATTATTTTTGTTGGGAATTTGCATATTAATTTTTGGATTTTTAATTTATTAGATTTGCTTTCTGAAAATTTTCTTTCCTGGTTGCCTGGCATAAAACTTCATTTTTATAGATTAAAAAATTCTCGAAATTTGACAAATAATAATTATTTTTGTTGGGAATTTGCATATTAATTTTTGGATTTTTAATTTATTAGATTTGCTTTCTGAAAATTTACTTTCCTGGTTGCCTGGCATAAAAACTCATTTTATAGATTAAAAAATTCTCGGAATTTGACAAATAATAATTATTTTTGTTGGGAATTTGCATTTTAATTTTTGTATTTTTAATTTATTAGATTTGCTTTCTGAAAATTTACTTTCCTGGTTGCCTGGCATAAAAACTCATTTTATAGATTAAAAAATTCTCGAAATTTGACAAATAATAATTAATTTTGTTGGGAATTTGCATTTTAATTTTTGGGTTTTTAATTTATTAGATTTGCTTTCTGAAAATTTACTTTCCTGGTTGCCTGGCTGAAAAACTCATTTTTATAGATTAAAAAATTCACGAAATTTGACAAATAATAATTATTTTTGTTGGGAATTTGCATTTTAATTTTTGGATTTATAATTTATTAGATTTGCTTTCTGAAAATTTACTTTCCTGGTTGCCTGGCATGAAAACAAATTTTTGTAGATTAAAAAATTCTCGAAATTTGACAAATAATAATTATTTTTGTTGGGAATTTGCATATTAATTTTTGGATTTTTAATTTATTAGATTTGCTTTCTGAAAATTTACTTTCCTGGTTGCCTGGCATAAAAACTCATTTTATAGATTAAAAAATTCTCGAAATTTTGACAAATAATAATTATTTTTGTTGGGAATTTGCATATTAATTTTTGGATTTTTAATTTATTAGATTTGCTTTCTGAAAATTTACTTTCCTGGTTGCCTGGCATAAAAACTCATTTTATAGATTAAAAAATTCTCGAATTTTGACAAATAATAATTATTTTTGTTGGGAATTTGTATTTTAATTTTTGGATTTTTAATTTATTAGATTTGCTTTAAGAAAATTTACTTTCCTGGTTGCCTGGCATAAAAACTCATTTTTATAGATTAAAAAATTCTCGAAATTTGACAAATAATAATTATTTTTGTTGGGAATTTGCATTTTAATTTTTGGATTTTTAATTTATTAGATTTGCTTTCTGAAAATTTACTTTCCTGGTTGCCTGGCTTAAAAACTCATTTTTATAGATTAAAAAATTCACGAAATTTGACAAATAATAATTATTTTTGTTGGGAATTTGCATATTAATTTTTGGATTTTTAATTTATTAGATTTGCTTTCTGAAAATTTACTTTCCTGGTTGCCTGGCTTAAAAACCCATTTTTATAGATTAAAAAATTCACGAAATTTGACAAATAATAATTATTTTTGTTGGGAATTTGCATATTAATTTTTGGATTTTTAATTTATTAGATTTGCTTTCTGAAAATTTACTTTCCTGGTTGCCTGGCATAAAAACTCATTTTATAGATTAAAAAATTCACGAAATCTGACAAATAATAATGATTTTTGTTGGGAATTTGCATATTAATTTTTGGATTTTTAATTTATTAGATTTGCTTTCTGAAAATTTACTTTCCTGGTTGCCTGGCTTAAAAACTCATTTTTATAGATTAAAAATTTCACGAAATTTGACAAATAATAATTATTTTTGTTGGGAATTTGCATATTAATTTTTGGATTTTTAATTTATTAGATTTGCTTTCTGAAAATTTACTTTCCTGGTTGCCTGGCTTAAAAACTCATTTTTATAGATTAAAAAATTCTCGAAATTTGACAAATAATAATTATTTTTGTTGGGAATTTGCATATTAATTTTTGGATTTTTAATTTATTAGATTTGCTTTCTGAAAATTTACTTTCCTGGTTGCCTGGCTTAAAAACTCATTTTTATAGATTAAAAAATTCACGAATTTTGACAAATAATAATTAATTTTGTTGGGAATTTGCATTTTAATTTTTGGATTTTTAATTTATTAGATTTGCTTTCTGAAAATTTACTTTCCTGGTTGCCTGGCATAAAAACTCATTTTATAGATTAAAAAATTCTCGAAATTTGACAAATAATAATTATTTTTGTTGGGAATTTGCATATTAATTTTTGGATTTTTAATTTATTAGATTTGCTTTCTGAAAATTTACTTTCCTGGTTGCCTGGCATAAAAACTCATTTTATAGATTAAAAAATTCACGAAATTTGACAAATAATAATGATTTTTGTTGGGAATTTGCATTTTAATTTTTGGATTTTTAATTTATTAGATTTGCTTTCTGAAAATTTACTTTCCTGTTTGCCTGGGTTAAAAACTCAATTTTATAGATTAAAAAATTCACGAAATTTGACAAATAATAATGATTTTTGTTGGGAATTTGCATTTTAATTTTTGGATTTTTAATTTATTAGATTTGCTTTCTGAAAATTTACTTTCCTGGTTGCCTGGCATAAAAACTCATTTTATAGATTAAAAAATTCTCGAATTTTGACAAATAATAATTAATTTTGTTGGGAATTTGTATTTTAATTTTTGGATTTTTAATTTATTAGATTTGCTTTAAGAAAATTTACTTTCCTGGTTGCCTGGCATAAAAACTCATTTTTATAGATTTAAAAATTCTCGAAATTTGACAAATAATAATTATTTTTGTTGGGAATTTGCATTTTAATTTTTGGATTTTTAATTTATTAGATTTGCTTTCTGAAAATTTACTTTCCTGGTTGCCTGGCTTAAAAACTCATTTTTATAGATTAAAAAATTCACGAAATTTGACAAATAATAATTATTTTTGTTGGGAATTTGCATATTAATTTTTGGATTTTTAATTTATTAGATTTGCTTTCTGAAAATTTTCTTTCCTGGTTGCCTGGCTTAAAAACTCATTTTTATAGATTAAAAAATTCACGAAATTTGACAAATAATAATTATTTTTGTTGGGAATTTGCATATTAATTTTTGGATTTTTAATTTATTAGATTTGCTTTCTGAAAATTTACTTTCCTGGTTGCCTGGCATAAAAACTCATTTTATAGATTAAAAAATTCACGAAATTTGACAAATAATAATGATTTTTGTTGGGAATTTGCATATTAATTTTTGGATTTTTAATTTATTAGATTTGCTTTCTGAAAATTTACTTTCCTGGTTGCCTGGCTTAAAAACTCATTTTTATAGATTAAAAAATTCACGAAATTTGACAAATAATAATTATTTTTGTTGGGAATTTGCATATTAATTTTTGGATTTTTAATTTATTAGATTTGCTTTCTGAAAATTTACTTTCCTGGTTGCCTGGCATAAAAACTCATTTTATAGATTAAAAAATTCACGAAATTTGACAAATAATAATGATTTTTGTTGGGAATTTGCATATTAATTTTTGGATTTTTAATTTATTAGATTTGCTTTCTGAAAATTTACTTTCCTGGTTGCCTGGCTTAAAAACTCATTTTTATAGATTAAAAAATTCACGAAATTTGACAAATAATAATTATTTTTGTTGGGAATTTGCATATTAATTTTTGGATTTTTAATTTATTAGATTTGCTTTCTGAAAATTTACTTTCCTGGTTGCCTGGCTTAAAAACTCATTTTTATAGATTAAAAAATTCTCGAAATTTGACAAATAATAATTATTTTTGTTGGGAATTTGCATATTAATTTTTGGAGTTTTAATTTATTAGATTTGCTTTCTGAAAATTTACTTTCCTGGTTGCCTGGCATAAAAACTCATTTTATAGATTAAAAAATTCACGAAATTTGACAAATAATAATGATTTTTGTTGGGAATTTGCATTTTAATTTTTGGATTTTTAATTTATTAGATTTGCTTTCTGAAAATTTACTTTCCTGTTTGCCTGGGTTAAAAACTCAATTTTATAGATTAAAAAATTCACGAAATTTGACAAATAATAATGATTTTTGTTGGGAATTTGCATTTTAATTTTTGGATTTTTAATTTATTAGATTTGCTTTCTGAAAATTTACTTTCCTGGTTGCCTGGCATAAAAACTCATTTTATAGATTAAAAAATTCTCGAAGTTTGACAAATAATAATTAATTTTGTTGGGAATTTGTATTTTAATTTTTGGATTTTTAATGTATTAGATTTGCTTTAAGAAAATTTACTTTCCTGGTTGCCTGGCTTAAAAACTCATTTTTATAGATTAAAAAATTCTCGAAATTTGACAAATAATAATTATTTTTGTTGGGAATTTGCATTTTAATTTTTGCATTTTTAATTTATTAGATTTGCTTTCTGAAAATTTACTTTCCTGGTTGCCTGGCTTAAAAACTCATTTTATAGATTAAAAAATTCGAGAAACTTGACAAATAATATATATTTTTGTTGGGAATTTACTTTTAAATTTTTGTTTTTCTAATTTATTAGATTTGCTTTCTGAAAATTTACTTTCCTGGTTGCCTGGCTTAAAAACTCATTTTTATAGATTAAAAAATTCACGAAATTTGACAAATAATAATGATTTTTGTTGGGAATTTGCATTTTAATTTTTGGATTTTTAATTTATTAGATTTGCTTTCTGAAAATTTACTTTCCTGGTTGCCTGGCATAAAAACTCATTTTATAGATTAAAAAATTCTCGAAATTTGACAAATTATAATTATTTTTGTTGGGAATTTGCATTTTAATTTTTGGATTTTTAATTTATTAGATTTGCTTTCTGAAAATTTACTTTCCTGGTTGCCTGGCTTAAAAACTCATTTTTATAGATTAAAAAATTCTCGAAATTTGACAAATAATAATTATTTTTGTTGGGAATTTGCATATTAATTTTTGGATTTTTAATTTATTAGATTTGCTTTCTGAAAATTTTCTTTCCTGGTTGCCTGGCATAAAACTTCATTTTTATAGATTAAAAAATTCTCGAAATTTGACAAATAATAATTATTTTTGTTGGGAATTTGCATATTAATTTTTGGATTTTTAATTTATTAGATTTGCTTTCTGAAAATTTACTTTCCTGGTTGCCTGGCATAAAATTTCATTTTGATAGATTAAAAAATTCTCGGAATTTGACAAATAATAATTATTTTTGTTGGGAATTTGCATTTTAATTTTTGTATTTTTAATTTATTAGATTTGCTTTCTGAAAATTTACTTTCCTGGTTGCCTGGCATAAAAACTCATTTTATAGATTAAAAAATTCTCGAAATTTGACAAATAATAATTAATTTTGTTGGGAATTTGCATTTTAATTTTTGGGTTTTTAATTTATTAGATTTGCTTTCTGAAAATTTACTTTCCTGGTTGCCTGGCTGAAAAACTCATTTTTATAGATTAAAAAATTCACGAAATTTGACAAATAATAATTATTTTTGTTGGGAATTTGCATTTTAATTTTTGGATTTTTAATTTATTAGATTTCATCATCATCATCAAATGGCGTCACAACTCGGGGTGAGTTTTAGCCTGATTTACTGCTGCCCGCCATACTTGTCGATTTTGTGCTGCAACTTTCCAGTTTCTGATATTAAGTTTTCTTAAATCATTTTCTAAGCCATCTGTCCATCTTAGCCTTGGTCTTCCTCTGTATCTATTTACAGGTGGAGCAACATCTAATATAAGTCTTTGTGACCTATTATTTGCCATTCTAGCAACGTGTCCAGCCCATCTAATTCTTTGTGCTTTAATAAAGCGGACCACGTCTTCATTATTTATTAGTAGTTGTAGTTCTTGATTGTTTCTGTGCATATATTCACCGTGTAGATTTTGTTTCGGTCCAAATATTTTCCTTAAAATTTTGCGTTCAAAAATTTTTAGACTATTTTCGTCTGATATTGATAATGTCCAATTTTCCGCACCATAGGTCAATACTGGTCTAACTAGGGTTTTATACATACACAGTTTTGAATGTCTAGATAAAAGCTTCGATTTAAATAGTTTTTGATGTGCATAGTAGCATTTGTTGGCCGCTTGGATTCTATTTTGTATTGAACAGTGCATGCTGTTGTCGTTGTTGAGCAATACTCCCAAATACGTAAAATTATCTACGCCTTCGAAGTTGTATTCTCCGATTGTTATGTTTTGCGGGCTGCGCCTAGTGTTTGAGCGTGATAATATCATATATTTTGTTTTATTTTCATTTATTCTTAAGCCAATTTTGATAGCTTCTGCTTCGAGTTTCACGAACTGCTCAACCATAGCTCTTTTGTTTCTGGCTATTATAGCAATATCGTCAGCAAAAGCGTTAATTTGTGATGATTTGTTGAATATATTTCCCCCTCTATCTAGATCTTTCGTTACGTAATGCAGCATAAGGTTGAAAATCACTGTCGATAATGTGTCGCCTTGTTTTACACCTGTTTTTATGCTGAAAACCTCTGAAATTTGGTTTTGTACTATGACGCTGCTTCTGGTGTTATTTAAGGTCATCATTGTAAGTCGAATTAGTTTTTCAGGGTATCCCAAATTGTGCAAAATTTTCGGTATTTCCTCTCTTTTAATGCTGTCGAAAGCTTGTTTGAAATCAACAAATAGTATATGCAAGTCAAGATTGTATTCGTAGCATTTTTCCATGTTTTGCTTTATGAGAAAAACTTGGTCTGTTGTTGATCTGTTTGGTCTAAAACCGCATTGATACTCAGCTAAGATGGTTTCTGCTTTCTCGTTTATTCTTTCGTATAAAATTTTGCTAAAAATTTTATATGCAACATTTAGTAACATGATACCCCTGTAGTTACTGCAATTGAGTTTATCTCCTTTTTTGTGGATAGGGAATATGGTACCAATTTCCCATTCTTTCGGCATGCTTTCATTCCTCCATATTTTACACATTAATCTGTGTAAGTGATGAAGCAGCTCTTCACCTCCTTTTTTAAAAAGTTCTGCAGTAATACCGTCTTCGCCTGGTGATTTTCCGTTTTTAAGTTTATTAATTGCTGCTGTAGTTTCTTCAATTGTCGGCTCTTCGGTATTAGGATTTCGTTCATTATCTCCTTCTATGTGAAATGAAAATGTTACTCCATCATTATTGTTATTGTCAATATTGAAAAGTTCTTCAAAGTACTGTTTCCACCTATCTATAATTTGGTGTTCGTCAGATAGAATAAAACCATTTTTATCCTTGCAGTTTGTCAATTTAGGTTGGAAATTTCTTGTTTCTTCTTTTAGTCCTTTGTAAAAATTTTTTATGTCTTTGTTGTTGAAGTTGGATTCAATTTCTTCAACACGTTTCTTCATGTAACTACGTTTTTTTTGTCTACAAAGCTTAGTGGCATATTTCCTTTTCGTTTTATAGATCTCCTCGTTTCTCCTTGTATTTCTTTGTATCATTTTTAGCCTGGCTTCATTCTTGTCTTTAATTGCTTCAGTACATTCTATGTCAAACCATTCTTCATTTCTTCTATTCGTCTTTATGCCTATGGTTTCTTGAACTGTTGAGTTTATTGCACGTTTAATGTTTAACCAGTCTTCTTCTATAGTTGTTAGTTCTGTAGTCATATCTCTTAGGCAATTCAGATTATCTCCAAGTTTGGTTTGATAGTTTTCTAATACTCCTGTTGCTTTTAGTTTTTCTGTATCCCATTTCTTTTTCTTTTCTCCCCTCTTTTTTGCGATGTTTGAGATTCGTTGTCGAAGTGTTACTTTGACTAGGAAGTGGTCACTGTCGCAGTTTAATCCGCGACATGTACGTACATTCATTACTGAGGACATTCTTCTTTTGGTCACTAGGACATGGTCAATCTGGTTCGTTCTTCTATTTGCTGGTATTTTCCAGGTACCTTTATGTATATTTTTGTGTGGAAAATGACTACTAGCGATGTATAAGTTGTATCCTGCTGCAAAGTGACACAATCTTAACCCGTTTGCTGATGTTTCGTCGTGTAGTGAGTTCATTCCTCGATAAACGGCTCTTTACCGATTTTAGCGTTGAAGTCTCCTAAGACTATTAAAGTGTCATATTTCCCAACCGTATCACACGTCCTTTCCAAATCATAATAAAATTCATCCTTAGATGTTTCTGTAGCGTCCTCTGTGGGTGCGTAGGATGATATCAGAGTTATGTTGTTAAATTTTCCTTTAATTTTCAGCGTGCATATACGATCATTTATTGGGGTGAAGCCTAATATTGAATTTTTTAGTTTTTTCATTACGATGAAGCCAGTGCCATATTGTCCAGTTCGCTCTTGGTTTCCACTATATAGTAGTGAGAAATCTCGTTTGTCTATTCTGCCATTCCCTTTCCATCTTACTTCTTGTAGAGCGATGACGTCTAATTTGGCTTTTTGTGCTTCTTGGACAATTTCTTGCAATTTATTAGATTTGCTTTCTGAAAATTTATTTTCCTGGTTGCCTGGCATGAAAACAAATTTTTGTAGATTAAAAAATTCTCGAAATTTGACAAATAATAATTATTTTTGTTGGGAATTTGCATATTAATTTTCGGATTTTTAATTTATTAGATTTGCTTTCTGAAAATTTACTTTCCTGGTTGCCTGGCATAAAAACTCATTTTATAGATTAAAAAATTCTCGAAATTTGACAAATAATAATTATTTTTGTTGGGAATTTGCATTTTAATTTTTGGATTTTTAATTTATTAGATTTGCTTTCTGAAAATTTACTTTCCTGGTTGCCTGGCATAAAAACTCATTTTATAGATTAAAAAATTCTCGAATTTTGACAAATAATAATTAATTTTGTTGGGAATTTGTATTTTAATTTTTGGATTTTTAATTTATTAGATTTGCTTTAAGAAAATTTACTTTCCTGGTTGCCTGGCATAAAAACTCATTTTTATAGATTAAAAAATTCTCGAAATTTGACAAATAATAATTATTTTTGTTGGGAATTTGCATTTTAATTTTTGGATTTTTAATTTATTAGATTTGCTTTCTGAAAATTTACTTTCCTGGTTGCCTGGCTTAAAAACTCATTTTTATAGATTAAAAAATTCACGAAATTTGACAAATAATAATTATTTTTGTTGGGAATTTGCATATTAATTTTTGGATTTTTAATTTATTAGATTTGCTTTCTGAAAATTTACTTTCCTGGTTGCCTGGCTTAAAAACTCATTTTTATAGATTAAAAAATTCACGAAATTTGACAAATAATAATTATTTTTGTTGGGAATTTGCATATTAATTTTTGGATTTTTAATTTATTAGATTTGCTTTCTGAAAATTTACTTTCCTGGTTGCCTGGCATAAAAACTCATTTTATAGATTAAAAAATTCACGAAATTTGACAAATAATAATGATTTTTGTTGGGAATTTGCATATTAATTTTTGGATTTTTAATTTATTAGATTTGCTTTCTGAAAATTTACTTTCCTGGTTGCCTGGCATAAAAACTCATTTTATAGATTAAAAAATTCTCGAAATTTGACAAATAATAATTATTTTTGTTGGGAATTTGCATTTTAATTTTTGGATTTTTAATTTATTAGATTTGCTTTCTGAAAATTTACTTTCCTGTTTGCCTGGGTTAAAAACTCAATTTTATAGATTAAAAAATTCACGAAATTTGACAAATAATAATGATTTTTGTTGGGAATTTGCATTTTAATTTTTGGATTTTTAATTTATTAGATTTGCTTTCTGAAAATTTACTTTCCTGGTTGCCTGGCATAAAAACTCATTTTATAGATTAAAAAATTCTCGAATTTTGACAAATAATAATTAATTTTGTTGGGAATTTGTATTTTAATTTTTGGATTTTTAATTTATTAGATTTGCTTTAAGAAAATTTACTTTCCTGGTTGCCTGGCTTAAAAACTCATTTTTATAGATTAAAAAATTCTCGAAATTTGACAAATAATAATTATTTTTGTTGGGAATTTGCATTTTAATTTTTGGATTTTTAATTTATTAGATTTGCTTTCTGAAAATTTACTTTCCTGGTTGCCTGGCTTAAAAACTCATTTTATAGATTAAAAAATTCGAGAAACTTGACAAATAATATATATTTTTGTTGGGAATTTACTTTTAAATTTTTGTTTTTCTAATTTATTAGATTTGCTTTCTGAAAATTTACTTTCCTGGTTGCCTGGCTTAAAAACTCATTTTTATAGATTAAAAAATTCACGAAATTTGACAAATAATAATGATTTTTGTTGGGAATTTGCATTTTAATTTTTGGATTTTTAATTTATTAGATTTGCTTTCTGAAAATTTACTTTCCTGGTTGCCTGGCATAAAAACTCATTTTATAGATTAAAAAATTCTCGAAATTTGACAAATAATAATTATTTTTGTTGGGAATTTGCATTTTAATTTTTGGATTTTTAATTTATTAGATTTGCTTACTGAAAATTGACTTTCCTGGTTGCCTGGCTTAAAAACTCATTTTTATAGATTAAAAAATTCTCGAAATTTGACAAATAATAATTATTTTTGTTGGGAATTTGCATATTAATTTTTGGATTTTTAATTTATTAGATTTGCTTTCTGAAAATTTTCTTTCCTGGTTGCCTGGCATAAAACTTCATTTTTATAGATTAAAAAATTCTCGAAATTTGACAAATAATAATTATTTTTGTTGGGAATTTGCATATTAATTTTTGGATTTTTAATTTATTAGATTTGCTTTCTGAAAATTTACTTTCCTGGTTGCCTGGCATAAAAACTCATTTTATAGATTAAAAAATTCTCGGAATTTGACAAATAATAATTATTTTTGTTGGGAATTTGCATTTTAATTTTTGTATTTTTAATTTATTAGATTTGCTTTCTGAAAATTTACTTTCCTGGTTGCCTGGCATAAAAACTCATTTTATAGATTAAAAAATTCTCGAAATTTGACAAATAATAATTAATTTTGTTGGGAATTTGCATTTTAATTTTTGGGTTTTTAATTTATTAGATTTGCTTTCTGAAAATTTACTTTCCTGGTTGCCTGGCTGAAAAACTCATTTTTATAGATTAAAAAATTCACGAAATTTGACAAATAATAATTATTTTTGTTGGGAATTTGCATTTTAATTTTTGGATTTTTAATTTATTAGATTTGCTTTCTGAAAATTTACTTTCCTGGTTGCCTGGCATGAAAACAAATTTTTGTAGATTAAAAAATTCTCGAAATTTGACAAATAATAATTATTTTTGTTGGGAATTTGCATATTAATTTTTGGATTTTTAATTTATTAGATTTGCTTTCTGAAAATTTACTTTCCTGGTTGCCTGGCATAAAAACTCATTTTATAGATTAAAAAATTCTCGAAATTTTGACAAATAATAATTATTTTTGTTGGGAATTTGCATTTTAATTTTTGGATTTTTAATTTATTAGATTTGCTTTCTGAAAATTTACTTTCCTGGTTGCCTGGCATAAAAACTCATTTTATAGATTAAAAAATTCTCGAATTTTGACAAATAATAATTAATTTTGTTGGGAATTTGTATTTTAATTTTTGGATTTTTAATTTATTAGATTTGCTTTAAGAAAATTTACTTTCCTGGTTGCCTGGCATAAAAACTCATTTTTATAGATTAAAAAATTCTCGAAATTTGACAAATAATAATTATTTTTGTTGGGAATTTGCATTTTAATTTTTGGATTTTTAATTTATTAGATTTGCTTTCTGAAAATATACTTTCCTGGTTGCCTGGCTTAAAAACTCATTTTTATAGATTAAAAAATTCACGAAATTTGACAAATAATAATTATTTTTGTTGGGAATTTGCATATTAATTTTTGGATTTTTAATTTATTAGATTTGCTTTCTGAAAATTTACTTTCCTGGTTGCCTGGCTTAAAAACTCATTTTTATAGATTAAAAAATTCACGAAATTTGACAAATAATAATTATTTTTGTTGGGAATTTGCATTTTAATTTTTGGATTTTTAATTTATTAGATTTGCTTTCTGAAAATTTACTTTCCTGGTTGCCTGGCATAAAAACTCATTTTATAGATTAAAAAATTCACGAAATTTGACAAATAATAATGATTTTTGTTGGGAATTTGCATATTAATTTTTGGATTTTTAATTTATTAGATTTGCTTTCTGAAAACTTACTTTCCTGGTTGCCTGGCTTAAAAACTCAATTTTATAGATTAAAAAATTCACGAAATTTGACAAATAATAATGATTTTTGTTGGGAATTTGCATTTTAATTTTTGGATTTTTAATTTATTAGATTTGCTTTCTGAAAATTTACTTTCCTGGTTGCCTGGCTTAAAAACTCATTTTTATAGATTAAAAAATTCACGAATTTTGACAAATAATAATTAATTTTATTGGGAATTTGCATTTTAATTTTTGGATTTTTAATTTATTAGATTTGCTTTCTGAAAATTTACTTTCCTGGTTGCCTGGCTTAAAAACTCATTTTTATAGATTAAAAAATTCTCGAAATTTGACAAATAATAATAATTTTTGTTGGGAATTTGTATTGTAATTTTTGGATTTTTAATTTATTAGATTTGCTTTCTGAAAATTTACTTTCCTGGTTGCCTGGCATAAAAACTCATTTTATAGATTAAAAAATTCTCGAAATTTGACAAATAATAATTATTTTTGTTGGGAATTTGCATATTAATTTTTGGATTTTTAATTTATTAGATTTGCTTTCTGAAAATTTACTTTCCTGGTTGCCTGGCATAAAAACTCATTTTATAGATTAAAAAATTCACGAAATTTGACAAATAATATTGATTTTTGTTGGGAATTTGCATTTTAATTTTTGGATTTTTAATTTATTAGATTTGCTTTCTGAAAATTTACTTTCCTGTTTGCCTGGGTTAAAAACTCAATATTATAGATTAAAAAATTCACGAAATTTGACAAATAATAATGATTTTTGTTGGGAATTTGCATTTTAATTTTTGGATTTTTAATTTATTAGATTTGCTTTCTGAAAATTTACTTTCCTGGTTGCCTGGCATAAAAACTCATTTTATAGATTAAAAAATTCTCGAAATTTGACAAATAATAATTATTTTTGTTGGGAATTTGCATTTTAATTTTTGTATTTTTAATTTATTAGATTTGCTTTCTGAAAATTTACTTTCCTGGTTGCCTGGCTGAAAAACTCATTTTTATAGATTAAAAAATTCACGAAATTTGACAAATAATAATGATTTTTGTTGGGAATTTGCATTTTAATTTTTGGATTTTTAATTTATTAGATTTGCTTTCTGAAAATTTACTTTCCTGGTTGCCTGGCTTAAAAACTCATTTTTATAGATTAAAAAATTCACGAATTTTGACAAATAATAATTAATTTTGTTGGGAATTTGCATTTTAATTTTTGGATTTTTAATTTATTAGATTTGATTTCTGAAAATTTTTTTGCCTGGCTTAAAAACTCATTTTTATAGATTAAAAAATTCTCGAAATTTGACAAATAATAATTATTTTTGTTGGGAATTTGCATTTTAATTTTTGGATTTTTAATTTATTAGATTTGCTTTCTGAAAATTTACTTTCCTGGTTGCCTGGCATAAAAACTCATTTTATAGATTAAAAAATTCGAGAAACTTGACAAATAATATATATTTTTGTTGGGAATTTACTTTTTAATTTTTGTTTTTCTAATTTATTAGATTTGCTTTCTGAAAATTTACTTTCCTGGTTGCCTGGCTTAAAAACTCATTTTTATAGATTAAAAAATTCACGAAATTTGACAAATAATAATGATTTTTGTTGGGAATTTGCATTTTAATTTTTGGATTTTTAATTTATTAGATTTGCTTTCTGAAAATTTACTTTCCTGGTTGCCTGGCATAAAAACTCATTTTATAGATTAAAAAATTCTCGAAATTTGACAAATAATAATTATTTTTGTTGGGAATTTGCATTTTAATTTTTGGATTTTTAATTTATTAGATTTGCTTTCTGAAAATTTACTTTCCTGGTTGCCTGGCTTAAAAACTCATTTTTATAGATTAAAAAATTCTCGAAATTTGACAAATAATAATTATTTTTGTTGGGAATTTGCATATTAATTTTTGGATTTTTAATTTATTAGATTTGCTTTCTGAAAATTTTCTTTCCTGGTTGCCTGGCTTAAAAACTCATTTTTATAGATTAAAAAATTCACGAATTTTGACAAATAATAATTAATTTTGTTGGGAATTTGCATTTTAATTTTTGGATTTTTAATTTATTAGATTTGCTTTCTGAAAATTTACTTTCCTGGTTGCCTGGCTTAAAAACTCATTTTTATAGATTAAAAAATTCTCGAAATTTGACAAATAATAATAATTTTTGTTGGGAATTTGTATTGTAATTTTTGGATTTTTAATTTATTAGATTTGCTTTTTGAAAATTTACTTTCCTGGTTGCCTGGCATAAAAACTCATTTTTATAGATTAAAAAATTCTCGAAATTTGACAAATAATAATTATTTTTGTTGGGAATTTGCATATTAATTTTTGGATTTTTAATTTATTAGATTTGCTTTCTGAAAATTTACTTTCCTGGTTGCCTGGCATAAAAACTCATTTTATAGATTAAAAAATTCACGAAATTTGACAAATAATATTGATTTTTGTTGGGAATTTGCATTTTAATTTTTGGATTTTTAATTTATTAGATTTGCTTTCTGAAAATTTACTTTCCTGTTTGCCTGGGTTAAAAACTCAATATTATAGATTAAAAAATTCACGAAATTTGACAAATAATAATGATTTTTGTTGGGAATTTGCATTTTAATTTTTGGATTTTTAATTTATTAGATTTGCTTTCTGAAAATTTACTTTCCTGGTTGCCTGGCATAAAAACTCATTTTATAGATTAAAAAATTCTCGAAATTTGACAAATAATAATTATTTTTGTTGGGAATTTGCATTTTAATTTTTGTATTTTTAATTTATTAGATTTGCTTTCTGAAAATTTACTTTCCTGGTTGCCTGGCTGAAAAACTCATTTTTATAGATTAAAAAATTCACGAAATTTGACAAATAATAATGATTTTTGTTGGGAATTTGCATTTTAATTTTTGGATTTTTAATTTATTAGATTTGCTTTCTGAAAATTTACTTTCCTGGTTGCCTGGCTTAAAAACTCATTTTTATATATTAAAAAATTCACGAATTTTGACAAATAATAATTAATTTTGTTGGGAATTTGCATTTTAATTTTTGGATTTTTAATTTATTAGATTTGATTTCTGAAAATTTTTTTGCCTGGCTTAAAAACTCATTTTTATAGATTAAAAAATTCTCGAAATTTGACAAATAATAATTATTTTTGTTGGGAATTTGCATTTTAATTTTTGGATTTTTAATTTATTAGATTTGCTTTTTGAAAATTTACTTTCCTGGTTGCCTGGCATAAAAACTCATTTTATAGATTAAAAAATTCGAGAAACTTGACAAATAATATATATTTTTGTTGGGAATTTACTTTTTAATTTTTGTTTTTCTAATTTATTAGATTTGCTTTCTGAAAATTTACTTTCCTGGTTGCCTGGCTTAAAAACTCATTTTTATAGATTAAAAAATTCACGAAATTTGACAAATAATAATGATTTTTGTTGGGAATTTGCATTTTAATTTTTGGATTTTTAATTTATTAGATTTGCTTTCTGAAAATTTACTTTCCTGGTTGCCTGGCATAAAAACTCATTTTATAGATTAAAAAATTCTCGAAATTTGACAAATAATAATTATTTTTGTTGGGAATTTGCATTTTAATTTTTGGATTTTTAATTTATTAGATTTGCTTTCTGAAAATTTACTTTCCTGGTTGCCTGGCTTAAAAACTCATTTTTATAGATTAAAAAATTCTCGAAATTTGACAAATAATAATTATTTTTGTTGGGAATTTGCATATTAATTTTTGGATTTTTAATTTATTAGATTTGCTTTCTGAAAATTTTCTTTCCTGGTTGCCTGGCAAAAAAACTCATTTTTATAGATTAAAAAATTCTCGAAATTTGACAAATAATAATTATTTTTGTTGGGAATTTGCATTTTAATTTTTGGATTTTTAATTTATTAGATTTGCTTTCTGAAAATTTACTTTCCTGGTTGCCTGGCATAAAAACTCATTTTATAGATTAAAAAATTCTCGAAATTTGACAAATAATAATTATTTTTGTTGGGAATTTGCATTTTAATTTTTGTATTTTTAATTTATTAGATTTGCTTTCTGAAAATTTACTTTCCTGGTTGCCTGGCATAAAAACTCATTTTATAGATTAAAAAATTCTCGAAATTTGACAAATAATAATTAATTTTGTTGGGAATTTGCATTTTAATTTTTGGGTTTTTAATTTATTAGATTTGCTTTCTGAAAATTTACTTTCCTGGTTGTCTGGCATAAAAACTCATTTTATAGATTAAAAAATTCGCGAAATTAGACAAATAATAATTATTTTTGTTGGGAATTTACTTTTTAATTTTTGTTTTTCTAATTTATTAGATTTGCTTTCTGAAAATTTACTTTCCTGGTTGCCTGGCTTAAAAACTCATTTTTATAGATTAAAAAATTCACGAAATTTGACAAATAATAATGATTTTTGTTGGGAATTTGCATTTTAATTTTCGGATTTTTAATTTATTAGATTTGCTTTCTGAAAATTTATTTTCCTGGTTGCCTGGCATAAAAACTCATTTTATAGATTAAAAAATTCTCGAAATTTGACAAATAATAATTATTTTTGTTGGGAATTTGCATTTTAATTTTTGGATTTTTAATTTATTAGATTTGCTTTCTGAAAATTTACTTTCCTGGTTGCCTGGCTGAAAAACTCATTTTTATAGATTAAAAAGTTCACGAAATTTGACAAATAATAATTATTTTTGTTGGGAATTTGCATTTTAATTTTTGGATTTTTAATTTATTAGATTTGCTTTCTGAAAATTTACTTTCCTGGTTGCCTGGCATAAAAACTAATTTTTATAGATTAAAAAATTCTCGAAATTTGACAAATAATAATTATTTTTGTTGGGAATTTGCATATTAATTTTTGAATTATTAATTTATTGGATTTGTTTTCTGAAAATTTACTTTCCTGGTTGCCTGGCTTAAAAACTCATTTTTATAAATTAAAAAATTCACGAAATTTGACAAATAATAATTATTTTTGTTGGGAATTTGCATTTCAATTTTTGGATTTTTAATTTATTAGATTTGCTTTCTGAAAACTTACTTTCCTGGTTGCCTGGGTTAAAAACTCAATATTATAGATTAAAAAATTCACGAAATTTGACAAATAATAATTATTTTTGTTGGGAATTTGCATTTTAATTTTTGGATTTTTAATTTATTAGATTTGCTTTCTGAAAATTTACTTTCCTGGTTGCCTGGCTTAAAAACTCAATTTTATAGATTAAAAAATTCACGAATTTTGACAAATAATAATTAATGTTGTTGGGAATTTGCATTTTAATTTTTGGATTTTTAATTTATTAGATTTGCTTTCTGAAAATTTACTTTCCTGATTGCCTGGCATAAAAACTCATTTTATAGATTAAAAAATTCGCGAAATTTGACAAATAATAATTATTTTTGTTGGGAATTTACTTTTTAATTTTTGTTTTTCTAATTTATTAGATTTGCTTTCTGAAAATTTACTTTCCTGGTTGCCTGGCTTAAAAACTCATTTTTATAGATTAAAAAATTCACGAAATTTGACAAATAATAATTAATTTTGTTGGGAATTTGCATTTTAATTTTTGGATTTTTAATTTATTAGATTTGCTTTCTGAAAATTTACTTTCCTGGTTGCCTGGCATAAAAACTCATTTTATAGATTGAAAAATTCTCGAAATTTGACAAATAATAATTATTTTTGTTGGGAATTTGCATTTAAATTTTTGGATTTATAATTTATTAAATTTGCTTTCTGAAAATATACTTTCTTGGTTGCCTGGCTTAAAAACTCATTTTTATAGATTAAAAAATTCACGAAATTTGACAAATAATAATTATTTTTGTTGGGAATTTGCATTTTAATTTTTGGATTTTTAATTTATTAGATTTGCTTTCTGAAAATTTTCTTTCCTGGTTGCCTGGCATAAAAACTCATTTTTATAGATTAAAAAATTCACGAAATTTGACAAATAATAATGATTTTTGTTGGGAATTTGCATTTTAATTTTTGTATTTTTAATTTATTAGATTTGCTTTCTGAAAATTTACTTTCCTGGTTGCCTGGCTTAAAAACTCAATTTTATAGATTAAAAAATTCACGAATTTTGACAAATAATAATTAATGTTGTTGGGAATTTGCATTTTAATTTTTGGATTTTTAATTTATTAGATTTGCTTTCTGAAAATTTTTTTCCTGGTTGCCTGGCATAAAAACTCATTTTTGTAGATTAAAAAATTCTCGAAATTTGACAAATAATAATTATTTTTGTTGGGAATATGCATTTTAATTTTTGTATTTTTAATTTATTAGATTTGCTTTCTGAAAACTTACTTTCCTGGTTGTCTGGCTGAAAAACTCATTTTTATAGATTAAAAAATTCACGATATTTGACAAATATTAATGATTTTTGTTGGGAATTTGCATTTTAATTTTTGGATTTTTAATTTATTAGATTTGCTTTCTGAAAATTTACTTTCCTGGTTGATTTAAAAAATTCGCGAAATTTGACAAATAATAATTATTTTTGTTGGGAATTTGCATTTTAATTTTTGTATATTTAATTTATTAGATTTGCTTTCTGAAAATTTTCTTTCCTGGTTGCCTGGCATAAAAACTCATTTTTATAGATTAAAAAATTCACGAAATTTGACAAATAATAATGATTTTTGTTGGGAATTTGCATTTTAATTTTTGGATTTTTAATTTATTAGATTTGCTTTCTGAAAATTTACTTTCCTGGTTGCCTGGCTTAAAAACTCAATTTTATAGATTAAAAAATTCACGAATTTTGACAAATAATAATTAATGTTGTTGGGAATTTGCATTTTAATTTTTGGATTTTTAATTTATTAGATTTGCTTTCTGAAAATTTACTTTCCTGATTGCCTGGCATAAAAACTCATTTTATAGATTAAAAAATTCGCGAAATTTGACAAATAATAATTATTTTTGTTGGGAATTTACTTTTTAATTTTTGTTTTTCTAATTTATTAGATTTGCTTTCTGAAAATTTACTTTCCTGGTTGCCTGGCATAAAAACTCATTTTTATAGATTAAAAAATTCTCGAAATTTGACAAATAATAATTATTTTTGTTGGGAATTTGCATATTAATTTTTGGATTTTTAATTTATTAGATTTGCTTTCTGAAAATTTTCTTTCCTGGTTGTCTGGCATAAAAACTCATTTTTATAGATTAAAAAATTCACGAAATTTGACAAATAATAATGATTTTTGTTGGGAATTTGCATTTTAATTTTTGAATTTTTAATTTATTAGATTTGCTTTCTCAAAATTTTCTTTCCTGGTTGCCTGGCATAAAAACTCATTTTTATAGATTAAAAAATTCACGATATTTGACAAATAATAATGATTTTTGTTTGGAATTTGCATTTTAATTTTTGGATTTTTAATTTATTAGATTTGCTTTCTGAAAATTTTCTTTCCTGGTTGCCTGGAATAAAAACTCGTTTTTATAGATTAAAAAATTCACGATATTTGACAAATAATAATGATTTTTGTTGGGAATTTGCATTTTAATTTTTGGATTTTTAATTTATTAGATTTGCTTTCTGAAAATTTACTTTCCTGGTTGCCTGGCATAAAAACTCATTTTTATAGATTAAAAAATTCACGAAATTTGACAAATAATAATGATTTTTGTTGGGAATTTGCATTTTAATTTTTGTATTTTTAATTTATTAGATTTGCTTTCTGAAAATTTACTTTCCTGGTTGCCTGGCTTAAAAACTCATTTTTATAGATTAAAAAATTCACGATATTTGACAAATAATAATGATTTTTGTTGGGAATTTGCATTTTAATTTTTGGATTTTTAATTTATTAGATTTGCTTTCTGAAAATTTACTTTCCTGGTTGCCTGGCTGAAAAACTCATTTTTATAGATTAAAAAATTCACGAAATTTGACAAATAATAATGATTTTTGTTGGGAATTTGCATTTTAATTTTTGGATTTTTAATTTATTAGATTTGCTTTCTGAAAATTTACTTTCCTGGTTGATTAAAAAATTCGCGAAATTTGACAAATAATAATTATTTTTGTTGGGAATATGCATTTTAATTTTTGTATTTTTAATTTATTAGATTTGCTTTCTGAAAATTTACTTTCCTGGTTGTCTGGCTGAAAAACTCATTTTTATAGATTAAAAAATTCACGATATTTGACAAATATTAATGATTTTTGTTGGGAATTTGCATTTTAATTTTTGGATTTTTAATTTATTAGATTTGCTTTCTGAAAATTTACTTTCCTGGTTGATTAAAAAATTCGCGAAATTTGACAAATAATAATTATTTTTGTTGGGAATTTGCATTTTAATTTTTGTATATTTAATTTATTAGATTTGCTTTCTGAAAATTTTCTTTCCTGGTTGCCTGGCATAAAAACTCATTTTTATAGATTAAAAAATTCACGAAATTTGACAAATAATAATGATTTTTGTTGGGAATTTGCATTTTAATTTTTGGATTTTTAATTTATTAGATTTGCTTTCTGAAAATTTACTTTCCTGGTTGATTAAAAAATTCACGATATTTGACAAATAATAATGATTTTTGTTGGGAATTTGCATTTTAATTTTTGTATTTTTAATTTATTAGATTTGCTTTCTGAAAATTTACTTTCCTGGTTGTCTGGCTGAAAAACTCATTTTTATAGATTAAAAAATTCACGATATTTGACAAATATTAATGATTTTTGTTGGGAATTTGCATTTTAATTTTTGTATTTTTAATTTATTAGATTTGCTTTCTGAAAATTTTCTTTCCTGGTTGCCTGGCATAAAAACTCATTTTTATAGATTAAAAAATTCACGAAATTTGACAAATATTAATGATTTTTGTTGGGAATTTGCATTTTAATTTTTGTATTTTTAATTTATTAGATTTGCTTTCTGAAAATTTACTTTCCTGGTTGTCTGGCTTAAAAACTCATTTTTATAGATTAAAAAATTCACGATTATTGACAAATATTAATGATTTTTGTTGGGAATTTGCATTTTAATTTTTGGATTTTTAATTTATTAGATTTGCTTTCTGAAAATTTTCTTTCCGGTTGCCTGGCATAAAAACTCATTTTTGTAGATTAAAAAATTCTCGAAATTTGACAAATAATAATTATTTTTGTTGGGAATTTGCATTTTAATTTTTGTATTTTTAATTTATTAGATTTGCTTTCTGAAAATTTACTTTCCTGGTTGTCTGGCTGAAAAACTCATTTTTATAGATTAAAAAATTCACGATATTTGACAAATATTAATGATTTTTGTTGGGAATTTGCATTTTAATTTTTGGATTTTTAATTTATTAGATTTGCTTTCTGAAAATTTACTTTCCTGGTTGATTAAAAAATTCGCGAAATTTGACAAATAATAATTATTTTTGTTGGGAATTTGCATTTTAATTTTTGTATTTTTAATTTATTAGATTTGCTTTCTGAAAATTTTCTTTCCTGGTTGCCTGGCATAAAAACTCATTTTTATAGATTAAAAAATTCACGAAATTTGACAAATAATAATGATTTTTGTTGGGAATTTGCATTTTAATTTTTGGATTTTTAATTTATTAGATTTGCTTTCTGAAAATTTTCTTTCCTGGTTGCCTGGCATAAAAACTCATTTTTGTAGATTAAAAAATTCTCGAAATTTGACAAATAATAATTATTTTTGTTGGGAATTTGCATTTTATTTTTTGTATTTTTAATTTATTAGATTTGCTTTCTGAAAATTTACTTTCCTGGTTGTCTGGCTTAAAAACTCATTTTTATAGATTAAAAAATTCACGATATTTGACAAATATTAATGATTTTTGTTGGGAATTTGCATTTTAATTTTTGGATTTTTAATTTATTAGATTTGCTTTCTGAAAATTTACTTTCCTGGTTGATTAAAAAATTCGCGAAATTTGACAAATAATAATTATTTTTGTTGGGAATTTGCATTTTAGTTTTTGTATTTTTAATTTATTAGATTTGCTTTCTGAAAATTTTCTTTCCTGGTTGCCTGGCATAAAAACTCATTTTTATAGATTAAAAAATTCACGAAATTTGACAAATATTAATGATTTTTGTTGGGAATTTGCATTTTAATTTTTGTATTTTTAATTTATTAGATTTGCTTTCTGAAAATTTACTTTCCTGGTTGTCTGGCTTAAAAACTCATTTTTATAGATTAAAAAATTCACGATATTTGACAAATATTAATGATTTTTGTTGGGAATTTGCATTTTAATTTTTGGATTTTTAATTTATTAGATTTGCTTTCTGAAAATTTACTTTCCTGGTTGATTAAAAAATTCGCGAAATTTGACAAATAATAATTATTTTTGTTGGGAATTTGCATTTCAATTTTTGTATTTTTAATTTATTAGATTTGCTTTCTGAAAATTTTCTTTCCTGGTTGCCTGGCATAAAAACTCATTTTTATAGATTAAAAAATTCACGATATTTAACAAATATTAATGATTTTTGTTGGGAATTTGCATTTTAATTTTTGGATTTTTAATTTATTAGATTTGCTTTCTGAAAATTTACTTTCCTGGTTGATTAAAAAATTCGCGAAATTTGACAAATAATAATTATTTTTGTTGGGAATTTGCATTTTAATTTTTGTATTTTTAATTTATTAGATTTGCTTTCTGAAAATTTTCTTTCCTGGTTGCCTGGCATAAAAACTCATTTTTATAGATTAAAAAATTCACGAAATTTGACAAATAATAATTATTTTTGTTGGGAATTTGCATTTTAATTTTTGTATTTTTAATTTATTAGATTTGCTTTCTGAAAATTTTCTTTCCTGGTTGCCTGGCATAAAAACTCATTTTTATAGATTAAAAAATTCACGAAATTTGACAAATAATAATGATTTTTGTTGGGAATTTGCATTTTAATTTTTCGATTTTTAATTTATTAGATTTGCTTTCTGAAAATTTACTTTCCTGGTTGTCTGGCTGAAAAACTCATTTTTATAGATTAAAAAATTCACGATATTTGACAAATATTAATGATTTTTGTTGGGAATTTGCATTTTAATTTTTGGATTTTTAATTTATTAGATTTGCTTTCTGAAAATTTACTTTCCTGGTTGATTAAAAAATTCGCGAAATTTGACAAATAATAATGATTTTTGTTGGGAATTTGCATTTTAATTTTTGGATTTTTAATTTATTAGATTTGCTTTCTGAAAATTTTCTTTCCTGGTTGCCTGGCATAAAAACTCATTTTTGTAGATTAAAAAATTCTCGAAATTTGACAAATAATAATTATTTTTGTTGGGAATTTGCATTTTAATTTTTGTATTTTTAATTTATTAGATTTGTTTTCTGAAAATTTTCTTTCCTGGTTGCCTGGCATAAAAACTCATTTTTATAGATTAAAAAATTCACGAAATTTGACAAATATTAATGATTTTTGTTGGGAATTTGCATTTTAATTTTTGTATTTTTAATTTATTAGATTTGCTTTCTGAAAATTTTCTTTCCTGGTTGCCTGGCATAAAAACTCATTTTTATAGATTAAAAAATTCACGAAATTTGACAAATAATAATGATTTTTGTTGGGAATTTGCATTTTAATTTTTGGATTTTTAATTTATTAGATTTGCTTTCTGAAAATTTTCTTTCCTGGTTGCCTGGCATAAAAACTCATTTTTGTAGATTAAAAAATTCTCGAAATTTGACAAATAATAATTATTTTTGTTGGGAATTTGCATTTTAATTTTTGTATTTTTAATTTATTAGATTTGCTTTCTGAAAATTTACTTTCCTGGTTGTCTGGCTGAAAAACTCATTTTTATAGATTAAAAAATTCACGATATTTGACAAATATTAATTATTTTTGTTGGGAATTTGCATTTTAATTTTTGGATTTTTAATTTATTAGATTTGCTTTCTGAAAATTTACTTTCCTGGTTGATTAAAAAATTCGCGAAATTTGACAAATAATAATTATTTTTGTTGGGAATTTGCATTTTAATTTTTGTATTTTTAATTTATTAGATTTGCTTTCTGAAAATTTTCTTTCCTGGTTGCCTGGCATAAAAACTCATTTTTATACATTAAAAAATTCACCAAATTTGACAAATATTAATGATTTTTGTTGGGAATTTGCATTTTAATTTTTGGATTTTTAATTTATTAGATTTGCTTTCTGAAAATTTACTTTCCTGGTTGATTAAAAAATTCGCGAAATTTGACAAATAATAATTATTTTTGTTGGGAATTTGCATTTTAATTTTTGGATTTTTAATTTATTAGATTTGCTTTCTGAAAATTTTCTTTCCTGGTTGCCTGGCATAAAAACTCATTTTTGTAGATTAAAAAATTCTCGAAATTTGACAAATAATAATTATTTTTGTTGGGAATTTGCATTTTAATTTTTGTATTTTTAATTTATTAGATTTGTTTTCTGAAAATTTACTTTCCTGGTTGTCTGGCTGAAAAACTCATTTTTATAGATTAAAAAATTCACGATATTTGACAAATATTAATGATTTTTGTTGGGAATTTGCATTTTAATTTTTGGATTTTTAATTTATTAGATTTGCTTTCTGAAAATTTACTTTCCTGGTTGATTAAAAAATTCGCGAAATTTGACAAATAATAATTATTTTTGTTGGGAATTTGCATTTTAATTTTTGTATTTTTAATTTATTAGATTTGCTTTCTGAAAATTTTCTTTCCTGGTTGCCTGGCATAAAAACTCATTTTTATAGATTAAAAAATTCACGAAATTTGACAAATATTAATGATTTTTGTTGGGAATTTGCATTTTAATTTTTGGATTTTTAATTTATTAGATTTGCTTTCTGAAAATTTTCTTTCCTGGTTGCCTGGCATAAAAACTCATTTTTGTAGATTAAAAAATTCTCGAAATTTGACAAATAATAATTATTTTTGTTGGGAATTTGCATTTTAATTTTTGTATTTTTAATTTATTAGATTTGCTTTCTGAAAATTTTCTTTCCTGGTTGCCTGGCATAAAAACTCATTTTTATAGATTAAAAAATTCACGAAATTTGACAAATAATAATGATTTTTGTTGGGAATTTGCATTTTAATTTTTGTATTTTTAATTTATTAGATTTGCTTTCTGAAAATTTTCTTTCCTGGTTGCCTGGCATAAAAACTCATTTTTATAGATTAAAAAATTCACGAAATTTGACAAATAATAATGATTTTTATTGGGAATTTGCATTTTATTTTTTGTATTTTTAATTTATTAGATTTGCTTTCTGAAAATTTTCTTTCCTGGTTGCCTGGCATAAAAACTCATTTTTATAGATTAAAAAATTCACGAAATTTGACAAATAATAATGATTTTTGTTGGGAATTTGCATTTTAATTTTTGGATTTTTAATTTATTAGATTTGCTTTCTGAAAATTTTCTTTCCTGGTTGCCTGGCATAAAAACTCATTTTTGTAGATTAAAAAATTCTCGAAATTTGACAAATAATAATTATTTTTGTTGGGAATTTGCATTTTAATTTTTGTATTTTTAATTTATTAGATTCGCTTTCTGAAAATTTACTTTCCTGGTTGTCTGGCTGAAAAACTCATTTTTATAGATTAAAAAATTCACGATATTTGACAAATATTAATGATTTTTGTTGGGAATTTGCATTTTAATTTTTGGATTTTTAATTTATTAGATTTGCTTTCTGAAAATTTACTTTCCTGGTTGATTAAAAAATTCGCGAAATTTGACAAATAATAATTATTTTTGTTGGGAATTTGCATTTTAATTTTTGTATTTTTAATTTATTAGATTTGCTTTCTGAAAATTTTCTTTCCTGGTTGCCTGGCATAAAAACTCATTTTTATAGATTAAAAAATTCACGAAATTTGACAAATATTAATGATTTTTGTTGGGAATTTGCATTTTAATTTTTGGATTTTTAATTTATTAGATTTGCTTTCTGAAAATTTTCTTTCCTGGTTGCCTGGCATAAAAACTCATTTTTGTAGATTAAAAATTCTCGAAATTTGACAAATAATAATTATTTTTGTTGGGAATTTGCATTTTAATTTTTGTATTTTTAATTTATTAGATTTGCTTTCTGAAAGATTTCTTTCCTGGTTGCCTGGCATAAAAACTCATTTTTATAGATTAAAAAATTCACGAAATTTGACAAATAATAATGATTTTTGTTGGGAATTTGCATTTTAATTTTTGTATTTTTAATTTATTAGATTTGCTTTCTGAAAATTTACTTTCCTGGTTGCCTGGCTGAAAAACTCATTTTTATAGATTAAAAAATTCACGAAATTTGACAAATAATAATGATTTTTGTTGGGAATTTGCATTTTAATTTTTGAATTTTTAATTTATTAGATTTGCTTTCTCAAAATTTTCTTTCCTGGTTGCCTGGCATAAAAACTCATTTTTATAGATTAAAAAATTCACGATATTTGACAAATAATAATGATTTTTGTTGGGAATTTGCATTTTAATTTTTGGATTTTTAATTTTTAAGATTTGCTTTCTGAAAATTTTCTTTCCTGGTTGCCTGGCATAAAAACTCGTTTTTATAGATTAAAAAATTCATGTAATTTGACAAATAATAATGATTTTTGTTGGGAATTTGCATTTTAATTTTTGGATTTTTAATTTATTAGATTTGCTTTCTGAAAATTTACTTTCCTGGTTGCCTGGCATAAAAACTCATTTTTATAGATTAAAAAATTCACGAAATTTGACAAATAATAATGATTTTTGTTGGGAATTTGCATTTTAATTTTTGTATTTTTAATTCATTAGATTTGCTTTCTGAAAATTTACTTTCCTGGTTGCCTGGCTTAAAAACTCGTTTTTATAGATTAAAAAATTCATGTAATTTGACAAATAATAATGATTTTTGTTGGGAATTTGCATTTTAATTTTTGGATTTTTAATTTATTAGATTTGCTTTCTGAAAATTTACTTTCCTGGTTGCCTGGCATAAAAACTCATTTTTATAGATTAAAAAATTCACGAAATTTGACAAATAATAATGATTTTTGTTGGGAATTTGCATTTTAATTTTTGGATTTTTAATTTATTAGATTTGCTTTCTGAAAATTTTCTTTCCTGGTTGCCTGGCATAAAAACTCATTTTTGTAGATTAAAAAATTCTCGAAATTTGACAAATAATAATTATTTTTGTTGGGAATTTGCATTTTAATTTTTGTATTTTTAATTTATTAGATTTGCTTTCTGAAAATTTACTTTCCTGGTTGTCTGGCTGAAAAACTCATTTTTATAGATTAAAAAATTCACGATATTTGACAAATATTAATGATTTTTGTTGGGAATTTGCATTTTAATTTTTGGATTTTTAATTTATTAGATTTGCTTTCTGAAAATTTACTTTCCTGGTTGATTAAAAAATTCGCGAAATTTGACAAATAATAATTATGTTTGTTGGGAATTTACTTCTTAATTTTTGGTTTTCTAATTTATTAGATTTGCTTTCTGAAAATTTACTTTCCTGGTTGCCTGGCTTAAAAACTGATTTTTGATAGATTAAAAAATTCACGAAATTTGACAAATAATAATGATTTTTGTTGGGAATTTGCATTTTAATTTTTGGATTTTTAATTTATTAGATTTGCTTTCCGAAAATTTACTTTCCTGGTTGCCTGGCATAAAAACTCATTTTATAGATTAAAAAATTCTCGAATTTTGACAAATAATAATTATTTTTGTTGGGAATTTGCATTTTAATTTTTGGATTTTTAATTTATTAGATTTGCTTTCTGAAAATTTATTTTCCTGGTTGCCTGGCTTAAAAACTCATTTTTATAGATTAAAAAATTCACGAAATTTGACAAATAATAATTATTTTTGTTGGGAATTTGCATTTTAATTTTTGGATTTTTAATTTATTAGATTTGCTTTCTGAAAATTTACTTTCCTGGTTGCCTGGCTTAAAAACTCATTTTTATAGATTAAAAAATTCTCGAAATTTGACAAATAATAATTATTTTTGTTGGGAATATGCATTTTAATTTTTGGATTTTTAATTTATTAGATTTGCTTTCTGAAAATTTACTTTCCTGGTTGCCTGGCATAAAAACTCATTTTTATAGATTAAAAAATTCACGAAATTTGACAAATAATAATTATGTTTGTTGGGAATTTACTTTTTAATTTTTGGTTTTCTAATTTATTAGACTTGCTTTCTGAAAATTTATTTTCCTGGTTGCCTGGCATAAAAACTCATTTTATAGATTAAAAAATTCTCGAAATTCGACAAATAATAATTATTTTTGTTGGGAATTTGCATATTAGTTTTTGGATTTTTAATTTATTTGATATGCTTTCTGAAAATTTTCTTTCCTGGTTGCCTGGCATAAAAACTCATTTTTATAGATTAAAAAATTCTCGAAATTTGACAAATAATAATTATTTTTGTTGGGAATTTGCATTTTAATTTTTGGATTTTTAATTTATTAGATTTGCTTTCTGAAAATTTACTTTCCTGGTTGCCTGGCATAAAAACCCATTTTATAGATTAAAAAATTCTCGAAATTTGACAAATAATAATTATTTTTGTTGGGAATTTGCATTTTAATTTTTGGATTTTTAATTTACTAGATTTGCTTTCTGAAAATTTTCTTTCCTGGTTTCCTGGCATAAAAACTCATTTTTATAGATTAAAAAATTCTCGAAATTTGACAAATAATAATTATTTTTGTTGGGAATTGGCATTTTAATTTTTGGATTTTTAATTTATTAGATTTGCTTTCTGAAAATTTACTTTCCTGGTTGCCTGGCTTAAAAACTCATTTTATAGATTAAAAAATTCTCGAAATTTGACAAATAATAATTAATTTTGTTGGGAATTTGTATTTTAATTTTTGGATTTTTAATTTATTAGATTTGCTTTCTGAAAATTTACTTTCCTGGGTGCCTGGCATAAAAACTCACTTTATAGATACAAAAATTGGCGAAATTTGACAAATAATAATTATTTTTGTTGTGAATTTACTTTTTAATTTTTGTTTTTCTAATTTATTAGATTTGCTTTCTGAAAATTTACTTTCCTGGTTGCCTGGCTTAAAAACTCATTTTTATAGATTAAAAAATTCACGAAATTTGACAAATAATAATGATTTTTGTTGGGAATTTGCATTTTAATTTTTGGATTTTTAATTTATTAGATTTGCTTTCTGAAAATTTACTTTCCTGGTTGCCTGGCTTAATAACTCATTTTTATAGATTAAAAAATTCTCGAAATTTGACAAATAATAATTATTTTTGTTGGGAATTTGCATTTTAATTTTTGGATTTTTAATTTATTAGATTTACTTTCTGAAAATTTACTTTCCTGGTTGCCTGGCATAAAAACTCATTTTATAGATTAAAAAATTCGCGAAATTCGACAAATAATAATTATTTTTGTTGGGAATTTACTTTTTAATTTTTGGTTTTCTAATTTATTAGATTTGCATTCTGAAAATTTACTTTCCTGGTTGCCTGGCTTATAAACTCATTTTTATAGATTAAAAAATTCACGAAATTTGACAAATAATAATTATTTTTGTTGGGAATTTGCATTTTAATTTTTGGCTTTTTAATTTTTTAGATTTGCTTTCTGAAAATTTACTTTCCTGGTTGCCTGGCATAAAAACTCATTTTATAGATTAAAAAATTCTCGAAATTTGACAAATAATAATTATTTTTGTTGGGAATTTGCATTTTAATTTTTGGATTTTTAATTTATTAGATTTGATTTCTGAAAATTTTTTTGCCTGGCTTAAAAACTCATTTTTATAGATTAAAAAATTCTCGAAATTTGACAAATAATAATTATTTTTGTTGGGAATTTGCATTTTAATTTTTGGATTTTTAATTTATTAGATTTACTTTCTGAAAATTTACTTTCCTGGTTGCCTGGCATAAAAACTCATTTTATAGATTAAAAAATTCGCGAAATTCGACAAATAATAATTATTTTTGTTGGGAATTTACTTTTTAATTTTTGGTTTTCTAATTTATTAGATTTGCATTCTGAAAATTTACTTTCCTGGTTGCCTGGCTTATAAACTCATTTTTATAGATTAAAAAATTCACGAAATTTGACAAATAATAATTATTTTTGTTGGGAATTTGCATTTTAATTTTTGGCTTTTTAATTTTTTAGATTTGCTTTCTGAAAATTTACTTTCCTGGTTGCCTGGCATAAAAACTCATTTTATAGATTAAAAAATTCTCGAAATTTGACAAATAATAATTATTTTTGTTGGGAATTTGCATTTTAATTTTTGGATTTTTAATTTATTAGATTTGCTTTCTGAAAATTTACTTTCCTGGTTGCCTGGCATAAAAACTCATTTTATAGATTAAAAAATTCTCGAAATTCGACAAATAATAATTATTTTTGTTGGGCATTTGCATTATAGTTTTTGGATTTTTAATTTATTAGATTTGCTTCTGAAAATTTTCTTTCCTGGTTGCCTGGCATAAAAACTCATTTTTATAGATCTTATAGATTAGTTGGGAATTGGCATTTTAATTTTTGGATTTTTAATTTATTAGATTTGCTTTCTGAAAATTTACTTTCCTGGTTGCCTGGCATAAAAACTCATTTTATAGATTAAAAAATTCTCGAAATTTGACAAATAATAATTATTTTTGTTGGGAATTTGCATTTTAATTTTTGTATTTTTAATTTATTAGATTTGCTTTCTGAAAATTTACTTTCCTGGTTGCCTGGCTGAAAAACTCATTTTTATAGATTAAAAAATTCACGAAATTTGACAAATAATAATGATTTTTGTTGGGAAATTGCATTTTAATTTTTGGATTTTTAATTTATTAGATTTGCTTTCTGAAAATTTACTTTCCTGGTTGCCTGGCTTAAAAAATCATTTTTATAGATTAAAAAATTCACGAATTTTGACAAATAATAATTAATTTTGTTGGGAATTTGCATTTTAATTTTTGGATTTTTAATTTATTAGATTTGATTTCTGAAAATTTTTTTGCCTGGCTTAAAAACTCATTTTTATAGATTAAAAAATTCTCGAAATTTGACAAATAATAATTATTTTTGTTGGGAATTTGCATTTTAATTTTTGGATTTTTAATTTATTAGATTTACTTTCTGAAAATTTACTTTCCTGGTTGCCTGGCATAAAAACTCATTTTATAGATTAAAAAATTCGCGAAATTCGACAAATAATAATTATTTTTGTTGGGAATTTACTTTTTAATTTTTGGTTTTCTAATTTATTAGATTTGCATTCTGAAAATTTACTTTCCTGGTTGCCTGGCTTATAAACTCATTTTTATAGATTAAAAAATTCTCGAAATTCGACAAATAATAATTATTTTTGTTGGGAATTTGCATATTAGGTTTTGGATTTTTAATTTATTAGATTTGCTTTCTGAAAATTTTCTTTCCTGGTTGCCTGGCATAAAAACTCATTTTTATAGATTAAAAAATTCACGAAATTTGACAAATAATAATTATTTTTGTTGGGAATTTGCATTTTAATTTTTGGATTTTTAATTTATTAGATTTGCTTTCTGAAAATTTACTTTCCTGGTTGCCTGGCATAAAAACTCATTTTTATAGATTAAAAAATTCTCGAAATTCGACAAATAATAATTATTTTTGTTGGGAATTTGCATATTAGGTTTTGGATTTTTAATTTATTAGATTTGCTTTCTGAAAATTTACTTTCCTGGTTGCCTGGCATAAAAACTCATTTTTATAGATTAAAAAATTCTCGAAATTCGACAAATAATAATGATTTTTGTTGGGAATTTGAATTTTAATTTTTGGATTTTTAGTTTATTAGATTTGCTTTCTGAAAATTTACTTTCCTGGTTGCCTGGCTTAAAAAATCATTTTTATAGATTAAAAAATTCACGAATTTTGACAAATAATAATTAATTTTGTTGGGAATTTGCATTTTAATTTTTGGATTTTTAATTTATTAGATTTACTTTCTGAAAATTTACTTTACTGGTTGCCTGGCATAAAAACTCATTTTATAGATTAAAAAATTCGCGAAATTCGACAAATAATAATTATTTTTGTTGGGAATTTACTTTTTAATTTTTGGTTTTCTAATTTATTAGATTTGCATTCTGAAAATTTACTTTCCTGGTTGCCTGGCTTATAAACTCATTTTTATAGATTAAAAAATTCTCGAAATTCGACAAATAATAATTATTTTTGTTGGGAATTTGCATATTAGGTTTTGGATTTTTAATTTATTAGATTTGCTTTCTGAAAATTTTCTTTCCTGGTTGCCTGGCATAAAAACTCATTTTTATAGATTAAAAAATTCACGAAATTTGACAAATAATAATTATTTTTGTTGGGAATTTGCATTTTAATTTTTGGATTTTTAATTTATTAGATTTGCTTTCTGAAAACTTACTTTCCTGGTTGCCTGGCATAAAAACTCATTTTTATAGATTAAAAAATTCTCGAAATTCGACAAATAATAATTATTTTTGTTGGGAATTTCCATATTAGGTTTTGGATTTTTAATTTATTAGATTTGCTTTCTGAAAATTTACTTTCCTGGTTGCCTGGCATAAAAACTCATTTTTATAGATTAAAAAATTCTCGAAATTCGACAAATAATAAAGATTTTTGTTGGGAATTTGCATTTTAATTTTTGGATTTTTAATTTATTAGATTTGCTTTCTGAAAATTTACTTTCCTGGTTGCCTGGCTTAAAAAATCATTTTTATAGATTAAAAAATTCACGAATTTTGACAAATAATAATTAATTTTGTTGGGAATTTGCATTTTAATTTTTGGATTTTTAATTTATTAGATTTACTTTCTGAAAATTTACTTTCCTGGTTGCCTGGCATAAAAACTCATTTTATAGATTAAAAAATTCGCGAAATTCGACAAATAATAATTATTTTTGTTGGGAATTTACTTTTTAATTTTTGGTTTTCTAATTTATTAGATTTGCATTCTGAAAATTTACTTTCCTGGTTGCCTGGCTTATAAACTCATTTTTATAGATTAAAAAATTCTCGAAATTCGACAAATAATAATTATTTTTGTTGGGAATTTGCATATTAGGTTTTGGATTTTTAATTTATTAGATTTGCTTTCTGAAAATTTTCTTTCCTGGTTGCCTGGCATAAAAACTCATTTTTATAGATTAAAAAATTCACGAAATTTGACAAATAATAATTATTTTTGTTGGGAATTTGCATTTTAATTTTTGGCTTTTTAATTTTTTAGATTTGCTTTCTGAAAATTTACTTTCCTGGTTGCCTGGCATAAAAACTCATTTTATAGATTAAAAAATTCTCGAAATTTGACAAATAATAATTATTTTTGTTGGGAATTTGCATTTTAATTTTTGGATTTTTAATTTATTAGATTTGCTTTCTGAAAATTTATTTTCCTGGTTGCCTGGCTTTAAAACTCATTTTTATAGATTAAAAAATTCACGAAATTTGACAAATAATAATTATTTTTGTTGGGAATTTGCATTTTAATTTTTGGATTTTTAATTTATTAGATTTGCTTTCTGAAAATTTACTTTCCTGGTTGCCTGGCATAAAAACTCATTTTTATAGATTAAAAAATTCTCGAAATTCGACAAATAATAATTATTTTTGTTGGGAATTTGCATATTAGGTTTTGGATTTTTAATTTATTAGATTTGCTTTCTGAAAATTTTCTTTCCTGGTTGCCTGGCATAAAAACTCATTTTTATAGATCTTATAGATTAGTTGGGAATTGGCATTTTAATTTTTGGATTTTTAATTTATTAGATTTGCTTTCTGAAAATTTACTTTCCTGATTGCCTGGATAAAAACTCATTTTTATAGATCTTATAGATTAGTTGGGAATTGGCATTTTAATTTTTGGATTTTTAATTTATTAGATTTGCTTTCTGAAAATTTACTTTCCTGGTTGCCTGGATAAAAACTCATTTTTATAGATCTTATAGATTAGTTGGGAATTGGCATTTTAATTTTTGGATTTTTAATTTATTAGATTTGCTTTCTGAAAATTTACTTTCCTGGTTGCCTGGCTGAAAAACTCATTTTTATAGATTAAAAAATTCACGAAATTTGACAAATAATAATGATTTTTGTTGGGAATTTGCATTTTAATTTTTGGATTTTTAATTTATTAGATTTGCTTTCTGAAAATTTACTTTCCTGGTTGCCTGGCTTAAAAAATCATTTTTATAGATTAAAAAATTCACGAATTTTGACAAATAATAATTAATTTTGTTGGGAATTTGCATTTTAATTTTTGGATTTTTAATTTATTAGATTTGATTTCTGAAAATTTTTTTGCCTGGCTTAAAAACTCATTTTTATAGATTAAAAAATTCTCGAAATTTGACAAATAATAATTATTTTTGTTGGGAATTTGCATTTTAATTTTTGGATTTTTAATTTATTAGATTTACTTTCTGAAAATTTACTTTCCTGGTTGCCTGGCATAAAAACTCATTTTATAGATTAAAAAATTCACGAAATTTGACAAATAATAATTATTTTTGTTGGGAATTTGCATTTTAATTTTTGGATTTTTAATTTATTAGATTTGCTTTCTGAAAATTTATTTTCCTGGTTGCCTGGCTTAAAAACTCATTTTTATAGATTAAAAAATTCTCGAAATTTGACAAATAATAATTATTTTTGTTGGGAATTTGCATATTAGGTTTTGGATTTTTAATTTATTAGATTTGCTTTCTGAAAATTTACTTTCCTGGTTGCCTGGCATAAAAACTCATTTTTATAGATTAAAAAATTCTCGAAATTCGACAAATAATAATTATTTTTGTTGGGAATTTGCATATTAGGTTTTGGATTTTTAATTTATTAGATTTGCTTTCTGAAAATTTTCTTTCCTGGTTGCCTGGCATAAAAACTCATTTTTATATATTAAAAAATTCACGAAATTTGACAAATAATAATTATTTTTGTTGGGAATTTGCATTTTAATTTTTGGCTTTTTAATTTTTTAGATTTGCTTTCTGAAAATTTACTTTCCTGGTTGCCTGGCATAAAAACTCATTTTATAGATTAAAAAATTCTCGAAATTTGACAAATAATAATTATTTTTGTTGGGAATTTGCATTTTAATTTTTGGATTTTTAATTTATTAGATTTGCTTTCTGAAAATTTATTTTCCTGGTTGCCTGGCTTAAAAACTCATTTTTATAGATTAAAAAATTCACGAAATTTGACAAATAATAATTATTTTTGTTGGGAATTTGCATTTTAATTTTTGGATTTTTAATTTATTAGATTTGCTTTCTGAAAATTTACTTTCCTGGTTGCCTGGCATAAAAACTCATTTTTATAGATTAAAAAATTCTCGAAATTCGACAAATAATAATTATTTTTGTTGGGAATTTACTTTTTAATTTTTGGTTTTCTAATTTATTAGATTTGCATTCTGAAAATTTACTTTCCTGGTTGCCTGGCTTATAAACTCATTTTTATAGATTAAAAAATTCACGAAATTTGACAAATAATAATTATTTTTGTTGGGAATTTGCATTTTAATTTTTGGCTTTTTAATTTTTTAGATTTGCTTTCTGAAAATTTACTTTCCTGGTTGCCTGGCATAAAAACTCATTTTATAGATTAAAAAATTCTCGAAATTTGACAAATAATAATTATTTTTGTTGGGAATTTGCATTTTAATTTTTGGATTTTTAATTTATTAGATTTGCTTTCTGAAAATTTACTTTCCTGGTTGCCTGGCATAAAAACTCATTTTATAGATTAAAAAATTCTCGAAATTCGACAAATAATAATTATTTTTGTTGGGCATTTGCATTATAGTTTTTGGATTTTTAATTTATTAGATTTGCTTCTGAAAATTTTCTTTCCTGGTTGCCTGGCATAAAAACTCATTTTTATAGATCTTATAGATTAGTTGGGAATTGGCATTTTAATTTTTGGATTTTTAATTTATTAGATTTGCTTTCTGAAAATTTACTTTCCTGGTTGCCTGGCATAAAAACTCATTTTATAGATTAAAAAATTCTCGAAATTTGACAAATAATAATTATTTTTGTTGGGAATTTGCATTTTAATTTTTGTATTTTTAATTTATTAGATTTGCTTTCTGAAAATTTACTTTCCTGGTTGCCTGGCTGAAAAACTCATTTTTATAGATTAAAAAATTCACGAAATTTGACAAATAATAATGATTTTTGTTGGGAAATTGCATTTTAATTTTTGGATTTTTAATTTATTAGATTTGCTTTCTGAAAATTTACTTTCCTGGTTGCCTGGCTTAAAAAATCATTTTTATAGATTAAAAAATTCACGAATTTTGACAAATAATAATTAATTTTGTTGGGAATTTGCATTTTAATTTTTGGATTTTTAATTTATTAGATTTGATTTCTGAAAATTTTTTTGCCTGGCTTAAAAACTCATTTTTATAGATTAAAAAATTCTCGAAATTTGACAAATAATAATTATTTTTGTTGGGAATTTGCATTTTAATTTTTGGATTTTTAATTTATTAGATTTACTTTCTGAAAATTTACTTTCCTGGTTGCCTGGCATAAAAACTCATTTTATAGATTAAAAAATTCGCGAAATTCGACAAATAATAATTATTTTTGTTGGGAATTTACTTTTTAATTTTTGGTTTTCTAATTTATTAGATTTGCATTCTGAAAATTTACTTTCCTGGTTGCCTGGCTTATAAACTCATTTTTATAGATTAAAAAATTCTCGAAATTCGACAAATAATAATTATTTTTGTTGGGAATTTGCATATTAGGTTTTGGATTTTTAATTTATTAGATTTGCTTTCTGAAAATTTTCTTTCCTGGTTGCCTGGCATAAAAACTCATTTTTATAGATTAAAAAATTCACGAAATTTGACAAATAATAATTATTTTTGTTGGGAATTTGCATTTTAATTTTTGGATTTTTAATTTATTAGATTTGCTTTCTGAAAATTTACTTTCCTGGTTGCCTGGCATAAAAACTCATTTTTATAGATTAAAAAATTCTCGAAATTCGACAAATAATAATTATTTTTGTTGGGAATTTGCATATTAGGTTTTGGATTTTTAATTTATTAGATTTGCTTTCTGAAAATTTACTTTCCTGGTTGCCTGGCATAAAAACTCATTTTTATAGATTAAAAAATTCTCGAAATTCGACAAATAATAATGATTTTTGTTGGGAATTTGAATTTTAATTTTTGGATTTTTAGTTTATTAGATTTGCTTTCTGAAAATTTACTTTCCTGGTTGCCTGGCTTAAAAAATCATTTTTATAGATTAAAAAATTCACGAATTTTGACAAATAATAATTAATTTTGTTGGGAATTTGCATTTTAATTTTTGGATTTTTAATTTATTAGATTTACTTTCTGAAAATTTACTTTACTGGTTGCCTGGCATAAAAACTCATTTTATAGATTAAAAAATTCGCGAAATTCGACAAATAATAATTATTTTTGTTGGGAATTTACTTTTTAATTTTTGGTTTTCTAATTTATTAGATTTGCATTCTGAAAATTTACTTTCCTGGTTGCCTGGCTTATAAACTCATTTTTATAGATTAAAAAATTCTCGAAATTCGACAAATAATAATTATTTTTGTTGGGAATTTGCATATTAGGTTTTGGATTTTTAATTTATTAGATTTGCTTTCTGAAAATTTTCTTTCCTGGTTGCCTGGCATAAAAACTCATTTTTATAGATTAAAAAATTCACGAAATTTGACAAATAATAATTATTTTTGTTGGGAATTTGCATTTTAATTTTTGGATTTTTAATTTATTAGATTTGCTTTCTGAAAACTTACTTTCCTGGTTGCCTGGCATAAAAACTCATTTTTATAGATTAAAAAATTCTCGAAATTCGACAAATAATAATTATTTTTGTTGGGAATTTCCATATTAGGTTTTGGATTTTTAATTTATTAGATTTGCTTTCTGAAAATTTACTTTCCTGGTTGCCTGGCATAAAAACTCATTTTTATAGATTAAAAAATTCTCGAAATTCGACAAATAATAAAGATTTTTGTTGGGAATTTGCATTTTAATTTTTGGATTTTTAATTTATTAGATTTGCTTTCTGAAAATTTACTTTCCTGGTTGCCTGGCTTAAAAAATCATTTTTATAGATTAAAAAATTCACGAATTTTGACAAATAATAATTAATTTTGTTGGGAATTTGCATTTTAATTTTTGGATTTTTAATTTATTAGATTTACTTTCTGAAAATTTACTTTCCTGGTTGCCTGGCATAAAAACTCATTTTATAGATTAAAAAATTCGCGAAATTCGACAAATAATAATTATTTTTGTTGGGAATTTACTTTTTAATTTTTGGTTTTCTAATTTATTAGATTTGCATTCTGAAAATTTACTTTCCTGGTTGCCTGGCTTATAAACTCATTTTTATAGATTAAAAAATTCTCGAAATTCGACAAATAATAATTATTTTTGTTGGGAATTTGCATATTAGGTTTTGGATTTTTAATTTATTAGATTTGCTTTCTGAAAATTTTCTTTCCTGGTTGCCTGGCATAAAAACTCATTTTTATAGATTAAAAAATTCACGAAATTTGACAAATAATAATTATTTTTGTTGGGAATTTGCATTTTAATTTTTGGCTTTTTAATTTTTTAGATTTGCTTTCTGAAAATTTACTTTCCTGGTTGCCTGGCATAAAAACTCATTTTATAGATTAAAAAATTCTCGAAATTTGACAAATAATAATTATTTTTGTTGGGAATTTGCATTTTAATTTTTGGATTTTTAATTTATTAGATTTGCTTTCTGAAAATTTATTTTCCTGGTTGCCTGGCTTAAAAACTCATTTTTATAGATTAAAAAATTCACGAAATTTGACAAATAATAATTATTTTTGTTGGGAATTTGCATTTTAATTTTTGGATTTTTAATTTATTAGATTTGCTTTCTGAAAATTTACTTTCCTGGTTGCCTGGCATAAAAACTCATTTTTATAGATTAAAAAATTCTCGAAATTCGACAAATAATAATTATTTTTGTTGGGAATTTGCATATTAGGTTTTGGATTTTTAATTTATTAGATTTGCTTTCTGAAAATTTTCTTTCCTGGTTGCCTGGCATAAAAACTCATTTTTATAGATCTTATAGATTAGTTGGGAATTGGCATTTTAATTTTTGGATTTTTAATTTATTAGATTTGCTTTCTGAAAATTTACTTTCCTGATTGCCTGGATAAAAACTCATTTTTATAGATCTTATAGATTAGTTGGGAATTGGCATTTTAATTTTTGGATTTTTAATTTATTAGATTTGCTTTCTGAAAATTTACTTTCCTGGTTGCCTGGATAAAAACTCATTTTTATAGATCTTATAGATTAGTTGGGAATTGGCATTTTAATTTTTGGATTTTTAATTTATTAGATTTGCTTTCTGAAAATTTACTTTCCTGGTTGCCTGGCTGAAAAACTCATTTTTATAGATTAAAAAATTCACGAAATTTGACAAATAATAATGATTTTTGTTGGGAATTTGCATTTTAATTTTTGGATTTTTAATTTATTAGATTTGCTTTCTGAAAATTTACTTTCCTGGTTGCCTGGCTTAAAAAATCATTTTTATAGATTAAAAAATTCACGAATTTTGACAAATAATAATTAATTTTGTTGGGAATTTGCATTTTAATTTTTGGATTTTTAATTTATTAGATTTGATTTCTGAAAATTTTTTTGCCTGGCTTAAAAACTCATTTTTATAGATTAAAAAATTCTCGAAATTTGACAAATAATAATTATTTTTGTTGGGAATTTGCATTTTAATTTTTGGATTTTTAATTTATTAGATTTACTTTCTGAAAATTTACTTTCCTGGTTGCCTGGCATAAAAACTCATTTTATAGATTAAAAAATTCACGAAATTTGACAAATAATAATTATTTTTGTTGGGAATTTGCATTTTAATTTTTGGATTTTTAATTTATTAGATTTGCTTTCTGAAAATTTATTTTCCTGGTTGCCTGGCTTAAAAACTCATTTTTATAGATTAAAAAATTCTCGAAATTTGACAAATAATAATTATTTTTGTTGGGAATTTGCATATTAGGTTTTGGATTTTTAATTTATTAGATTTGCTTTCTGAAAATTTACTTTCCTGGTTGCCTGGCATAAAAACTCATTTTTATAGATTAAAAAATTCTCGAAATTCGACAAATAATAATTATTTTTGTTGGGAATTTGCATATTAGGTTTTGGATTTTTAATTTATTAGATTTGCTTTCTGAAAATTTTCTTTCCTGGTTGCCTGGCATAAAAACTCATTTTTATATATTAAAAAATTCACGAAATTTGACAAATAATAATTATTTTTGTTGGGAATTTGCATTTTAATTTTTGGCTTTTTAATTTTTTAGATTTGCTTTCTGAAAATTTACTTTCCTGGTTGCCTGGCATAAAAACTCATTTTATAGATTAAAAAATTCTCGAAATTTGACAAATAATAATTATTTTTGTTGGGAATTTGCATTTTAATTTTTGGATTTTTAATTTATTAGATTTGCTTTCTGAAAATTTATTTTCCTGGTTGCCTGGCTTAAAAACTCATTTTTATAGATTAAAAAATTCACGAAATTTGACAAATAATAATTATTTTTGTTGGGAATTTGCATTTTAATTTTTGGATTTTTAATTTATTAGATTTGCTTTCTGAAAATTTACTTTCCTGGTTGCCTGGCATAAAAACTCATTTTTATAGATTAAAAAATTCTCGAAATTCGACAAATAATAATTATTTTTGTTGGGAATTTACTTTTTAATTTTTGGTTTTCTAATTTATTAGATTTGCATTCTGAAAATTTACTTTATTGGTTGCCTGGCTTATAAACTCATTTTTATAGATTAAAAAATTCACGAAATTTGACAAATAATAATTATTTTTGTTGGGAATTTGCATTTTAATTTTTGGCTTTTTAATTTTTTAGATTTGCTTTCTGAAAATTTACTTTCCTGGTTGCCTGGCATAAAAACTCATTTTATAGATTAAAAAATTCTCGAAATTTGACAAATAATAATTTTTTTTGTTGGGAATTTGCATTTTAATTTTTGGATTTTTAATTTATTAGATTTGCTTTCTGAAAATTTATTTTCCTGGTTGCCTGGCTTAAAAACTCATTTTTATAGATTAAAAAATTCACGAAATTTGACAAATAATAATTATTTTTGTTGGGAATTTGCATTTTAATTTTTGGATTTTTAATTTATTAGATTTGCTTTCTGAAAATTTACTTTCCTGGTTGCCTGGCATAAAAACTCATTTTTATAGATTAAAAAATTCTCGAAATTCGACAAATAATAATTATTTTTGTTGGGAATTTGCATATTAGGTTTTGGATTTTTAATTTATTAGATTTGCTTTCTGAAAATTTTCTTTCCTGGTTGCCTGGCATAAAAACTCATTTTTATAGATCTTATAGATTAGTTGGGAATTGGCATTTTAATTTTTGGATTTTTAATTTATTAGATTTGCTTTCTGAAAATTTACTTTCCTGGTTGCCTGGATAAGAACTCATTTTATAGATTAAAAAATTCTCGAAATTTGACAAATAATAATTAATTTTGTTGGGAATTTGTATTTTAATTTTTGGATTTTTAATTTATTAGATTTGCTTTCTGAAAATTTACTTTCCTGGGTGCCTGGCATAAAAACTCATTTTATAGATAAAAAAATTCGCGAAATTTGACAAATAATAATTATTTTTGTTGGGAATTTACTTTTTAATTTTTGTTTTTCTAATTTATTAGATTTGCTTTCTGAAAATTTATTTTCCTGGTTGCCTGGCTTAAAAACTCATTTTTATAGATTAAAAAATTCACGAAATTTGACAAATAATAATGATTTTTGTTGGGAATTTGCATTTTAATATTTGGATTTTTAATTTATTAGATTTGCTTTCAGAAAATTTACTTTCCTGGTTGCTGGCTTAAAAACTCATTTTTATAGATTAAAAAATTCAAGAATTTTGACAAATAATAATTATTTTTGTTGGGAATTTACTTTTTAATTTTTGTTTTTCTAATTTATTAGATTTGCTTTCTGAAAATTTACTTTCCTGGTTGCCTGGCTTAAAAACTCATTTTTATAGATTAAAAAATTCACGAAATTTGACAAATAATAATGATTTTTGTTGGGAATTTGCATTTTAATTTTTGGATTTTTAATTTATTAGATTTGCTTTCTGAAAATTTACTTTCCTGGTTGCCTGGCATAAAAACTCATTTTATAGATTAAAAAATTCTCGAAATTTGACAAATAATAATTATTTTTGTTGGGAATTTACATTTTAATTTTTGTATTTTTGATTTATTAGATTTGCTTTCTGAAAATTTACTTTCCTGGTTGCCTGGCATAAAAACTCATTTTATAGATTAAAAAATTCTCGAAATTTGACAAATAATAATTATTTTTGTTGGGAATTTACTTTTTAATTTTTGTTTTTCTAATTTTTTAGATTTGCTTTCTGAAAATTTACTTTCCTGGTTGCCTGGCTTAAAAACTCATTTTTAAAAATTAAAAAATTCACGAAATTTGACAAATAATAATGATTTTTGTTGGGAATTTGCATTTTAATTTTTGGATTTTTAATTTATTAGATTTGCTTTCTGAAAATTTACTTTCCTAGTTGCCTGGCATAAAAACTCATTTTATAGATTAAAAAATTCTCGAAATTTGACAAATAATAATTATTTTTGTTGGGAATTTACATTTTAATTTTTGTATTTTTGATTTATTAGATTTGCTTTCTGAAAATTTACTTTCCTGGTTGCCTGGCATAAAAACTCATTTTTATAGATTAAAAAATTCTCGAAATTTGACAAATAATAATTATTTTTGTTGGGAATTTGCATTTTAATTTTTGTATTTTTAATTTATTAGATTTGCTTTCTGAAAATTTACTTTCCTGGTTGCCTGGCTGAAAAACTCATTTTTATAGATTATAAAATTCACGAAATTTGACAAATAATAATTATTTTTGCTGGGAATTTGCATTTTAATTTTTGGGTTTTTAATTTATTAGATTTGCTTTCTGAAAATTTACTTTCCTGGTTGCCTGGCTTAAAAACTCATTTTTATAGATTAAAAAATTCACGAAATGTGACAAATAATAATGATTTTTGTTGGGAATTTGCATTTTAATTTTTGGATTTTTAATTTATTAGATTTGCTTTCTGAAAATTTACTTTCCTGGTTGCCTGGCATAAAAACTCATTTTATAGATTAAAAAATTCTCGAAATTTGACAAATAATAATTATTTTTGTTGGGAATTTGCATTTTAATTTTTGCATTTTTGATTTATTAGATTTGCTTTCTGAAAATTTACTTTCCTGGTTGCCTGGCTGAAAAACTCATTTTTATAGATTATAAAATTCACGAAATTTGACAAATAATAATTATTTTTGTTGGGAATTTGCATTTTAATTTTTGGATTTTTAATTTATTAGATTTGCTTTCTGAAAATTTACTTTCCTGGTTGCCTGGCATAAAAACTCATTTTATAGATTAAAAAATTGTCGAAATTTGACAAATAATAATTATTTTTGTTGGGAATTTGCATTTTAATTTTTGGATTTTTAATTTATTAGATTTGCTTTCTGAAAATTTACTTTCCTGGTTGCCTGGCATAAAAACTCATTTTTATAGATTAAAAAATTCTCGAAATTTGACAAATAATAATTATTTTTGTTGGGAATTTGCATATTAATTTTTGGATTTTTAATTTATTAGATTTGCTTTCTGAAAATTTACTTTCCTGGTTGCCTGGCATAAAAACTCATTTTATAGATTAAAAAATTCTCGAAATTTGACAAATAATAATTATTTTTGTTGGGAATTGGCATTTTAATTTTTGGATTTTTAATTTATTAGATTTGCTTTCTGAAAATTTACTTTCCTGGTTGCCTGGCTTAAAAACTCATTTTATAGATTAAAAAATTCTCGAAATTTGACAAATAATAATTAATTTTGTTGGGAATTTGCATTTTAATTTTTGGATTTTTAATTTATTAGATTTGCTTTCTGAAAATTTACTTTCCTGGGTGCCTGGCATAAAAACTCATTTTATAGATTAAAAAATTCGCGAAATTTGACAAATAATAATTATTTGTGTTGGGAATTTACTTTTTAATTTTTGTTTTTCTAATTTATTAGATTTGCTTTCTGAAAATTTACTTTCCTGGTTGCCTGGCTTAAAAACTCATTTTTATAGATTAAAAAATTCACGAAATTTGACAAATAATAATGATTTTTGTTGGGAATTTGCATTTTAATTTTTGGATTTTTAATTTATTAGATTTGCTTGATAATAATGATTTTTGTTGGGAATTTGCATTTTAATTTTTGGATTTTTAATTTATTAGAAAATTTACTTTCCTGGTTGCCTGGCATAAAAACTCATTTTATAGATTAAAAAATTCTCGAAATTTGACAAATAATAATTATTTTTGTTGGGAATTGGCATTTTAATTTTTGGATTTTTAATTTATTAGATTTGCTTTCTGAAAATTTACTTTCCTGGTTGCCTGGCTTAAAAACTCATTTTATAGATTAAAAAATTCTCGAAATTTGACAAATAATAATTAATTTTGTTGGGAATTTGCATTTTAATTTTTGGATTTTTAATTTATTAGATTTGCTTTCTGAAAATCTACTTTCCTGGGTGCCTGGCATAAAAACTCATTTTATAGATTAAAAAATTCGCGAAATTTGACAAATAATAATTATTTGTGTTGGGAATTTACTTTTTAATTTTTGTTTTTCTAATTTATTAGATTTGCTTTCTGAAAATTTACTTTCCTGGTTGCCTGGCTTAAAAACTCATTTTTATAGATTAAAAAATTCACGAAATTTGACAAATAATAATGATTTTTGTTGGGAATTTGCATTTTAATTTTTGGATTTTTAATTTATTAGATTTGCTTTCTGAAAATTTACTTTCCTGGTTGCCTGGCATAAAAACTCATTTTATAGATTAAAAAATTCTCGAAATTTGACAAATAATAATTATTTTTGTTGGGAACTTGCATTTTAATTTTTGTTTTTTTAATTTATTAGATTTGCGTTCTGAAAATTTACTTTCCTGGTTGCCTGGCTGAAAAACTCATTTTTATAGATTATAAAATTCACGAAATTTGACAAATAATAATTATTTTTGTTGGGAATTTGCATTTTAATTTTTGGATTTTTAATTTATTAGATTTGCTTTCTGAAAATTTACTTTCCTGGTTGCCTGGCATAAAAACTCATTTTTATAGATTAAAAAATTCTCGAAATTTGACAAATAATAATTATTTTTGTTGGGAATTTGCATTTTAATTTTTGGATTTTTAATTTATTAGATTTGCTTTCTGAAAATTTACTTTCCTGGTTGCCTGGCTTAAAAACTCATTTTTATAGATTAAAAAATTCACGAAATTTGACAAATAATAATTATTTTTGTTGGGAATTTGCATTTTAATTTTTGGATTTTTAATTTATTAGATTTGCTTTCTGAAAATTTACTTTCCTGGTTGCCTGGCTTAAAAACTCATTTTTATAGAATAAAAATTCACGAAATTTGACAAATAATAATTATTTTTGTTGGGAATTTGTATTGTAATTTTTGGATTTTTAATTTATTAGATTTGCTTTCTGAAAATTTACTTTCCTGGTTGCCTGGCTTAAAATCTCATTTTTATAGATTAAAAAATTCACGAAATTTGACAAATAATAATTATTTTTGTTGGGAATTTGCATTTTAATTTTTGGATTTTTAATTTATTAGATTTGCTTTCTGAAAATTTACTTTCCTGGTTGCCTGGCATAAAAACTCATTTTTATAGATAATAAAATTCACGAAATTTGACAAATAATAATTATTTTTGTTGGGAATTTGCATTTTAATTTTTGGAATTTTAATTTATTAGATTTGCTTTCTGAAAACTTACTTTCCTGGTTGCCTGGCATAAAAACTCATTTTTATAGATTAAAAAATTTGACAAAAAATAATTATTTTTGTTGGGAATTTGCATATTAATTTTTGGATTTTTAATTTATTGGATTTGTTTTCTGAAAATTTACTTTCCTGGTTGCCTGGCTTAAAAACTCATTTTTATAGATTAAAAAATTCACGAAATTTGACAAATAATAATTATTTTTGTTGGGAATTTGCATTTTAATTTTTGGATTTTTAATTTATTAGATTTGCTTTCTGAAAATTTACTTTCCTGGTTGCCTGGCTTAAAAACTCATTTTTATAGATTAAAAAATTCACGAAATTTGACAAATAATAATTATTTTTGTTGGGAATTTGCATTTTAATTTTTGGATTTTTAATTTATTAGATTTCCTTTCTGAAAATTTACTTTCCTGGTTGCCTGGCATAAAAACTCATTTTATAGATTAAAAAATTCTCGAAATTTGACAAATAATAATTATTTTTGTTGGGAATTTGCATTTTCATTTTTGGATTTTAAATTTATTAGATTTGCTTTTTGAAAATTTACTTTCCTGGTTGCCTGGCTTAAAAACTCATTTTTATAGATAAAAAAATTCACGAAATTTGACAAATAATAATGATTTTTGTTGGGAATTTACTTTTTAATTTTTGGATTTTTAATTTATTAGATTTGCTTTCTGAAAATTTACTTTCCTGTTTGCCTGGCTTAAAAACTCATTTTTATAGATTAAAAAATTCACGAAATTTGACAAATAATAATGATTTTTGTTGGGAATTTGCATTTTAATTTTTGGATTTTTAATTTATTAGATTTGCTTTCTGAAAATTTACTTTCCTGGTTGCCTGGCATAAAAACTCATTTTATAGATTAAAAAATTCTCGAAATTTGACAAATAATAATTATTTTTGTTGGGAATTTGCATTTTAATTTTTGTATTTTTAATTTATTAGATTTGCTTTCTGAAAATTTACTTTCCTGGTTGCCTGGCTGAAAAACTCATTTTTATAGATTAAAAAATTCACGAAATTTGACAAATAATAATTATTTTTGTTGGGAATTTGCATTTTAATTTTTGGATTTTTAATTTATTAGATTTGCTTTCTGAAAATTTACTTTCCTGGTTGCCTGGCATAAAAACTCATTTTATAGATTAAAAATTCGCGAAATTTGACAAATAATAATTATTTTTGTTGGGAATTTGCATATTAATTTTTGGATTTTTAATTTATTAGATTTGTTTTCTGAAAATTTACTTTCCTGGTTGCCTGGCTTAAAAACTCATTTTTATAGATTAAAAAATTCACGAAATTTGACAAATAATAATGATTTTTGTTGGGAATTTGCATTTTAATTTTTGGATTTTTAATTTATTAGATTTGTTTTCTGAAAATTTACTTTCCTGGTTGCCTGGCATAAAAATTCATTTTATAGATTAAAAAATTCTCGAAATTTGACAAATAATAATTAATTTTGTTGGGAATTGGCATTTCAAATTTTGGATTTTTAATTTATTAGATTTGCTTTCTGAAAATTTACTTTCCTGGTTGCCTGGCTTAAAAACTCATTTTTATAGATTAAAAAATTCGTAAAACTTGACAAATAATAATAATTTTTGTTGGGAATTTGCATTTTAATTTTTGGATTTTTAATTTATTAGATTTGCTTTCTGAAAATTTACTTTCCTGGTTGCCTGGCATAAAAACTCATTTTATAGAATAAAAAATTCTCGAAATTTGACAAATAATAATTATTTTTGTTGGGAATTTGCATTTTAATTTTTGGATTTTTAATTTATTAGATTTGCTTTCTGAAAATTTACTTTCCTGGTTGCCTGGCTTAAAAACTCATTTTTATAGATTAAAAAATTCACGAAATTTGACAAATAATAATTATTTTTGTTGGGAATTTGCATTTTAATTTTTGGATTTTTAATTTATTAGATTTGCTTTCTGAAAATTTACTTTCCTGGTTGCCTGGCATAAAAACTCATTTTATAGATTAAAAAATTCGCGAAATTTGACAAATAATAATTATTTTTGTTGGGAATTTACTTTATAATTTTTGTTTTTTTAATTTATTAGATTTGCTTTCTGAAAAATTACTTTCCTTGTTGCCTGGCTTAAAAACTCCTTTTTATAGAATAAAAAATTCACGAAATTTGACAAATAATAATTATTTTTGTTGGGAATTTGTATTGTAATTTTTGGATTTTTAATTTATTAGATTTGCTTTCTGAAAATTTACTTTCCTGGTTGCCTGGCTTAAAAACTCATTTTTATAGATTAAAAAATTCACGAAATTTGACAAATAATAATTATTTTTGTTGGGAATTTGCATTTTAATTTTTGGATTTTTAATTTATTAGATTTGCTTTCTGAAAATTTACTTTCCTGGTTGCCTGGCATAAAAACTCATTTTTATAGATTAAAAAATTCTCGAAATTTGACAAATAATAATAATTTTTGTTGGGAATTTGCATTTTAATTTTTGGATTTTTAATTTATAAGATTTGCTTTCTGAAAATTTACTTTCCTGGTTGCCTGGCTTAAAAACTCATTTTTATAGATTAAAAAATTCGTAAAACTTGACAAATAATAATTATTTTTGTTGGGAATTTGTATTGTAATTTTTGGATTTTTAATTTATTAGATTTGCTTTCTGAAAATTTACTTTCCTGGTTGCCTGGCTTAAAAACTCATTTTTATAGATTAAAAAATTCACGAAATTTGACAAATAATAATGATTTTTGTTGGGAATTTGCATTTTAATTTTTGGATTTTTAATTTATTAGATTTGTTTTCTGAAAATTTACTTTCCTGGTTGCCTGGCATAAAAACTCATTTTATAGATTAAAAAATTCTCGAAATTTGACAAATAATAATTAATTTTGTTGGGAATTGGCATTTCAAATTTTGGATTTTTAATTTATTAGATTTGCTTTCTGAAAATTTACTTTCCTGGTTGCCTGGCTTAAAAACTCATTTTTATAGATTAAAAAATTCGTAAAACTTGACAAATAATAATTATTTTTGTTGGGAATTTGCATTTTAATTTTTGGATTTTTAATTTATTAGATTTGCTTTCTGAAAATTTACTTTTCTGGTTGCCTGGCATAAAAACTCATTTTATAGATTAAAAAATTCTCGAAATTTGACAAATAATAATTATTTTTGTTGGGAATTTGCATTGTAATTTTTGAATTTTTAATTTATTAGATTTGATTTCTGAAAATTTACTTTCTTGGTTGCCTGGCGTAAAAACTCATTTTTATAGATTAAAAAAATTCGCGAAATTTGACAAATAATAATTATTTTTGTTGGGAATTTGCATTTTAATTTTTGGATTTTTAATTTATTAGATTTGCCTTCTGAAAATTTACTTTCCTGGTTGCCTGGCATAAAAACTCATTTTATAGATTAAAAAATTCTCGAAATTTGACAAATAATAATTATTTTTGTTGGGAATTTACATTTTAATTTTTGGATTTTTAATTTATTAGATTTGCTTTCTGAAAATTTACTTTCCTGGTTGCCTGGCATAAAAACTCATTTTATAGATTAAAAAATTCGCGAAATTTTACCAATATTAATTATTTTTGTTGGGAATTTACATTTTAATTTTTGGATTTTTAATTTATTAGATTTGCTTTCTGAAAATTTACTTTCCTGGTTGCCTGGCATAAAAACTCATTTTTATAGATTAAAAAATTCGCGAAATTTGGCAAATAATAATTATTTTTGTATGGAATTTGCATTTTAATTTTTGGAATTTAATTTATTAGATTTGCTTTCTGAAAATTTACTTTCCTGGTTGCCTGGCATAAAAACTCATTTTATAAATTAATAAATTCTCGAAGTTTTACCAATATTAATTATTTTTGTTGGGAATTTACATTTTAATTTTTAGATTTTTAATTTATCAGATTTGCTTTCTGAAAATTTACTTTCCTGGTTGCTGTTGGGAATTCGCATTTTAATTTTTGGATTTTTAATTTATTAGATTTGCTTTCTGAAAATTTACTTTCCTATTTGCCTGGCATAAAAGCTCATTTTATAGATTAAAAAATTCTCGAAATTTGACAAATAATGATTATTTTTGTTGGGAATTTGCATTTTAATTTTCGGATTTTTAATTTATTAGATTTGCTTTCTGAAAATTTACTTTCCTGGTTGCCTGGCATAAAAACTCATTTTATGGATTAAAAAATTCTCGAACTTTGACAAATAATAATTATTTTTGTTGGGAATTTGCATTTTAATTTTTGGATTTTTAATTTATTAGATTTGCTTTCTGAAAATTTACTTTCCTGGTTGCCTGGCATAAAAACTCATTTTTACAGATTAAAAAATTCGCGAAATTTGACAAATAATAATTATTTTTGTTGGGAATTTGCATTTTAGTTTTTGGATTTTTAATTTATTAGATTTCCTTTCTGAAAATTTACTTTCCTGGTTGCCTGGCATAAAAACTCATTTTTATAGATTAAAAAATTCGCGAAATTTGACAAATAATAATTATTTTTGTTGGGAATTTGCATTGTAATTTTTTAATTTTTAATTTATTAGATTTGGTTTCTAAAAATTTACTTTCTTGGTTGCCTGGCGTAAAAACTCATTATTATAGATTAAAAAAATTCGCGATATTTGACAAATAATAATTATTTTTGTTGGGAATTTGCATTTTAATTTTTTAATTTTTAATTTATTAGATTTGCTTTCTGAAAATTTACTTTCCTGGTTGCCGGGCATAAAAACTCATTTTATAGATTAAAAAATTCTCGAAATTTGACAAATAATAATTATTTTTGTTGGGAATTTACATTTTAATTTTTGGATTTTTAATTTATTAGATTTGCTTTCTGAAAATTTACTTTCCTGGTTGCCTGGCATAAAAACTCATTTTATAGATTAAAAAATTCGCGAAATTCGACAAATAATAATTATTTTTGTTGGGAATTTGCATTTTAATTTTTGAATTTTTAATTTATAAGATTTGCTTTCTGAAAATTTACTTTCCTGGTTGCCTGGCATAAAAACTCAGCTTTATAAATTAAAAAATTCGCCAAATTCGACAAATAATAATTATTTTTGTTGGGAATTTGCATTTTAATTTTTGGATTTTCAATTTATTAGATTTGCTTTCTGAAAATTTACTTTCCTGATTGCCTGGCTTAAAAACTCATTTTATATGTTAAAAAATTCTCGAAATTTGACAAATAATAATTATTTTTGTTGGGAATTTGCATTTTAATTTTTGGATTTTTAATTTATTAGATTTGCTTTCTGAAAATTTACTTTCCTATTTGCCTGGCATAAAAACTCATTTTATAGATTAAAAAATTCTCGAAATTTGACAAATAATGATTATTTTTGTTGGGAATTTGCATTTTAATTTTTGGATTTTTAATTTATTAGATTTGCTTTCTGAAAATTTACTTTCCTGGTTGCCTGGCTTAAAAACTCATTTTTATAGATTAAAAAATTCGTAAAACTTGACAAATAATAATTATTTTTGTTGGGAATTTGCATTTTAATTTTTGGATTTTTAATTTATTAGATTTGCTTTCTGAAAATTTACTTTCCTGGTTGCCTGGCATAAAAACTCATTTTATAGATTAAAAAATTCTCGAAATTTGACAAATAATAATTATTTTTGTTGGGAATTTGCATTTTAATTTTTGGATTTTTAATTTATTAGATTTGCTTTTTGAAATTTACTTTCCTTTGCCTGGTTGCCTGGCTTAAAAACTCATTTTTATAGATTAAAAAATTCACGAAATTTGACAAATAATAATGATTTTTGTTGGGAATTTGCATTTTAATTTTTGGATTTTTAATTTATTAGATTTGTTTTCTGAAAATTTACTTTCCTGGTTGCCTGGCATAAAAACTCATTTTATACATTAAAAAATTCTCGAAATTTGACAAATAATAATTAATTTTGTTGGGAATTGGCATTTCAAATTTTGGATTTTTAATTTATTAGATTTGCTTTCTGAAAATTTACTTTCCTGGTTGCCTGGCTTAAAAACTCATTTTTATAGATTAAAAAATTCGTAAAACTTGACAAATAATAATTATTTTTGTTGGGAATTTGCATTTTAATTTTTGGATTTTTAATTTATTAGATTTGCTTTCTGAAAATTTACTTTCCTGGTTGCCTGGCATAAAAACTCATTTTATAGATTAAAAAATTCTCGAAATTTGACAAATAATAATTATTTTTGTTGGGAATTTGCATTGTAATTTTTGAATTTTTAATTTATTAAATTTGATTTCTAAAAATTTACTTTCTTGGTTGCCTGGCGTAAAAACTCATTTTTATAGATTAAAAAAATTCGCGAAATTTGACAAATAATAATTATTTTTGTTGGGAATTTGCATTTTAATTTTTGGATTTTTAATTTATTAGATTTGCTTTCTGAAAATTTACTTTCCTGGTTGCCTGGCATAAAAACTCATTTTATAGATTAAAAAATTCTCGAAATTTGACAAATAATAATTATTTTTGTTGGGAATTTGCATTTTAATTTTTGGATTTTTAATTTATTAGATTTGCTTTCTGAAAATTTACTTTCCTGGTTGCCTGGCATAAAAACTCATTTTTATAGATTAAAAAATTCACGAAATTTGACAAATAATAATTATTTTTGTTGGGAATTTGCATTTTAATTTTTGGATTTTTAATTTATTAGATTTGCTTTCTGAAAATTTACTTTCCTGGTTGCCTGGCTTAAAAACTCATTTTTATAGAATAAAAAATTCACGAAATTTGACAAATAATAATTATTTTTGTTGGGAATTTGTATTGTAATTTTTGGATTTTTAATTTATTAGATTTGCTTTCTGAAAATTTACTTTCCTGGTTGCCTGGCTTAAAAACTCATTTTTATAGATTAAAAAATTCACGAAATTTGACAAATAATAATTATTTTTGTTGGGAATTTGCATTTTAATTTTTGGATTTTTAATTTATTAGATTTGCTTTCTGAAAATTTACTTTCCTGGTTGCCTGGCTGAAAAACTAATTTTTATAGATAATAAAATTCACGAAATTTGACAAATAATAATTATTTTTGTTGGGAATTTGCATTTTAATTTTTGGTATTTTAATTTATTAGATTTGCTTTCTGAAAACTTACTTTCCTGGTTGCCTGGCATAAAAACTCATTTTTATAGATTAAAAAATATGACAAAAAATAATTATTTTTGTTGGGAATTTGCATATTAATTTTTGGATTTTTAATTTATTGGATTTGTTTTCTGAAAATTTACTTTCCTGGTTGCCTGGCTTAAAAACTCATTTTTATAGATTAAAAAATTCACGAAATTTGACAAATAATAATTATTTTTGTTGGGAATTTGCATTTTAATTTTTGGATTTTTAATTTATTAGATTTGCTTTCTGAAAATTTACTTTCCTGGTTGCCTGGCTTAAAAACTAATTTTTATAGATTAAAAAATTCACGAAATTTGACAAATAATAATTATTTTTGTTGGGAATTTGCATTTTAATTTTTGGATTTTTAATTTATTAGATTTGCTTTCTGAAAATTTACTTTCCTGGTTGCCTGGCATAAAAACTCATTTTATAGATTAAAAAATTCTCGAAATTTGACAAATAATAATTATTTTTGTTGGGAATTTGCATTTTCATTTTTGGATTTTAAATTTATTAGATTTGCTTTTTGAAAATTTACTTTCCTGGTTGCCTGGCTTAAAAACTCATTTTTATAGATAAAAAAATTCACGAAATTTGACAAATAATAATGATTTTTGTTGGGAATTTACTTTTTAATTTTTGGATTTTTAATTTATTAGATTTGCTTTCTGAAAATTTACTTTCCTGTTTGCCTGGCTTAAAAACTCATTTTTGTAGATTAAAAAATTCACGAAATTTGACAAATAATAAATATTTTTGTTGGGAATTTGCATTTTAATTTTTGTATTTTTAATTTATTAGATTTGCTTTCTGAAAATTTACTTTCCTGGTTGCCTGGCTGAAAAACTCATTTTTATAGATTAAAAAATTCACGAAATTTGACAAATAATAATTATTTTTGTTGGGAATTTGCATTTTAATTTTTGGATTTTTAATTTATTAGATTTGCTTTCTGAAAATTTACTTTCCTGGTTGCCTGGCATAAAAACTCATTTTATAGATTAAAAATTCGCGAAATTTGACAAATAATAATTATTTTTGTTGGGAATTTGCATATTAATTTTTGGATTTTTAATTTATTAGATTTGTTTTCTGAAAATTTACTTTCCTGGTTGCCTGGCTTAAAAACTCATTTTTATAGATTAAAAAATTCACGAAATTTGACAAATAATAATGATTTTTGTTGGGAATTTGCATTTTAATTTTTGGATTTTTAATTTATTAGATTTGTTTTCTGAAAATTTACTTTCCTGGTTGCCTGGCATAAAAATTCATTTTATAGATTAAAAAATTCTCGAAATTTGACAAATAATAATTAATTTTGTTGGGAATTTGCATTTCAAATTTTGGATTTTTAATTTATTAGATTTGCTTTCTGAAAATTTACTTTCCTGGTTGCCTGGCTTAAAAACTCATTTTTATAGATTAAAAAATTCGTAAAACTTGACAAATAATAATAATTTTTGTTGGGAATTTGCATTTTAATTTTTGGATTTTTAATTTATTAGATTTGCTTTCTGAAAATTTACTTTCCTGGTTGCCTGGCATAAAAACTCATTTTATAGAATAAAAAATTCTCGAAATTTGACAAATAATAATTATTTTTGTTGGGAATTTGCATTTTAATTTTTGGATTTTTAATTTATTAGATTTGCTTTCTGAAAATTTACTTTCCTGGTTGCCTGGCTTAAAAACTCATTTTTATAGATTAAAAAATTCACGAAATTTGACAAATAATAATTATTTTTGTTGGGAATTTGCATTTTAATTTTTGGATTTTTAATTTATTAGATTTGCTTTCTGAAAATTTACTTTCCTGGTTGCCTGGCATAAAAACTCATTTTATAGATTAAAAAATTCGCGAAATTTGACAAATAATAATTATTTTTGTTGGGAATTTACTTTATAATTTTTGTTTTTTTAATTTATTAGATTTGCTTTCTGAAAATTTACTTTCCTTGTTGCCTGGCTTAAAAACTCCTTTTTATAGAATAAAAAATTCACGAAATTTGACAAATAATAATTATTTTTGTTGGGAATTTGTATTGTAATTTTTGGATTTTTAATTTATTAGATTTGCTTTCTGAAAATTTACTTTCCTGGTTGCCTGGCTTAAAAACTCATTTTTATAGATTAAAAAATTCACGAAATTTGACAAATAATAATTATTTTTGTTGGGAATTTGCATTTTAATTTTTGGATTTTTAATTTATTAGATTTGCTTTCTGAAAATTTACTTTCCTGGTTGCCTGGCATAAAAACTCATTTTTATAGATTAAAAAATTCTCGAAATTTGACAAATAATAATAATTTTTGTTGGGAATTTGCATTTTAATTTTTGGATTTTTAATTTATAAGATTTGCTTTCTGAAAATTTACTTTCCTGGTTGCCTGGCTTAAAAACTCATTTTTATAGATTAAAAAATTCGTAAAACTTGACAAATAATAATTATTTTTGTTGGGAATTTGTATTGTAATTTTTGGATTTTTAATTTATTAGATTTGCTTTCTGAAAATTTACTTTCCTGGTTGCCTGGCTTAAAAACTCATTTTTATAGATTAAAAAATTCACGAAATTTGACAAATAATAATGATTTTTGTTGGGAATTTGCATTTTAATTTTTGGATTTTTAATTTATTAGATTTGTTTTCTGAAAATTTACTTTCCTGGTTGCCTGGCATAAAAACTCATTTTATAGATTAAAAAATTCTCGAAATTTGACAAATAATAATTAATTTTGTTGGGAATTGGCATTTCAAATTTTGGATTTTTAATTTATTAGATTTGCTTTCTGAAAATTTACTTTCCTGGTTGCCTGGCTTAAAAACTCATTTTTATAGATTAAAAAATTCGTAAAACTTGACAAATAATAATTATTTTTGTTGGGAATTTGCATTTTAATTTTTGGATTTTTAATTTATTAGATTTGCTTTCTGAAAATTTACTTTCCTGGTTGCCTGGCATAAAAACTCATTTTATAGATTAAAAAATTCTCGAAATTTGACAAATAATAATTATTTTTGTTGGGAATTTGCATTTTAATTTTTGGATTTTTAATTTATTAGATTTGCTTTTTGAAATTTACTTTCCTTTGCCTGGTTGCCTGGCTTAAAAACTCATTTTTATAGATTAAAAAATTCACGAAATTTGACAAATAATAATGATTTTTGTTGGGAATTTGCATTTTAATTTTTGGATTTTTAATTTATTAGATTTGCTTTCTGAAAATTTACTTTCCTGGTTGCCTGGCATAAAAACTCATTTTATAGATTAAAAAATTCTCGAAATTTGACAAATAATAATTAATTTTGTTGGGAATTGGCATTTCAAATTTTGGATTTTTAATTTATTAGATTTGCTTTCTGAAAATTTACTTTCCTGGTTGCCTGGCTTAAAAACTCATTTTTATAGATTAAAAAATTCGTAAAACTTGACAAATAATAATTATTTTTGTTGGGAATTTGCATTTTAATTTTTGGATTTTTAATTTATTAGATTTGCTTTCTGAAAATTTACTTTCCTGGTTGCCTGGCATAAAAACTCATTTTATAGATTAAAAAATTCTCGAAATTTGACAAATAATAATTATTTTTGTTGGGAATTTGCATTGTAATTTTTGAATTTTTAATTTATTAGATTTGATTTCTGAAAATTTACTTTCTTGGTTGCCTGGCGTAAAAACTCATTTTTATAGATTAAAAAAATTCGCGAAATTTGACAAATAATAATTATTTTTGTTGGGAATTTGCATTTTAATTTTTGGATTTTTAATTTATTAGATTTGCCTTCTGAAAATTTACTTTCCTGGTTGCCTGGCATAAAAACTCATTTTATAGATTAAAAAATTCTCGAAATTTGACAAATAATAATTATTTTTGTTGGGAATTTACATTTTAATTTTTGGATTTTTAATTTATTAGATTTGCTTTCTGAAAATTTACTTTCCTGGTTGCCTGGCATAAAAACTCATTTTATAGATTAAAAAATTCGCGAAATTTTACCAATATTAATTATTTTTGTTGGGAATTTACATTTTAATTTTTGGATTTTTAATTTATTAGATTTGCTTTCTAAAAATTTACTTTCCTGGTTGCCTGGCATAAAAACTCATTTTTATAGATAAAAAAATTCGCGAAATTTGGCAAATAATAATTATTTTTGTTGGGAATTTGCATTTTAATTTTTGGATTTTTAATTTATTAGATTTGCTTTCTGAAAATTTACTTTCCTGGTTGCCTGGCATAAAAACTCATTTTATAGATTAAAAAATTCTCGAAATTTGACAAATAATAATTATTTTTGTTGGGAATTTGCATTGTAATTTTTGAATTTTTAATTTATTAGATTTGATTTCTGAAAATTTACTTTCTTGGTTGCCTGGCGTAAAAACTCATTTTTATAGATTAAAAAAATTCGCGAAATTTGACAAATAATAATTATTTTTGTTGGGAATTTGCATTTTAATTTTTGGATTTTTAATTTATTAGATTTGCCTTCTGAAAATTTACTTTCCTGGTTGCCTGGCATAAAAACTCATTTTTATAGATTAAAAAATTCGCGAAATTTGACAAATAATAATTATTTTTGTTGGGAATTTACATTTTAATTTTTAGATTTTTAATTTATCAGATTTGCTTTCTGAAAATTTACTTTCCTGGTTGCTGTTGGGAATTCGCATTTTAATTTTTGGATTTTTAATTTATTAGATTTGCTTTCTGAAAATTTACTTTCCTATTTGCCTGGCATAAAAACTCATTTTATAGATTAAAAAATTCTCGAAATTTGACAAATAATGATTATTTTTGTTGGGAATTTGCATTTTAATTTTTGGATTTTTAATTTATTAGATTTGCTTTCTGAAAATTTACTTTCCTGGTTGCCTGGCATAAAAACTCATTTTATGGATTAAAAAATTCTCGAACTTTGACAAATAATAATTATTTTTGTTGGGAATTTGCATTTTAATTTTTGGATTTTTAATTTATTAGATTTGCTTTCTGAAAATTTACTTTCCTGGTTGCCTGGCATAAAAACTCATTTTTACAGATTAAAAAATTCGCGAAATTTGACAAATAATAATTATTTTTGTTGGGAATTTGCATTTTAGTTTTTGGATTTTTAATTTATTAGATTTCCTTTCTGAAAATTTACTTTCCTGGTTGCCTGGCATAAAAACTCATTTTTATAGATTAAAAAATTCGCGAAATTTGACAAATAATAATTATTTTTGTTGGGAATTTACATTTTAATTTTTGGATTTTTAATTTATTAGATTTGCTTTCTGAAAATTTACTTTCCTGGTTGCTTGGCATAAAAACTCATTTTTATAGATTATAAAATTTGCGAAATTTGACAAATAATAATTATTTTTGTTGGGAATTTGCATTGTAATTTTTGAATTTTTAATTTATTAGATTTGGTTTCTGAAAATTTACTTTCTTGGTTGCCTGGCGTAAAAACTCATTATTATAGATTAAAAAAATTCGCGATATTTGACAAATAATAATTATTTTTGTTGGGAATTTGCATTTTAATTTTTTAATTTTTAATTTATTAGATTTGCTTTCTGAAAATTTTCTTTCCTGGTTGCCGGGCATAAAAACTCATTTTATAGATTAAAAAATTCGCGAAATTTGACAAATAATAATTATTTTTGTTGGGAATTTACATTTTAATTTTTGGATTTTTAATTTATTAGATTTGCTTTCTGAAAATTTACTTTCCTGGTTGCCTGGCATAAAAACTCATTTTATAGATTAAAAAATTCGCGAAATTCGACAAATAATAATTATTTTTGTTGGGAATTTGCATTTTAATTTTTGAATTTTTAATTTATAAGATTTGCTTTCTGAAAATTTACTTTCCTGGTTGCCTGGCATAAAAACTCAGCTTTATAAATTAAAAAATTCGCCAAATTCGACAAATAATAATTATTTTTGTTGGGAATTTGCATTTTAATTTTTGGATTTTTAATTTATTAGATTTGCTTTCTGAAAATTTACTTTCCTGATTGCCTGGCTTAAAAACTCATTTTATATGTTAAAAAATTCTCGAAATTTGACAAATAATAATTATTTTTGTTGGGAATTTGCATTTTAATTTTTGGATTTTTAATTTATTAGATTTGCTATCTGAAAATTTACTTTCCTGCTTGCCTGGCATAAAAACTCATTTTTATAGATTAAAAAATTCGCGAAATTTGACAAATAAAATTATTTATGTTGGGAATTTACATTTTAATTTTAAGATTTTTAATTTATTAGATTTGCTTTCTGAAAATTTACTTTCCTGGTTGCCTGGCATAAAAACTCATTTTTATAGATTAAAAAATTCGCGAAATTTGACAAATAATAATTATTTTTGTTGGGAATTTACATTTTAATTTTTTTGATTTTTAATTTATTAGATTTGCTTTCTGAAAATTTACTTTCCTGGTTGCCTGGCATAAAAACTCATTTTTATAGATTATAAAATTTGCGAAATTTGACAAATAATAATTATTTTTGTTGGGAATTTGCATTGTAATTTTTGAATTTTTAATTTATTAGATTTGGTTTCTGAAAATTTACTTTCTTGGTTGCCTGGCGTAAAAACTCATTATTATAGATTAAAAAAATTCGCGATATTTGACAAATAATAATTATTTTTGTTGGGAATTTGCATTTTAATTTTTTAATTTTTAATTTATTAGATTTGCTTTCTGAAAATTTTCTTTCCTGGTTGCCGGGCATAAAAACTCATTTTATAGATTAAAAAATTCTCGAAATTTGACAAATAATAATTATTTTTGTTGGGAATTTACATTTTAATTTTTGGATTTTTAATTTATTAGATTTGCTTTCTGAAAATTTACTTTCCTGGTTGCCTGGCATAAAAACTCATTTTATAGATTAAAAAATTCGCGAAATTCGACAAATAATAATTATTTTTGTTGGGAATTTGCATTTTAATTTTTGAATTTTTAATTTATAAGATTTGCTTTCTGAAAATTTACTTTCCTGGTTGCGTGGCATAAAAACTCAGCTTTATAAATTAAAAAATTCGCCAAATTCGACAAATAATAATTATTTTTGTTGGGAATTTGCATTTTAATTTTTGGATTTTTAATTTATTAGATTAGCTTTCTGAAAATTTACTTTCCTGATTGCCTGGCTTAAAAACTCATTTTATATGTTAAAAAATTCTCGAAATTTGACAAATAATAATTATTTTTGTTGGGAATTTGCATTTTAATTTTTGGATTTTTAATTTATTAGATTTGCTTTCTGAAAATTTACTTTCCTGCTTGCCTGGCATAAAAACTCATTTTTATAGATTAAAAAATTCGCGAAATTTGACAAATAAAATTATTTATGTTGGGAATTTACATTTTAATTTTAAGATTTTTAATTTATTAGATTTGCTTTCTGAAAATTTACTTTCCTGATTGCCTGGCATAAAAACTCATCTTTATAGATTAAAAAAATTCGCGAAATTTGACAAATAATAATTATTTTTGTTGGGAATTTGCTTTTTAATTTTTTGATTTTTAATTTATTATATTTGCTTTCTGAAAATTTACTTTCCTGATTGCCTGGCATAAAAACTCATTTTTATACATTAAAAAATTCCCGAAATTTGACAAATAATAATTATTTTTGTTGGGAATTTACATTTTAATTTTTAGATTTTTAATTTATTAGATTTGCTTTCTGAAAATTTACTTTCCTGGTTGCCTGGCGTAAGAACTCATTTTTATAGATTAAAAAATTCTCGAAATTTGACAAATAATAATTATTTTTGTTGGGAATTTGCATTTTAATTTTTTGATTTTTAATTTATTAGATTTGCTTTCTGAAAATTTACTTTCCTGCTTGCCTGGCATAAAAACTCATTTTTATAGATTAAAAAATTCGCGAAATTTGACAAATAATAATTATTTATGTTGGGAATTTACATTTTAATTTTAAGATTTATAATTTATTAGATTTGGTTTCTGAAAATTTACTTTCCTCGTTGCCTGGCATAAAAACTCATTTTTATAGATTATAAAATTCGCGAAATTTGACAAATAATAATTATTTTTGTTGGGAATTTGCATTGTAATTTTTGAATTTTTAATTTATTAGATTTGCTTTCTGAAAATTTACTTTCCTGGTTGCCTGGCGTAAGAACTCATTTTTATAGATTAAAAAAATTCGCGAAATTTGACAAATAATAATTATTTTTGTTGGGAATTTGTTTTTTAATTTTTTGATTTTTAATTTATTAGATTTGCTTTCTGAAAATTTACTTTCCTGGTTGCCTGGCATAAAAACTCATTTTATAGATTGAAAAATTCTCGAAATTTGACAAATAATAATTATTTTTGTTGGGAATTTGCATTTTAATTTTTTGATTTTTAATTTATTAGATTTGCTTTCTGAAAATTTACTTTCCTGCTTGCCTGGCATAAAAACTCATTTTTATACATTAAAAAATTCCCGAAATTTGACAAATAATAATTATTTTTGTTGGGAATTTACATTTTAATTTTTAGATTTTTAATTTATTAGATTTGCTTTCTGAAAATTTACTTTCCTGGTTGCCTGGCGTAAGAACTCATTTTTATAGATTGAAAAATTCTCGAAATTTGACAAATAATAATTATTTTTGTTGGGAATTTGTACTTTAATTTTTGGATTTTTAATTTATTAGATTTGCTTTCTGAAAATTTACTTTCCTGCTTGCCTGGCATAAAAACTCATTTTTATACATTAAAAAATTCCCGAAATTTGACAAATAATAATTATTTTTGTTGGGAATTTACATTTTAATTTTTAGATTTTTAATTTATTAGATTTGCTTTCTGAAAATTTACTTTCCTGGTTGCCTGGCATAAAAACTCATTTTATAGATTGAAAAATTCTCGAAATTTGACAAATAATAATTATTTTTGTTGGGAATTTGCATTTTAATTTTTTGATTTTTAATTTATTAGATTTGCTTTCTGAAAATTTACTTTCCTGCTTGCCTGGCATAAAAACTCATTTTTATACATTAAAAAATTCCCGAAATTTGACAAATAATAATTATTTTTGTTGGGAATTTACATTTTAATTTTTAGATTTTTAATTTATTAGATTTGCTTTCTGAAAATTTACTTTCCTGGTTGCCTGGCGTAAGAACTCATTTTTATATGTTAAAAAATTCTCGAAATTTGACAAATAATAATTATTTTTGTTGGGAATTTGCATTTTAATTTTTTGATTTTTAATTTATTAGATTTGCTTTCTGAAAATTTACTTTCCTGCATGCCTGGCATAAAAACTCATTTTTATAGATTAAAAAATTCGCGAAATTTGACAAATAATAATTATTTATGTTGGGAATTTACATTTTAATTTTAAGATTTTTAATTTATTAGATTTGCTTTCTGAAAATTTACTTTCCTGCTTGCCTGGCATAAAAACTCATTTTTATACATTAAAAAATTCCCGAAATTTGACAAATAATAATTATTTTTGTTGGGAATTTACATTTTAATTTTTAGATTTTTAATTTATTAGATTTGCTTTCTGAAAATTTACTTTCCTGGTTGCCTGGCATAAAAACTCATCTTTATAGATTAAAAAAATTCGCGAAATTTGACAAATAATAATTATTTTTGTTGGGAATTTGCTTTTTAATTTTTTGATTTTTAATTTATTAGATTTGCTTTCTGAAAATTTACTTTCCTGATTGCCTGGCTTAAAAACTCATTTTATATGTTAAAAAATTCTCGAAATTTGACAAATAATAATTATTTTTGTTGGGAATTTGTTTTTTAATTTTTTGATTTTTAATTTATTAGATTTGCTTTCTGAAAATTTACTTTCCTGGTTGCCTGGCATAAAAACTCATTTTTATAGATTAAAAAATTCGCGAAATTCGACAAATATTAATTATTTTTGTTGGGAATTTGCATTTTAATTTTTGAATTTTTAATATATTAGATTTGGTTTCTGAAAATTTACTTTCCTGCTTGCCTGGCATAAAAACTCATTTTTATACATTAAAAAATTCTCGAAATTTGACAAAAATAATTATTTTTGTTGGGAATTTGCATTTTAATTTTTGGATTTTTAATTTATTAAATTTGCTTTCTGAAAATTTACTTTCCTGGTTGCCTGGCATAAAAACTCATTTTTATTGATTAAAATATTCGCGAAATTTGACAATAATAATTATTTTTGTTGGGAATTTACATTTTAATTTTCGGATTTTTAATTTATTAGATTTGCTTTCTGAAAATTTACTTTCCTGGTTGCCTGGCTTAAAAACTCATTTTATATAATAAAAAAGTCTCGAAATTTGACAAATAATAATTATTTTTGTTGGGAATTTGCATTTTAATTTTTGGATTTTTAATTTATTAGATTTGCTTTCTGAAAATTTACTTTCCTGGTTGCCTGGCATAAAATTTCATTTTTATAGATTAAAAAATTCGCAAAATTTGACAAATAATAATTATTTTTGTTGGGAATTTACATTTTAATTTTTGGATTTTCAATTTATTAGACTTGCTTTCTGAAAATTTACTTTCCTGGTTGCCTGGCATGAAAACTCATTTTTATAGATTAAAAAATTCTCGAAATTCGACAAATAATAAATATTTTTGTTGGGAATTTACATTTTAATTTTTGGATTTTTAAGTTATTAGATTTGCTTTCTGAAAATTTACTTTCCTGGTTGCCTGGCATAAAATTTCATTTTTATGGATTAAAAAATCCGCGCAATTTGACAAATAATAATTATTTTTGTTGGGTATTTGCATTTTAATTTTTGGATTTTTAATTTATTAGATTTGATTTCTGAAAATTTACTTTCCTGGTTGCCTGGCATAAAAACTCATTTTTATAGATTAAAAAATTCGTGAAATTTGACAAATAATAAATATTTTTGTTGGGAATTTACATTTTAATTTTTGGATTTTTAATTTATTAGACTTGCTTTCTGAAAATTTACTTTCCTGGTTGCCTGGCATAAAAACTCATTTTTATAGATTAAAAAATTCGCGAAATTTGACAAATAATAATTATTTTTGTTGTGAATTTGTATTTTAATTTTTGGATTTTTAATTTATTAGATTTTCTTTCTGAAAATTTACTTTCCTGGTTGCCTGGCAGAAAAACTCATTTTTAAACATTAAAAAATTCGCGAAATTCGACAAATAATAATTATTTTTGTTGGGAATTTGCATTTTAATTTTTGGATTTTTAATTTATTAGATTTGCTATCTGAAAATTTACTTTCCTGGTTGCCTGGCTCAAAAACTCATTTTATATATTAAAAAATTCTCGAAATTTGACAAATAATAATTATTTTTGTTGGGAATTTGTACTTTAATTTTTGGATGTTTAATTTATTAGATTTGCTTTCTGAAAATTTACTTTCCTGGTTGCCTGACATAAAAATTCATTTTAAAGATTAATAAATTCTCGAAATTTGACAAATAATAATTATTTTTGTTGGGAATTTGCATTTTAATTTTTGGATTTTTAATTTATTAGATTTGCTTTCTGAAAATTTATTTTCCTGGTTGCCTGGCATGAAAACTAATTTTTATAGATTAAAAAATTCGCGAAATTTGACAAATAATAATTATTTTTGTTGGGATTTTGCATTTTAATTTTTGGATTTTTAATTTATTAGATTTGCTTTCTGAAAATTTACTTTCCTGGTTGTCTGGCATAAAAACTCATTTTTATATATTAAAAAATTCGCGAAATTTAACAAATAATAATTATTTTTGTTGGGAATTTGCTTTTTAATTTTTTGATTTTTAATTTATTAGATTTGCTTTCTGAAAATTTACTTTCCTGATTGCCTGGCTTAAAAACTCATTTTATATGTTAAAAAATTCTCGAAATTTGACAAATAATAATTATTTTTGTTGGGAATTTGCATTTTAATTTTTTGATTTTTAATTTATTAGATTTGCTTTCTGAAAATTTACTTTCCTGCATGCCTGGCATAAAAACTCATTTTTATAGATTAAAAAATTCGCGAAATTTGACAAATAATAATTATTTATGTTGGGAATTTACATTTTAATTTTAAGATTTTTAATTTATTAGATTTGCTTTCTGAAAATTTACTTTCCTGCTTGCCTGGCATAAAAACTCATTTTTATACATTAAAAAATTCCCGAAACTTGACAAATAATAATTATTTTTGTTGGGAATTTACATTTTAATTTTTAGATGTTTAATTTATTAGATTTGCTTTCTGAAAATTTACTTTCCTGGTTGCCTGGCATAAAAACTCATCTTTATAGATTAAAAAAATTCGCGAAATTTGACAAATAATAATTATTTTTGTTGGGAATTTGCTTTTTAATTTTTTGATTTTTATTTTATTAGATTTGCTTTCTGAAAATTTACTTTCCTGATTATTGCCTGGCTTAAAAACTAATTTTATATGTTAAAAAATTCTCGAAATTTGACAAATAATAATTATTTTTGTTGGGAATTAGTTTTTTAATTTTTTGATTTTTAATTTATTAGATTTGCTTTCTGAAAATTTACTTTCCTGGTTGCCTGGCATAAAAACTCATTTTTATAGATTAAAAAATTCGCGAAATTCGACAAATATTAATTATTTTTGTTGGGAATTTGCATTTTAATTTTTGAATTTTTAATATATTAGATTTGGTTTCTGAAAATTTACTTTCCTGCTTGCCTGGCATAAAAACTCATTTTTATACATTAAAAAATTCTCGAAATTTGACAAATAATAATTATTTTTGTTGGGAATTTGCATTTTAATTTTTGGATTTTTAATTTATTAAATTTGCTTTCTGAAAATTTACTTTCCTGGTTGCCTGGCAAAAAAACTCATTTTTATAGATTAAAAAATTCGTGAAATTTGACAAATAATAAATATTTTTGTTGGGAATTCGCATTTTAATTTTTGGATTTTTAAGTTATTAGATTTGTTTTCTGAAAATTTACGTTCCTGGTTGCCTGGCATAAAAATTCATTTTAAAGATTAAAAAATTATCGAAATTTGACAAATAATAATTATTTTTGTTGGGAATTTGCATTTTAATTTTTGGATTTTTAATTTATTAGATTTGCTTTCTGAAAATTTACGTTCCTGGTTGCCTGGCATAAAATTTCATTTTTATAGATTAAAAAATTCTCGAAATTTGACAAATAATAATTATTTTTGTTGGGAATTCGCATTTTAATTTTTGGATTTTTAATTTATTAGATTTGTTTTCTGAAAATTTACGTTCCTGGTTGCCTGGCATAAGAACTCATTTTTATAGATTAAAAAATTCGCGAAATTTGACAATAATAATTATTTTTGTTGGGAATTTACATTTTAATTTTCGGATTTTTAATTTATTAGATTTGCTTTCTGAAAATTTACTTTCCTGGTTGCCTGGCTTAAAAACTCATTTTTTATAATATAAAAGTCTCGAAATTTGACAAATAATAATTATTTTTGTTGGGAATTTGCATTTTAATTTTTGGATTTTTAATTTATTAGATTTGCTTTCTGAAAATTTACTTTCCTGGTTGCCTGGCATAAAATTTCATTTTTATAGATTAAAAAATTCGCAAAATTTGACAAATAATAATTATTTTTGTTGGGAATTTACATTTTAATTTTTGGATTTTCAATTTATTAGACTTGCTTTCTGAAAATTTACTTTCCTGGTTGCCTGGCATGAAAACTCATTTTTATAGATTAAAAAATTCTCGAAATTCGACAAATAATAAATATTTTTGTTGGGAATTTACATTTTAATTTTTGGATTTTTAAGTTATTAGATTTGCTTTCTGAAAATTTACTTTCCTGGTTGCCTGGCATAAAATTTCATTTTTATGGATTAAAAAATCCGCGCAATTTGACAAATAATAATTATTTTTGTTGGGTATTTGCATTTTAATTTTTGGATTTTTAATTTATTAGATTTGATTTCTGAAAATTTACTTTCCTGGTTGCCTGGCATAAAAACTCATTTTTATAGATTAAAAAATTCGTGAAATTTGACAAATAATAAATATTTTTGTTGGGAATTTACATTTTAATTTTTGGATTTTTAATTTATTAGACTTGCTTTCTGAAAATTTACTTTCCTGGTTGCCTGGCATAAAAACTCATTTTTATAGATTAAAAAATTCGCGAAATTTGACAAATAATAATTATTTTTGTTGTGAATTTGTATTTTAATTCTTGGATTTTTAATTTATTAGATTTTCTTTCTGAAAATTCACTTTCCTGGTTGCCTGGCAGAAAAACTCATTTTTAAACATTAAAAAATTCGCGAAATTCGACAAATAATAATTATTTTTGTTGGCAATTTGCATTTTAATTTTTTGGATTTTTAATTTATTAGATTTGCTATCTGAAAATTTACTTTCCTGGTTGCCTGGCTCAAAAACTCATTTTATATATTAAAAAATTCTCGAAATTTGACAAATAATAATTATTTTTGTTGGGAATTTGTACTTTAATTTTTGGATTTTTAATTTATTAGATTTGCTTTCTGAAAATTTACTTTCCTGGTTGCCTGGCATAAAAATTCATTTTAAAGATTAATAAATTCTCGAAATTTGACAAATAATAATTATTTTTGTTGGGAATTTGCATTTTAATTTTTGGATTTTTAATTTATTAGATTTGCTTTCTGAAAATTTACTTTCCTGGTTCCCTGGCATGAAAACTAATTTTTATAGATTAAAAAATTCGCGAAATTTGACAAATAATAATTATTTTTGTTGGGATTTTGCATTTTAATTTTTGGATTTTTAATTTATTAGATTTGCTTTCTGAAAATTTACTTTCCTGGTTGTCTGGCATAAAAACTCATTTTTATATATTAAAAAATTCGCGAAATTTGACAAATAATAATTATTTTTGTTGGGAATTTACATTTTAATTTTTGGATTTTTAATTTATTAGATTTGCTTTCTGAAAATTTACTTTCCTGGTTGCCTGGCATAAAAATTCATTTTAAAGATTAAATAATTCTCGAAATTTGACAAATAATAATTATTTTTGTTGGGAATTTGCATTTTAATTTTTGGATTTTTAATTTATTAGATTTGCTTTCTGAAAATTTACTTTCATGGTTGCCTGGCATGAAAACTCATTTTTATAGATTAAAAAATTCGCGAAATTTGACAAATAATAATTATTTTTGTTGGGAATTTGCATTTTAATTTTTGGATTTTTAATTTATTAGATTTGCTTTCTAAATATTTACTTTCCTGGTTGCCTGGCATGAAAACTCATTTTTATAGATTAAAAAATTCGCGAAATTTGACAAATAATAATTATTTTTGTTGGGAATTTGCTTTTTAAATTTGGGATTTTTAATTTATTAGATTTGCTTTCTGAAAATTTACTTTCCTTGTTGCCTGGCTCAAAAACCCATTTTATAGATTAAAAAATTCTCGAAATTTGACAAATAATAATTATTTTTGTTGGGAATTTGCATTTTAATTTTAGGAATTTAATTTATTAGATTTGCTTTCTAAAAATTTACTTTCCTGGTTGCCTGGCATAAAAACTCATTTTTATAGATTAAAAAATTCGCGAAATTTGACAAATAATAATTATTTTTGTTGGGAATTTGCATTTGAATTTTTTGATTTTTAATTTATTAGATTTGCTTTCTGAAAATTTACTTTCCTGCTTGCCTGGCATAAGAACTCATTTTTATAGATTAAAAAATTCGCGAAACTTGACAAATAATAATTATTTTTGTTGGGAATTTACATTTTAATTTTTGGATTTTTAATTTATTAGATTTGCTTTCTGAAAATTTACTTTCCTGGTTGCCTGGCATAAAAACTCATTATTATAGATTAAAAAATTCGCGAAATTTGACAAATAATAATTATTTTTGTTGGGAATTTGCATTTTAATTTTTTGATTTTTAATTTATTAGATTTGCTTTCTGAAAATTTACTTTCCTGGTTGCCTGGCATAAAAATTCATTTTAAAGATTAAAAAATTCTCGAAATTTGACAATTAATAATTATTTTTGTTGGGAATTTGCATTTTAATTTTTGGATTTTTAATTTATTAGATTTGCTTTCTAAATATTTACTTTCCTGGTTGCCTGGCATGAAAACTCATTTTTATAGATTAAAAAATTCACAAAATTTGACAAATAATAATTATTTTTGTTGGGAATTTGCATTTTAATTTTTGGATTTTTAATTGATTAGATATGCTTTCTGAAAATTTACTTTCCTGCTTGCCTGGCATAAGAACTCATTTTTATAGATTAAAAAATTTTCGAAATTTAACAAATAATAATTATTTTTGTTGGGAATTTGCATTTTAATTTTTGGATTTTTAATTTATTAGATTTGCTTTCTGAAAATTTACTTTCCTGCTTGCCTGGCATGAAAACTCATTTTTGTAGATTAAAAAATTCGCGAAATTTGACAAATAATAATTATTTTTGTTGGGAATTAGCTATTTAATTTTTGGAATTCAATTTATTAGATTTGCTTTCTGAAAATTTACTTTCCTGGTTGCTTGCCATAAAAACTCATTTAATAGATTAAAGAATTTGGGAAATTTGACAAATAATATATATTTTTGTTGGGAATTTGCATTTTAATTTTTGGAATTTAATTTATTAGATTTGCTTTCTGAAAATTTACTTTTCTGGTTGCCTGGCATAAGAACTCATTTTTATAGATTAAAAAATTCGCGAAATTTTACAAATAATAATTATTTTTGTTGGGAATTTCCATTTTAATTTTTGGATTTTTAATTTATTAGATTTGCTTTCTGAAAATTTACTTTCCTGGTTGCCTGGCTTAAAAACTAATTTTATATATTAAAAAATTCTCGAAATTTGACAAATAATAATTATTTTTGTTGGGAATTTGCATTTTAATTTTTGGATTTTTAATTTATTAGATTTGCTTTCTGAAAATTTACTTTCCTGGTTGCCTGGCATAAAAACTCATTATTATAGATTAAAAAATTCTCGAAATTTGACAAATAATAATTATTTTTGTTAGGAATTTACATTTTAATTTTTGGATTTTTAATTTATTAGATTTGCTTTCTGAAATTTTACTTTCCTGGTTGCCTGGCATAAAATTTTCTTTTTGATAGATTAAAAAATTCGCAAAATTTGACAAATAATAATTATTTTTGTTGGGAATTTACATTTTAATTTTTGGATTTTTAATTTATTAGATTTGCTTTCTGAAAATTTACTTTCCTGGTTGCCTGGCTTAAAAACTCATTTTATATATTAAAAAATTCTCGAAATTTGACAAATAATAATTATTTTTTTTGGGAATTTGCATTTTAATTTTTGGAATTTAATTTATTAGATTTGCTTTCTGAAAATTTACTTTCCTCGTTGCCTGGCATAAAAAGTCATTTTTATAGCTCAAAAAATTCGCGAAATTTGACAAATAATAATTATTTTTGTTGGGAATTTGCATTTTAATTTTTGGAATTTAATTTATTAGATTTGCTTTCTGAAAATTTACTTTTCTGGTTGCCTGGCATAAGAGCTCATTTTTATAGATTAAAAAATTCGCGAAATTTTACAAATAATAATTATTTTTGTTCGGAATTTACATTTTAATTTTTGAATTTTTAATTTATTAGACTTGCTTTCTGAAAATTTACTTTCCTGGTTGCCTGGCAAAAAAACTCATTTTTATAGATTAAAAAATTCGCGAAATTTGACAAATAATAATTATTTTTGTTGGGAATTTACATTTTAATTTTTGGATTTTTAATTTATTAGATTTGCTTTCTGAAAATTTACTTTCCTGGTTGCCTGGCATAAAAACTCATTTTTATATATTAAAAAATTCGCGAAATTTGACAAATAATATTATTTTTGTTGGGAATTTGCATTTTAATTTTTTGATTTTTAATTTATTAAATTTGCTTTCTGAAAATTTACTTTCCTGGTTGCCTGGCATAAAAATTCATTTTAAAGATTAAAAAATTCTCGAAATTTGACAAATAATAATTATTTTTGTTGGGAATTTGCATTTTAATTTTTGGATTTTTAATTTATTAGATTTGCTTTTTGAAAATTTACTTTCCTGGTTGCCTGGCATGAAAACTCATTTTTATAGATTAAAAAATTCACGAAATTTGACAAATAATAATTATTTTTGTTGGGAATTTGCATTTTAATTTTTGGGATTTTTAATTTATTAGATTTGCTTTCTGAAAATCTACATTCCTGGTTGCCTGGCTTGAAAGCTCATTTTTATAGATTAAAAAATTCGCAAAATTTGACAAATAATGATTATTTTTGTTGGGAATTTGCATTTTAATTTTTGGATTTTTAATTTATTAGATATGCTTTCTGAAAATTTACTTTCCTGGTTGCCTGGCATGAAAACTCATATTTATAGATTAAAAAATTCGCTAAATTTGACAAATAATAATTATTTTTGTTGGGAATTTGCATTTTAATTTTTGGAATTTAATTTATTAGATTTGCTTTCTGAAAATTTACTTTCCTGGTTGCCTGGCATAAAAACTCATTTTTATAGATTAAAAAATTCGCGAAATTTGACAAATAATAATTATTTTTGTTGGGAATTTGCATTTTAATTTTTGGAATTTAATTTATTAGATTTGCTTTCTGAAAATTTACTTTTCTGGTTGCCTGGCATAATAACTCATTTTTATAGATTAAAAAATTCGCGAAATTTTACAAATAATAATTATTTTTGTTGGGAATTTGCATTTTAATTTTTTGATTTTTAATTTATTAGATTTGCTTTCTGAAAATTTACTTTCCTGCTTGCCTGGCATAAAAACTCATTTTTATAGATTAAAAAATTCGGGAAATTTGACAAATAATAATTATTTTTGTTGGGAATTTGCATTTTAATTTTTGGAATTTAATTTATTAGATTTGCTTTCTGAAAATTTACTTTTCTGGTTGCCTGGCATAATAACTCATTTTTATAGATTAAAAAATTCGCGAAATTTTACAAATAATAATTATTTTTGTTGGGAATTTACATTTTAATTTTTGAATTTTTAATTTATTAGATTTGCTTTCTGAAAATTTACTTTCCTGGTTGCCTGGCATGAAAACTCATTTTTATAGATTAAAAAATTCACGAAATTTGACAAATAATAATTATTTTTGTTGGGAATTTGCATTTTAATTTTTGGGATTTTTAATTTATTAGATTTGCTTTCTGAAAATCTACTTTCCTGGTTGCCTGGCTTAAAAACTCATTTTTATAGATTAAAAAATTCGCAAAATTTGACAAATAATGATTATTTTTGTTGGGAATTTGCATTTTAATTTTTGGAATTTAATTTATTAGATTTGCTTTCTGAAAATTTACTTTCCTGGTTGCCTGGCATAAAAACTCATTTTATATATTAAAAAATTCTCGAAATTTGACAAATAATAATTATTTTTGTTGGGAATTTGCATTTTAATTTTTGGATTTTTAATTTATTAGATATGCTTTCTGAAAATTTACTTTCCTGGTTACCTGGCATAAAAACTCATTTTATAGATTAAAAAATTTTCGAAATTTGACAAATAATAATTATTTTTGTTGGGAATTTGCATTTTAATTTTTGGAATTTAATTTATTAGATATGCTTTCTGAAAATTTACTTTCCTGGTTGCCTGGCATAAAAACTCATTTTATAAATTAAAAAATTCGCGAAATTTGACAAATAACAATTATTTTTTTTGGGAATTTGCATTTTAATTTTTGGAATTTAATTTATTAGATTTGCTTTCTGAAAATTTCCTTTCTTGGTTGCCTGGCATAAAAACTCATTTTTATAGATTAAAAAATTCGCGAAATTTGACAAATAATAATTATTTTTGTTGGGAATTTGCATTTTAATTTTTGGAATTAAATTTATTAGATTTGCTTTCTGAAAATTTACTTTTCTGGTTGCCTGGCATAAGAACTCATTTTTATAGATTTAAAAAATTCGCGAAATTTTACAAATAATAATTATTTTTGTTGGGAATTTACATTTTAATTTTTGAATTTTTAATTTATTAGATTTGCTTTCTGAAAATTTACTTTCCTGGTTGCCTGGCTTAAAAACTCATTTTATATATTACAAAATTCTCGAAATTTGACAAATAATAATTATTTTTGTTGGGAATTTGCATTTTAATTTTTGGATTTTTAATTTATTAGATTTGCTTTCTGAAAATTTACTTTCCTGGTTGCCTGGCATAAAAACTCATTATTATAGATTAAAAAATTCTCGAAATTTGACAAATAATAATTATTTTTGTTAGGAATTTACATTTTAATTTTTGGATTAATAATTTATTAGATTTTCTTTCTGAAAATTTACTTCCTGGTTGCCTGGCATAAAATTTCATTTTTATAGATTAAAAAATTCGCGAAATTTGACAAATAATAATTATTTTTGTTGGGAATTTGCATTTTAATTTTTGGATTTTTAATTTATTAGATTTGCTTTCTGAAAATTTATTTTCCTGGATGCCTGGCATAAAAACTCATTATTATAGATTAAAAAATTCTCGAAATTTGACAAATAATAATTATTTTTGTTAGGAATTTACATTTTAATTTTTGGATTTTTAATTTATTAGATTTTCTTTCTGAAAATTTACTTTCCTGGTTGCCTGGCATAAAATTTCATTTTTATAGATTAAAAAATTCTCGAAATTTGACAATTAATAATTATTTTTGTTGGGAATTTGCATTTTAATTTTTTGATTTTTAATTTATTAGATTTGCTTTCTGAAAATTTACTTTCCTGGTTGCCTGGCATAAAAACTCATTTTTATAGATTAAAAAATTCGAGAAATTTGACAAATAATAATTATTTTTGATGGGAATTTGCATTTTAATTTTTGGATTTTTAATTTATTAGATATTCTTTCTGAAAATTTACTTTCCTGGTTGCCTGGCTTAAGAACTCATTTTATATAATAAAAAATTCTCGAAATTTGACAACTAATAATTATTTTTGTATGGAATTTGCATTTTAATTTTTGGATTTTTAATTTATTAGATTTGTTTCCTGAAAATTTACTTTCCTTGTTGCCTGGCATAAAAATTCTTTTTATAGATTAAAAAATTCGCGAAATTTGATAAATAATAATTATTTTTGTTGGGAATTTGCATTTTAATTTTTGGATTTTTAATTTATTAGATTTGCTTTCTGAAAATTTACTTTCCTGGTTGCCTGGCATGAAAACTAATTTTTATAGATTAAAAAATTCGCGAAATTTGACAAATAATAATTATTTTTGTTGGGATTTTGCATTTTAATTTTTGGATTTTTAATTTATTAGATTTGCTTTCTGAAAATTTACTTTCCTGGTTGCCTGGCATAAAAACTCATTTTATAGATTAAAAAATTCTCGAAATTTGACAAATAATAATTACTTTTGTTGGGAATTTACATTTTAATTTTTGGATTTTTAATTTATTAGATTTGCTTTCTGAAAACTTACTTTCCTCCTTGCCTGGCATAAGAACTCATTTTTATATATTAAAAAATTCGCGAAACTTGACAAATAATAATTATTTTTGTTGGGAATTTGCATTTTAATTTTCGGAATTTAATTTATTAGATTTGCTTTCTGAAAATTTACTTTCCTGGTTGCCTGGCATAAAAACTCATTTTTATAGATTAAAAAATTGACGAAATTTGACAAATAATAATTATTTTTGTTGGGAATTTGCATTTTAATTTTTTGGATTTTTAATTTATTAGATTTGCTTTCTGAAAATTTACTTTCCTGGTTGCCTGGCATAAAAACTCATTTTTATAGATTAAAAAATTCGCGAAATTTGACAAATAATAATTATTTTTGTTGGGAATTTACATTTTAATTTTTGGATTTTTAATTTATTAGATTTGCTTTCTGAAAATTTACTTTCCTCCTTGCCTGGCATAAGAACTCATTTTTATATATTAAAAAATTCGCGAAATTTGACAAATAATAATTATTTTTGTTGGGAATTTGCATTTTAATTTTTGGAATTTAATTTATTAGATTTGCTTTCTGAAAATTTACTTTCCTGGTTGCCTGGCATAAAAACTCATTTTTATATATTAAAAAATTCGCGAAATTTGACAAATAATAATTATTTTTGTTGGGAATTTGCATTTTAATTTTTGGAATTTAATTTATTAGATTTGCTTTCTGAAAATTTACTTTCCTGGTTGCCTGGCATAAAAACTCATTTTTATAGATTAAAAAATTCGCGAAATTTGACAAATAATAATTATTTTTGTTGGGAATTTGCATTTTAATTTTTGGAATTTAATTTTTTAGATTTGCTTTCTGAAAATTTACTTTCCTGGTTGCCTGGCATAAAAACTCATTTTTATAGATTAAAAAATTCGCGAAATTTGACAAATAATAATTATTTTTGTTGGGAATTTGCATTTTAATTTTTGGAATTTAATTTTTTAGATTTGCTTTCTGAAAATTTACTTTCCTGCTTGCCTGGCATGAAAACTCATTTTTATAGATTAAAAAATTCGCGAAATTTGACAAATAATAATTATTTTTGTTGGGAATTTGCATTTTAATTTTAGGAATTTAATTTATTAGATTTGCTTTCTGAAAATTTACTTTCCTGGTTGCCTGGCATGAAAACTCATTTTTATAGATTAAAAAATTCGCGAAATTTGACAAATAATAATTATTTTTGTTGGGAATTTGAATTTTAAATTTGGGATTTTTAATTTATTAGATTTGCTTTCTGAAAATTTACTTTCCTGGTTGCCTGGCTTAAAAACTCATTTTATAGATTAAAAAATTCTCGAAATTTGACAAATAATAATTATTTTTGTTGGGAATTTGCATTTTAATTTTAGGAATTTAATTTATTAGATTTGCTTTCTAAAAATTTACTTTCCTGGTTGCCTGGCATAAAAACTCATTTTTATAGATTAAAAAATTCGCGAAATTTGACAAATAATAATTATTTTTGTTGGGAATTTGCATTTTAATTTTTTGATTTTTAATTTATTAGATTTGCTTTCTGAAAATTTACTTTCCTGGTTGCCTGGCATAAAAACTCATTTTTATAGATTAAAAAATTCGCGAAATTTGACAAATAATAATTATTTTTGTTGGGAATTTACATTTTAATTTTTTGATTTTTAATTTATTAGATTTGCTTTCTGAAAACTTACTTTCCTGGTTGCCTGGCATAAAAATTCATTTTAAAGATTAAAAAATTCTCGAAATTTGACAAATAATAATTATTTTTGTTGGGAATTTGCATTTTAATTTTTGGATTTTTAATTTATTAGATTTGCTTTCTGAAAATTTACTTTCCTGGTTGCCTGGCATGAAATCTCATTTTTATAGATTAAAAAATTCGCGAAATTTGACAAATAATAATTATTTTTGTTGGGAATTTGCATTTTAATTTTTTGATTTTTAATTTATTAGATTTGCTTTCTGAAAATTTACTTTCCTGGTTGCCTGGCATAAAAACTCATTTTATAGATTAAAAAATTCTCGAAATTTGACAAATAATAATTATTTTTGTTGGGAATTTGCATTTTAATTTTTTGATTTTTAATTTATTAGATTTGCTTTCTGAAAATTTACTTTCCTGCTTGCCTGGCATAAGAACTCATTTTTATAGATTAAAAAATTCGCGAAATTTAACAAATAATAATTATTTTTGTTGGGAATTTGCATTTTAATTTTTGGAATTTAATTTATCAGATTTACTTTCTGAAAATTTACTTTTCTGGTTGCCTGGCATAAAAACTCATTTTTATAGATTAAAAAATTCGCGAAATTTTACAAATAATAATTATTTTTGTTGGGAATTTACATTTTAATTTTTGGATTTTTAATTTATTAGATATGCTTTCTGAAAATTTACTTTCCTGGTTGCCTGGCTTAAAAACTCATTTTATATATTAAAAAATTCTCGAAATTTGACAAATAATAATTATTTTTGTTGGGAATTTGCATTTTAATTTTTGGATTTTTAATTTATTAGATTTGCTTTCTGAAAATTTACTTTCCTGGTTGCCTGGCATAAAAACTCATTATTATAGATTAAAAAATTCTCGAAATTTGACAAATAATAATTATTTTTGTTAGGAATTTACATTTTAATTTTTGGATTTTTAATTTATTAGATTTGCTTTCTGAAATTTTACTTTCCTGGTTGCCTGGCATAAAATTTCATTTTGATAGATTAAAAAATTCGCGAAATTTGACAAATAATAATTATTTTTGTTGGGAATTTACATTTTAATTTTTGGATTTTTAATTTATTAGATTTGCTTTCTGAAAATTTACTTTCCTGGTTGCCTGGCTTAAAAACTCATTTTATATATTAAAAAATTCTCGAAATTTGACATATAATAATTATTTTTGTTGGGAATTTGCATTTTGATTTTTGGATTTTTAATTTATTAGATTTGCTTTCTGAAAATTTACTTTCCTGGTTGCCTGGCATAAAAACTCATTTTTATATATTAAAAAATTCGCGAAATTTGACAAATAATAATTATTTTTGTTGGGAATTTACATTTTAATTTTTGGATTTTTAATTTATTAGATTTGCTTTCTGAAAATTTACTTTCCTGGGTGCCTGGCATAAAAACTCATTTTATAGATTAAAAAATTCTCGAAATTTGACAAATAATAATTACTTTTGTTGGGAATTTGCATTTTAATTTTTGGATTTTTAATTTATTAGATTTGCTTTCTGAAATTTTACTTTCCTGGTTGCCTGGCTTAAAAACTCATTTTAAATAATAAAAAATTCTTGAAATTTGACAAATAATAATTATTTTTGTTGGGAATTTGCATTTTAATTTTTGGATTTTTAATTTATTAGATTTGCTTTCTGAAAATTTACTTTCCTGGTCGCCTGGCATAAAATTTCATTTTTATAGATTAAAAAATTCGCTAAATTTGACAAATAATAATTATTTTTGTTGGGAACTTACATTTTAATTTTTGGATTTTTAATTTATTAGATTTGCTTTCTGTAAATTTACTTTCCTGCTTGCCTGGCATAAAAACTCATTTTTATAGATTAAAACATTCGCGAAATTTGACAAATAATAATTATTTTTGTTGGGAATTTGCATTTTAAATTTTGGATTTTTAATTTATTAGATTTGCTTTCTGAAAATTTACTTTCCTGGTTGCCTGGCTTGAAAACTCATTTTTGTAGATTAAAAAATTCGCGAAATTTGACAAATAATAATTATTTTTGTTGGGAATTTGCATTTTAATTTTTGGACTTTTAATTTATTAGATTTGCCTTCTGAAAATTTACTTTCCTGGTTGCCCGGCATAAAAACTCATTTTTATAGATTAAAAAATTCGCGAAATTTGACAAATAATAATTATTTTTGTTGGGAATTTACATTTTAATTTTTTGATTTTTAATTTATTAGATTTGCTTTCTGAAAATTTACTTTCCTGGTTGCCTGGCATAAAAACTCATTTTATAGATTAAAAAATTCTCGAAATTTGACAAATAATAATTATTTTTGTTGGGAATTTGCATTTTAATTTTTTGATTTTTAATTTATTAGATTTGCTTTCTGAAAATTTACTTTCCTGCTTGCCTGGCATAAGAACTCATTTTTAAAGATTAAAAAATTCGCGAAATTTAACAAATAATAATTATTTTTGTTGGGAATTTGCATTTTAATTTTTGGAATTTAATTTATCAGATTTACTTTCTGAAAATTTACTTTTCTGGTTGCCTGGCATAAGAACTCATTTTTATAGATTAAAAAATTCGCGAAATTTTACAAATAATAATTATTTTTGTTGGGAATTTACATTTTAATTTTTGGATTTTTAATTTATTAGATTTGCTTTCTGAAAATTTACTTTCCTGGTTGCCTGGCATAAAAACTCATTTTATATATTAAAAAATTCTCGAAATTTGACAAATAATAATTATTTTTGTTGGGAATTTGCATTTTAATTTTTGGATTTTTAATTTATTAGATTTGCTTTCTGAAATTTTACTTTCCTGGTTGCCTGGCATAAAATTTCATTTTGATAGATTAAAAAATTCGCGAAATTTGACAAATAATAATTATTTTTGTTGGGAATTTACATTTTAATTTTTGGATTTTTAATTTATTAGATTTGCTTTCTGAAAATTTGCTTTCCTGGTTGCCTGGCTTAAAAACTCATTTTATATATTAAAAAATTCTCGAAATTTGACATATAATAATTATTTTTGTTGGGAATTTGCATTTTAATTTTTGGATTTTTAATTTATTAGATTTGCTTTCTGAAAATTTACTTTCCTGGTTGTCTGGCATAAAAACTCATTTTTATATATTAAAAAATTCGCGAAATTTGACAAATAATAATTATTTTTGTTGGGAATTTGCATTTTAATTTTTGGATTTTTAATTTATTAGATTTGCTTTCTGAAAATTTACTTTCCTGCTTGCCTGGCATAAAAACTCATTTTTATAGATTAAAACATTCGCGAAATTTGACAAATAATAATTATTTTTGTTGGGAATTTGCATTTTAAATTTTGGATTTTTAATTTATTAGATTTGCTTTCTGAAAATTTACTTTCCTGGTTGCCTGGCATGAAAACTCATTTTTGTAGATTAAAAAATTCGCGAAATTTGACAAAAAATAATTATTTTTGTTGGGAATTTGCATTTTAATTTTTGGACTTTTAATTTATTAGATTTGCCTTCTGAAAATTTACTTTCCTGGTTGCCTGGCATAAAAACTCATTTTTATAGATTAAAAAATTCGCGAAATTTGACAAATAATAATTATTTTTGTTGGGAATTTACATCTTAATTTTTGGATTTTTAATTTATTAGATTTGCTTTCTGAAAATTTACTTTCCTGGTTGCCTGGCATAAAAACTCATTTTTATAGATTAAAAAATTCTCGAAATTTGACAAATAATAATTATTTTTGTTGGGAATTTGCATTTTAATTTTTTGATTTTTAATTTATTAGATTTGCTTTCTGAAAATTTACTTTCCTGCTTGCCTGGCATAAGAACTCATTTTTATAGATTAAAAAATTCGCGAAATTTAACAAATAATAATTATTTTTGTTGGGAATTTGCATTTTAATTTTTGGAATTTAATTTATCAGATTTACTTTCTGAAAATTTACTTTTCTGGTTGCCTGGCATAAGAACTCATTTTTATAGATTAAAAAATTCGCGAAATTTTACAAATAATAATTATTTTTGTTGGGAATTTACATTTTAATTTTTGGATTTTTAATTTATTAGATTTGCTTTCTGAAAATTTACTTTCCTGGTTGCCTGGCTTAAAAACTCATTTTATATATTAAAAAATTCTCGAAATTTGACAAATAATAATTATTTTTGTTGGGAATTTGCATTTTAATTTTTGGATTTTTAATTTATTAGATTTGCTTTCTGAAAATTTACTTTCCTGGTTGCCTGGCATAAAAACTCATTATTATAGATTAAAAAATTCTCGAAATTTGACAAATAATAATTATTTTTGTTGGGAATTTACATTTTAATTTTTGGATTTTTAATTTATTAGATTTGCTTTCTGAAATTTTACTTTCCTGGTTGCCTGGCATAAAATTTCATTTTGATAGATTAAAAAATTCGCGAAATTTGACAAATAATAATTATTTTTGTTGGGAATTTACATTTTAATTTTTGGATTTTTAATTTATTAGATTTGCTTTCTGAAAATTTACTTTCCTGGTTGCCTGGCTTAAAAACACATTTTATATATTAAAAAATTCTCGAAATTTGACAAATAATAATTATTTTTGTTGGGAAATTGCATTTTAATTTTTGGATTTTTAATTTATTAGATTTGCTTTCTGAAAATTTACTTTCCTGGTTGCCTGGCATAAAAACTCATTATTATAGATTAAAAAATTCTCGAAATTTGACAAATAATAATTATTTTTGTTGGGAATTTGCATTTTAATTTTTGGATTTTTAATTTATTAGATTTGCTTTCTGAAAATTTACTTTCCTGGTTGTCTGGCATAAAAACTCATTTTTATATATTAAAAAATTCGCGAAATTTGACAAATAATAATTATTTTTGTTGGGAATTTACATTTTAATTTTTGGATTTTTAATTTATTAGATTTGCTTTCTGAAAATTTTCTTTCCTGGTTGCCTGGCATAAAAACTCATTTTATAGATTAAAAAATCCTCGAAATTTGACAAATAATAATTACTTTTGTTGGGAATTTGCATTTTAAATTTTGGATTTTTAATTTATTAGATGTGCTTTCTGAAAATTTACTTTCCTGGTTGCCTGGCTTAAAAACTCATTTTAAATAATAAAAAATTTTTGAAATTTGACAAATAATAATTATTTTTGTTGGGAATTTGCATTTTAATTTTTGGATTTTTAATTTATTAGATTTGCTTTCTGAAAATTTACTTTCCTGGTTGCCTGGCATAAAATTTCATTTTTATAGATTAAAAAATTCGCTAAATTTGACAAATAATAATTATTTTTGTTGGGAATTTGCATTTTAATTTTTGGATTTTTAATTTATTAGATTTGCTTTCTGAAAATTTACTTTCCTGGTTGTCTGGCATAAAAACTCATTTTTATATATTAAAAAATTCGCGAAATTTGACAAATAATAATTATTTTTGTTGGGAATTTGCATTTTAATTTTTGGATTTTTAATTTATTAGATTTGCTTTCTGAAAATTTACTTTCCTGGTTGTCTGGCATAAAAACTCATTTTTATATATTAAAAAATTCGCGAAATTTGACAAATAATAATTATTTTTGTTGGGAATTTACATTTTAATTTTTGGATTTTTAATTTATTAGATTTGCTTTCTGAAAATTTTCTTTCCTGGTTGCCTGGCATAAAAACTCATTTTATAGATTAAAAAATTCTCGAAATTTGACAAATAATAATTACTTTTGTTGGGAATTTGCATTTTAAATTTTGGATTTTTAATTTATTAGATGTGCTTTCTGAAAATTTACTTTCCTGGTTGCCTGGCTTAAAAACTCATTTTAAATAATAAAAAATTCTTGAAATTTGACAAATAATAATTATTTTTGTTGGGAATTTGCATTTTAATTTTTGGATTTTTAATTTATTAGATTTGCTTTCTGAAAATTTACTTTCCTGGTTGTCTGGCATAAAAACTCATTATTATAGATTAAAAAATTCTCGAAATTTGACAAATAATAATTATTTTTGTTAGGAATTTACATTTTAATTTTTGGATTTTTAATTTATTAGATTTGCTTTCTGAAATTTTACTTTCCTGGTTGCCTGGCTTAAAAACTCATTTTAAATAATAAAAAATTCTTGAAATTTTACAAATAATAATTATTTTTGTTGGGAATTTACATTTTAATTTTTGGATTTTTAATTTATTAGATTTGCTTTCTGAAAATTTACTTTCCTGGTTGCCTGGCTTAAAAACTCATTTTATATATTAAAAAATTCTCGAAATTTGACAAATAATAATTATTTTTGTTGGGAATTTGCATTTTAATTTTTTGGATTTTTAATTTATTAGATTTGCTTTCTGAAAATTTACTTTCCTGGTTGTCTGGCATAAGAACTCATTTTTATATATTAAAAAATTCGCGAAATTTGACAAATAATAATTATTTTTGTTGGAAATTTGCATTTTAATTTTTGGATTTTTAATTTATTAGATTTGCTTTCTGAAAATTTACTTTCCTGGTTGTCTGGCATAAAAACTCATTTTTATATATTAAAAAATTCGCGAAATTTGACAAATAATAATTATTTTTGTTGGGAATTTACATTTTAATTTTTGGATTTTTAATTTATTAGATTTGCTTTCTGAAAATTTTCTTTCCTGGTTGCCTGGCATAAAAACTCATTTTATAGATTAAAAAATTCTCGAAATTTGACAAATAATAATTACTTTTGTTGGGAATTTGCATTTTAAATTTTGGATTTTTAATTTATTAGATGTGCTTTCTGAAAATTTACTTTCCTGGTTGCCTGGCTTAAAAACTCATTTTAAATAATAAAAAATTCTTGAAATTTGACAAATAATAATTATTTTTGTTGGGAATTTGCATTTTAATTTTTGGATTTTTAATTTATTAGATTTGCTTTCTGAAAATTTACTTTCCTGGTTGCCTGGCTTCAAAACTCATTTTATAGATTAAAAATTTCTCGAAATTTGACAAATAATAATTATTTTTGTTGGGAATTTCCATTTTAATTTTAGGAATTTATATTATTAGATTTGTTTTCTAAAAATTAACTTTCCTGGTTGCCTGGCATAAAAACTCATTTTTATAGATTAAAAAATTCGCGAAATTTGACAAATAATAATTATTTTTGTTGGGAATTTGCATTTGAATTTTTTGATTTTTAATTTATTAGATTTGCTTTCTGAAAATTTACTTTCCTGCTTGCCTGGCATAAGAACTCATTTTTATAGATTAAAAAATTGGCGAAATTTGACAAATAATAATTATTTTTGTTGGGAATTTACATTTTAATTTTTGGATTTTTAATTTATTAGATTTGCTTTCTGAAAATTTACTTTCCTGGTTGCCTGGCATAAAAACTCATTTTTATAGATTAAAACATTCGCGAAATTTGACAAATAATAATTATTTTTGTTGGGAACTTACATTTTAATTTTTGGATTTTTAATTTATTAGATTTGCTTTCTGAAAATTTACTTTCCTGGTTGCCTGGCATAAAAACTCATTTTTATAGATTAAAACATTCGCGAAATTTGACAAATAATAATTATTTTTGTTGGGAATTTGCATTTTAAATTTTGGATTTTTAATTTATTAGATTTGCTTTCTGAAAATTTACTTTCCTGCTTGCCTGGCATAAGAACTCATTTTTATAGATTAAAAAATTGGCGAAATTTGACAAATAATAATTATTTTTGTTGGGAATTTACATTTTAATTTTTGGATTTTTAATTTATTAGATTTGCTTTCCGAAAATTTACTTTCCTGGTTGCCTGGCATAAAAACTCATTTTTATAGATTAAAACATTCGCGAAATTTGACAAATAATAATTATTTTTGTTGGGAATTTGCATTTTAAATTTTGGATTTTTAATTTATTAGATTTGCTTTCTGAAAATTTACTTTCCTGGTTGCCTGGCATAAAAACTCATTTTTATAGATTAAAACATTCGCGAAATTTGACAGATAATAATTATTTTTGTTGGGAACTTACATTTTAATTTTTGGATTTTTAATTTATTAGATTTGCTTTCTGAAAATTTACTTTCCTGGTTGCCTGGCATAAAAACTCATTTTTATAGATTAAAACATTCGCGAAATTTGACAAATAATAATTATTTTTGTTGGGAATTTGCATTTTAAATTTTGGATTTTTAATTTATTAGATTTGCTTTCTGAAAATTTACTTTCCTGCTTGCCTGGCATAAGAACTCATTTTTATAGATTAAAAAATTGGCGAAATTTGACAAATAATAATTATTTTTGTTGGGAATTTACATTTTAATTTTTGGATTTTTAATTTATTAGATTTGCTTTCTGAAAATTTACTTTCCTGGTTGCCTGGCATAAAAACTCATTTTTATAAATTAAAACATTCGCGAAATTTGACAAATAATAATTATTTTTGTTGGGAATTTGCATTTTAAATTTTGGATTTTTAATTTATTAGATTTGCTTTCTGAAAATTTACTTTCCTGGTTGCCTGGCATAAAAACTCATTTTTATAGATTAAAAAATTCGCTAAATTTGACAAATAATAATTATTTTTGTTGGGAACTTACATTTTAATTTTTGGATTTTTAATTTATTAGATTTGCTTTCTGAAAATTTACTTTCCTGGTTGCCTGGCATAAAAACTCATTTTTATAGATTAAAACATTCGCGAAATTTGACAAATAATAATTATTTTTGTTGGGAATTTGCATTTTAAATTTTGGATTTTTAATTTATTAGATTTGCTTTCTGAAAATTTACTTTCCTGGTTGCCTGGCTTCAAAACTCATTTTATAGATTAAAAATTTCTCGAAATTTGACAAATAATAATTATTTTTGTTGGGAATTTCCATTTTAATTTTAGGAATTTATATTATTAGATTTGCTTTCTAAAAATTAACTTTCCTGGTTGCCTGGCATAAAAAATCATTTTTATAGATTAAAAAATTCGCGAAATTTGACAAATAATAATTATTTTTGTTGGGAATTTGCATTTGAATTTTTTGATTTTTAATTTATTAGATTTGCTTTCTGAAAATTTACTTTCCTGCTTGCCTGGCATAAGAACTCATTTTTATAGATTAAAAAATTGGCGAAATTTGACAAATAATAATTATTTTTGTTGGGAATTTACATTTTAATTTTTGAATTTTTAATTTATTAGATTTGCTTTCTGAAAATTTACTTTCCTGGTTGCCTGGCAGAAAAACTCATTTTATAGATTAAAAAATTCTCGAAATTTGACAAATAATAACTATTTTTGTTGGGAATTTGCATTTTAATTTTTTGATTTTTAATTTATTAGATTTGCTTTCTGAAAATTTACTTTCCTGGTTGCCTGGCATAAAAACTCATTTTATAGATTAAAAAAGTCGCGAAATTCGACAAATAATAATTATTTTTGTTGGGAATTTGCATTTTAATTTTTGAATTTTTAATTTACTAGATTTGCTTTCTGAAAATTTACTTTCCTGGTTGCCTGGCATAAAAACTCATTATTATAGATAAAAAAATTCTCGAAATTTGACAAATAATAATTATTTTTGATAGGAATTTACATTTTAATTTTTGGATTAATAATTTATTAGATTTTCTTTCTGAAAATTTACTTTCCTGGTTGCCTGGCATAAAATTTCATTTTTATAGATTAAAAAATTCGCGAAATTTGACAAATAACAATTATTTTTGTTGGGAATTTGCATTTTAATTTTTGGATTTTTAATTTATTAGAATTGCTTTCTGAAAATTTACTTTCCTGGTTGCCTGGCATAAAAACTCATTATTATAGATTAAAAAATTCTCGAAATTTGACAAATAATAATTATTTTTGTTAGGAATTTACATTTTAATTTTTGGATTTTTAATTTATTAGATTTGCTTTCTGAAAATTTCCTTTCCTGGTTGCCTGGCTTAAAAACTCATTTTATTTAATAAAAAATTCTCGAAATTTGACAAATAATAATTATTTTTGTTAGGAATTTACATTTTAATTTTTAGATTTTTAATTTATTAGATTTTCTTTCTGAAAATTTACTTTCCTGGTTGCCTGGCATAAAATTTCATTTTTATAGATTAAAAAATTCGCGAAATTTGACAAATAATAATTATTTTTGTTGGGAATTTGCATTTTAATTTTTGGATTTTTAATTTATTAGATTTGCTTTCTGAAAATTTACTTTCCTGGTTGCCTGGCATAAAAACTCATTATTATAGATAAAAAAATTCTCGAAATTTGACAAATAATAATTATTTTTGTTAGGAATTTACATGTTAATTTTTGGATTAATAATTTATTAGATTTTCTTTCTGAAAATTTACTTTCCTGGTTGCCTGGCATAAAATTTCATTTATATAGATTAAAAAATTCGCGAAATTTGACAAATAATAATTATTTTTGTTGGGAATTTGCATTTTAATTTTTGGATTTTTAATTTATTAGATTTGCTTTCTGAAAATTTACTTTCCTGGTTGCCTGGCTTAAAAACTCATTTTATAGATTAAAAAATTCTCGAAATTTGACAAATAATAATTATTTTTGTTAGGAATTTACATGTTAATTTTTGGATTAAAAATTTATTAGATTTTCTTTCTGAAAATTTACTTTCCTGCTTGCCTGGCATGAAAACTCATTTTTATAGATTAAAAAATTCACGAAATTTGACAAATAATAATTTATTTTGTTGGGAATTTGCATTTTAATTTTAGGAATTTAATTTATTAGATTTGCTTTCTGAAAATTTACTTTCCTGGTTGCCTGGCATGAAAACTCATTTTTATAGATTAAAAAATTCGCGAAATTTGACAAATAATAATTATTTTTGTTGGGAATTTGCATTTTAAATTTGGGATTTTTAATTTATTAGATTTGCTTTCTGAAAATTTACTTTCCTGGTTGCCTGGCTTAAAAACTCATTTTATAGATTAAAAAATTCTCGAAATTTGACAAATAATAATTATTTTTGTTGGGAATTTGCATTTTAATTTTAGGAATTTAATTTATTAGATTTGCTTTCTAAAAATTTACTTTCCTGGTTGCCTGGCACAAAAACTCATTTTTATAGATTAAAAAATTCGCGAAATTTGACAAATAATAATTATTTTTGTTGGGAATTTGCATTTTAATTTTTTGATTTTTAATTTATTAGATTTGCTTTCTAAAAATTTACTTTCCTGGTTGCCTGGCATAAAAACTCATTTTTATAGATTAAAAAATTCGCGAAATTTGACAAATAATAATTATTTTTGTTGGGAATTTGTATTTTAATTTTTGGGATTTTTAATTTATTAGATTTGCTTTCTGAAAATTTACTTTCCTGCTTGCCTGGCATAAGAAATCATTTTTATAGATTAAAAAATTCGCGAAATTTGACAAATAATAATTATTTTTGTTGGGAATTTACATTTTAATTTTTGGATTTTTAATTTATTAGATTTGCTTTCTGAAAATTTACTTTCCTGGTTGCCTGGCATAAAAACTTATTATTATAGATTAAAAAATTCTCGAAATTTGACAAATAATAATTATTTTTGTTGGGAATTTGCATTTTAATTTTTGGATTTTTAATTTATTAGATTTGCTTTCTGAAAATTTACTTTCCTGGTTGCCTGGCATAAAAATTCATTTTAAAGATTAAAAAATTCTCGAAATTTGACAAATAATAATTATTTTTGTTGGGAATTTGCATTTTAATTTTTGGATTTTTAATTTATTAGATTTGCTTTCTGAAAATTTACTTTCCTGGTTGCCTGGCATGAAATCTCATTTTTATAGATTAAAAAATTCGCGAAATTTGACAAATAATAATTATTTTTGTTGGGAATTTGTATTTTAATTTTTGGGATTTTTAATTTATTAGATTTGCTTTCTGAAAATTTACTTTCCTGGTTGCCTGGCATAAAAACTCATTTTTATAGATTAAAAAATTCGCGAAATTTGACAAATAATAATTATTTTTGTTGGGAATTTGCATTTGAATTTTTTGATTTTTAATTTATTAGATTTGCTTTCTGAAAATTTACTTTCCTGCTTGCCTGGCATAAGAACTCATTTTTATAGATTAAAAAATTCGCGAAATTTGACAAATAATAATTATTTTTGTTGGGAATTTACATTTTAATTTTTGGATTTTTAATTTATTAGATTTGCTTTCTGAAAATTTACTTTCCTGGTTGCCTGGCATAAAAACTCATTACTATAGATTAAAAAATTTGCGAAATTTGACAAATAATAATTATTTTTGTTGGGAATTTGCATTTTAATTTTTTGATTTTTAATTTATTAGATTTGCTTTCTGAAAATTTACTTTCCTGGTTGCCTGGCATAAAAATTCATTTTAAAGATTAAAAAATTCTCGAAATTTGATAAATAATAATTATTTTTGTTGGGAATTTGTATTTTAATTTTTGGGATTTTTAATTTATTAGATTTGCTTTCTGAAAATTTACTTTCCTGGTTGCCTGGCATAAAAACTCATTTTTATAGATTAAAAAATTCGCGAAATTTGACAAATAATGATTATTTTTGTTGGGAATTTACATTTTAATTTTTGGATTTTTAATTTATTAGATTTGCTTTCTGAAAATTTACTTTCCTGGTTGCCTGGCATAAAAACTCATTATTATAGATAAAAAAATTCGCGAAATTTGACAAATAATAATTATTTTTGTTGGGAATTTGTATTTTAATTTTTGGGATTTTTAATTTATTAGATTTGCTTTCTGAAAATTTACTTTCCTGGTTGCCTGGCATAAAAACTCATTTTTATAGATTAAAAAATTCGCGAAATTTGACAAATAATAATTATTTTTGTTGGGAATTTGCATTTGAATTTTTTGATTTTTAATTTATTAGATTTGCTTTCTGAAAATTTACTTTCCTGCTTGCCTGGCATAAGAACTCATTTTTATAGATTAAAAAATTCGCGAAATTTGACAAATAATAATTATTTTTGTTGGGAATTTACATTTTAATTTTTGGATTTTTAATTTATTAGATTTGCTTTCTGAAAATTTACTTTCCTGGTTGCCTGGCATAAAAACTCATTATTATAGATTAAAAAATTCGCGAAATTTGACAAATAATAATTATTTTTGTTGGGAATTTGTATTTTAATTTTTTGGATTTTTAATTTATTAGATTTGCTTTCTGAAAATTTACTTTCCTGGTTGCCTGGCATGAAAACTCATTTTTATAGATTAAAAAATTCACAAAATTTGACAAATAATAATTATTTTTTTGGGAATTTGCATTTTAATTTTTGAATTTTTAATTTATTAGATATGCTTTCTGAAAATTTACTTTCCTGGTTGCCTGGCATGAAAACTCATTTTTATAGATTAAAAAATTCGCGAAATTTGACAAATAATAATTATTTTTGTTGGGAATTTGCATTTTAATTTTTGGATTTTTAATTTATTAGATTTGCTTTCTGAAAATTTACTTTCCTGGTTGCCTGGCATGAAAACTCATTTTTGTAGATTAAAAAATTCGCGAAATTTGACAAATAATAATTATTTTTGTTGGGAATTTGCATTTTAATTTTTGGATTTTTAATTTATTAGATTTGCCTTCTGAAAATTTACTTTCCTGGTTGCCTGGCATAAAAACTCATTTTTATGGATTAAAAAATTCGCGAAATTTGACAAATAATAATTATTTTTGTTGGGAATTTACATTTTAATTTTTGGACTTTTAATTTATTAGATTTGCTTTCTGAAAATTTACTTTCCTGGTTGCCTGGCATAAAAACTCATTTTATAGATTAAAAAATTCTCGAAATTTGACAAATAATAATTATTTTTGTTGGGAATTTGCATTTTAATTTTTTGATTTTTAATTTATTAGATTTGCTTTCTGAAAATTTACTTTCCTGGTTGCCTGGCATAAGAACTCATTTTTATAGATTAAAAAATTCGCGAAATTTAACAAATAATATTTATTTTTGTTGGGAATTTGCATTTTAATTTTTGGAATTTAATTTATCAGATTTACTTTCTGAAAATTTACTTTTCTAGTTGCCTGGCATAAGAACTCATTTTTATAGATTAAAAAATTCGTGAAATTTTACAAATAATAATTATTTTTGTTGGGAATTTACATTTTAATTTTTGGATTTTTAATTTATTAGATTTGCTTTCTGAAAATTTACTTTCCTGGTTGCCTGGCTTAAAAACTCATTTTATATATTAAAAAATTCTCGAAATTTGACAAATAATAATTATTTTTGTTGGGAATTTGCATTTTAATTTTTGGATTTTAATTTAATAGATTTGCTTTCTGAAAATTTACTTTCCTGGTTGCCTGGCATAAAAACTCATTATTATAGATTAAAAAATTCTCGAAATTTGACAAATAATAATTATTTTTGTTAGGAATTTGCATTTTAATTTTTGGATTTTTAATTTATTAGATTTGCTTTCTGAAATTTTACTTTCCTGGTTGCCTGGCATAAAATTTCATTTTGATAGATTAAAAAATTCGCGAAATTTGACAAATAATAATTATTTTTGTTGGGAATTTACATTTTAATTTTTGGATTTTTAATTTATTAGATTTGCTTTCTGAAAATTTAATTTCCTGGTTGCCTGGCTTAAAAACTCATTTTATATATTAAAAAATTCTCGAAATTTGACAAATAATAATTATTTTTGTTGGGAATTTGCATTTTAATTTTTGGATTTTTAATTTATTAGATTTGCTTTCTGAAAATTTACTTTCCTGGTTGCCTGGAAAAAACTCATTATTATAGATTAAAAAATTCTCGAAATTTGACAAATAATAATTATTTTTGTTGGGAATTTGCATTTTAATTTTTGGATTTTTAATTTATTAGATTTGCTTTCTGAAATTTTACTTTCCTGGTTGCCTGGCATAAAATTTCATTTTGATAGATTAAAAAATTCGCGAAATTTTACAAATAATAATTATTTTTGTTGGGAATTTACATTTTAATTTTTGGATTTTTAATTTATTAGATTTGCTTTCTGAAAATTTACTTTCCTGGTTGCCTGGCTTAAAAACTCATTTTATATATTAAAAAATTCTCGAAATTTGACAAATAATAATTATTTTTGTTGGGAATTTGCATTTTAATTTTTGGATTTTTAATTTATTAGATTTGCTTTCTGAAAATTTACTTTCCTGGTTGCCTGGCATAAAAACTCATTATTATAGATTAAAAAATTCTCGAAATTTGACAAATAATAATTATTCTTGTAAGGAATTTACATTTTAATTTTTGGATTTTTAATTTATTAGATTTGCTTTCTGAAAATTTACTTTCCTGGTTGCCTGGCTTAAAAACTCATTTTATATATTAAAAAATTCTCGAAATTTGACAAATAATAATTATTTTTGTTGGGAATTTGCATTTTAATTTTTGGATTTTTAATTTATTAGATTTGCTTTCTGAAATTTTACTTTCCTGGTTGCCTGGCATAAAATTTCATTTTGATAGATTAAAAAATTCGCGAAATTTTACAAATAATAATTATTTTTGTTGGGAATTTACATTTTAATTTTTGGATTTTTAATTTATTAGATTTGCTTTCTGAAAATTTACTTTCCTGGTTGCCTGGCTTAAAAACTCATTTTATATATTAAAAAATTCTCGAAATTTGACAAATAATAATTATTTTTGTTGGGAATTTTCATTTCAATATTTTGATTTTTAATTTATTAGATTTGCTTTCTGAAAAATTACTTTCCTGGTTGCCTGGCATAAAATTTCATTTTTATAGATTAAAAAATTCGCAAAATTTGACAAATAATAATTATTTTTGTTGGGAATTTACATTTTAATTTTTGCATTTTTAATTTATTAGATTTGCTTTCTGAAAATTTACTTTCCTGGTTGCCTGGCATAAAAACTCATTTCATAGATTAAAAAATTCTCGAAATTTGACAAATAATAATTATTTTTGTTGGGAATTTACATTTTAATTTTTGCATTTTTAATTTATTAGATTTGCTTTCTGAAAATTTACTTTCCTGGTTGCCTGGCATAAAAACTCATTTCATAGATTAAAAAATTCGCAAAATTTGACAAATAATAACTATTTTTGTTGGGAATTTGCATTTTAATTTTTTGATTTTTAATTTATTAGATTTGCTTTCTGAAAAATTACTTTCCTGGTTGCCTGGCATAAAAACTCATTTTATAGATTAAAAAATTTTCGAAATTTGACAAATAATAACTATTTTTGTTGGGAATTTGCATTTTAATTTTTTGATTTTTAATTTATTAGATTTGCTTTCTGAAAATTTACTTTCCTGGTTGCCTGGCATAAAAACTCATTTTTATAGATTAAAAAATTCGCGAAATTTGTCAAATAATAATTATTTTTGTTGGGAATTTACATTTTAATTTTTGGATATTTAATTTATTAGATTTGCTTTCTGAAAATTTACTTTCCTGGTTGCCTGGCATAAAATTTAATTTTTATAGATTAAAAAATTCGCAAAATTTGACAAATAATAATTATTTTTGTTGGGAATTTACATTTTAATTTTTGGATTTTTAATTTATTAGATTTGCTTTCTGAAAATTTACTTTCCTGGTTGCCTGGCATAAAAACTCATTTTATAGATAAAAAAATTCTGGAAATTTGACAAATAATAATTATTTTTGTTGGGAATTTGCATTTTAATTTTTGGATTTTTAATTTATTAGATTTGCTTTCTGAAAATTTACTTTCCTGCTTGCCTGGGATAAAGAACTCATTTTTATAGATTAAAAATTTCTGGAAATTTGACAAATAATAATTATTTTTGTTGGGAATTTGCATTTTAATTTTTGGATTTTTAATTTATTAGATTTGCTTTCTGAAAATTTACTTTCCTGCTTGCCTGGGATAAAGAACTCATTTTTATAGATTAAAAAATTCTGGAAATTTGACAAATAATAATTATTTTTGTTGGGAATTTGCATTTTAATTTTTTGATTTTTAATTTATTAGATTTGCTTTCTGAAAATTTACTTTCCTGGTTGCCTGGCATAAAAACTCATTTTTATAGATTAAAAAATTCGCGAAATTTGTCAAATAATAATTATTTTTGTTGGGAATTTACATTTTAATTTTTGGATATTTAATTTATTAGATTTGCTTTCTGAAAATTTACTTTCCTGGTTGCCTGGCATAAAATTTAATTTTTATAGATTAAAAAATTCGCAAAATTTGACAAATAATAATTATTTTTGTTGGGAATTTACATTTTAATTTTTGGATTTTTAATTTATTAGATTTGCTTTCTGAAAATTTACTTTCCTGGTTGCCTGGCATAAAAACTCATTTTATAGATAAAAAAATTCTGGAAATTTGACAAATAATAATTATTTTTGTTGGGAATTTGCATTTTAATTTTTGGATTTTTAATTTATTAGATTTGCTTTCTGAAAATTTACTTTCCTGCTTGCCTGGGATAAAGAACTCATTTTTATAGATTAAAAAATTCTGGAAATTTGACAAATAATAATTATTTTTGTTGGGAATTTGCATTTTAATTTTTGGATTTTTAATTTATTAGATTTGCTTTCTGAAATTTTACTTTCCTGGTTGCCTGGCATAAAATTTCATTTTGATAGATTAAAAAATTCGCAAAATTTGACAAATAATAATTATTTTTGTTGGGAATTTACATTTTAATTTTTGCATTTTTAATTTATTAGATTTGCTTTCTGAAAATTTACTTTCCTGGTTGCCTGGCATAAAAACTCATTTCATAGATTAAAAAATTCGCAAAATTTGACAAATAATAACTATTTTTGTTGGGAATTTGCATTTTAATTTTTTGATTTTTAATTTATTAGATTTGCTTTCTGAAAAATTACTTTCCTGGTTGCCTGGCATAAAAACTCATTTTATAGATTAAAAAATTTTCGAAATTTGACAAATAATAACTATTTTTGTTGGGAATTTGCATTTTAATTTTTTGATTTTTAATTTATTAGATTTGCTTTCTGAAAATTTACTTTCCTGGTTGCCTGGCATAAAAACTCATTTTTATAGATTAAAAAATTCGCGAAATTTGTCAAATAATAATTATTTTTGTTGGGAATTTACATTTTAATTTTTGGATATTTAATTTATTAGATTTGCTTTCTGAAAATTTACTTTCCTGGTTGCCTGGCATAAAATTTAATTTTTATAGATTAAAAAATTCGCAAAATTTGACAAATAATAATTATTTTTGTTGGGAATTTACATTTTAATTTTTGGATTTTTAATTTATTAGATTTGCTTTCTGAAAATTTACTTTCCTGGTTGCCTGGCATAAAAACTCATTTTATAGATAAAAAAATTCTGGAAATTTGACAAATAATAATTATTTTTGTTGGGAATTTGCATTTTAATTTTTGGATTTTTAATTTATTAGATTTGCTTTCTGAAAATTTACTTTCCTGCTTGCCTGGGATAAAGAACTCATTTTTATAGATTAAAAAATTCTGGAAATTTGACAAATAATAATTATTTTTGTTGGGAATTTGCATTTTAATTTTTGGATTTTTAATTTATTAGATTTGCTTTCTGAAAATTTACTTTCCTGCTTGCCTGGGATAAAGAACTCATTTTTATAGATTAAAAAATTCTGGAAATTTGACAAATAATAATTATTTTTGTTGGGAATTTACATTTTAATTTTTGGATATTTAATTTATTAGATTTGCTTTCTGAAAATTTACTTTCCTGGTTGCCTGGCATAAAATTTAATTTTTATAGATTAAAAAATTCGCAAAATTTGACAAATAATAATTATTTTTGTTGGGAATTTACATTTTAATTTTTGGATTTTTAATTTATTAGATTTGCTTTCTGAAAATTTACTTTTCTGGTTGCCTGGAATAAAAACTCATTTTATAGATTAAAAAATTCTCGAAATTTGACAAATAATAATTAATTTTGTTGGGAATTTGCATTTTAATTTTTGGATTTTTAATTTATTAGATTTGCTTTCTGAAAATTTACTTTCCTGGTTGCCTGGCATAAAAACTCATTTTATAGATTAAAAAATTCGCAAAATTTGACAAATAATAATTATTTTTTTTGGGAATTTACATTTTAATTTTTGGATTTTTAATTTATTAGATTTGCTTTCTGAAAATTTACTTTCCTGGTTGCCTGGCATAAAAACTCATTTTATAGATAAAAAAATTCTGGAAATTTGACAAATAATAATTATTTTTGTTGGGAATTTGCATTTTAATTTTTGGATTTTTAATTTATTAGATTTGCTTTCTGAAAATTTACTTTCCTGCTTGCCTGGGATAAAGAACTCATTTTTATAGATTAAAAAATTCGCGAAATTTGACAAATAACAATTATTTTTGTTGGGAATTTGCATTTTAATTTTTGGATTTTAAATTTATTAGATTTGCTTTCTGAAAATTTACTGTCCTGGTTGCCTGGCTTAAAAACTCATTTTATATATTAAAAAATTCTCGAAATTTGACAAATAATAAATATTTTTGTTGGGAATTTGCTTTTAATTTTTGGATTTTTAATTTATTAGATTTGCTTTCTGAAAATTTACTTTCCTGGTTGCCTGGCATAAAAACTCATTTTTATAGATTAAAAAATTCGCGAAATTTGTCAAATAATAATTATTTTTGTTGGGAATTTACATTTTAATTTTTGGATTTTTAATTTATTAGATTTGCTTTCTGAAAATTTACTTTCCTGGTTGCCTGGCATAAAATTTCATTTTTATAGATTAAAAAATTCGCAAAATTTGACAAATAATAATAATTTTTGTTGGGAATTTACATTTTAATTTTTGGATTTTTAATTTATTAGATTTGCTTTCTGAAAATTTACTTTCCTGGTTGCCTGGCATAAAAACTCATTTTATAGATTAAAAAATTCTCGAAATTTGACAAATAATAACTATTTTTGTTGGGAATTTGCATTTTAATTTTTTGATTTTTAATTTATTAGATTTGCTTTCTGAAAATTTACTTTCCTGGTTGCCTGGCATAAAAACTCATTTTATAGATTAAAAAATTCGCGAAATTCGACAAATAATAATTATTTTTGTTGGGAATTTGCAGTTTAATTTTTGGATTTTTAATTTATTAGATTTGCTTTCTGACAATTTACTTTCCTGGTTGCCTGGCATAAAAACTCATTTTATAGTTTAAAAAATTCTAGAAATTTGACAAATAATAACTATTTTTGTTGGGAATTTTCATTTCAATATTTTGATTTTTAATTTATTAGATTTGCTTTCTGAAAATTTACTTTCCTGCTTGCCTGGGATAAAGAACTCATTTTTATAGATTAAAAAATTCTGGAAATTTGACAAATAATAATTATTTTTGTTGGGAATTTGCATTTTAATTTTTGGATTTTTAATTTATTAGATTTGCTTTCTGAAAATTTACTTTCCTGCTTGCCTGGGATAAAGAACTCATTTTTATAGATTAAAAAATTCTGGAAATTTGACAAATAATAATTATTTTTGTTGGGAATTTGCATTTTAATTTTTGGATATTTAATTTATTAGATTTGCTTTCTGAAAATTTACTTTCCTGGTTGCCTGGCATAAAATTTAATTTTTATAGATTAAAAAATTCGCAAAATTTGACAAATAATAATTATTTTTGTTGGGAATTTACATTTTAATTTTTGGATTTTTAATTTATTAGATTTGCTTTCTGAAAATTTACTTTCCTGGTTGCCTGGCATAAAATTTAATTTTTATAGATTGAAAAATTCGCAAAATTTGACAAATAATATTTATTTTTGTTGGGAATTTACATTTTAATTTTTGGATTTTTAATTTATTAGATTTGCTTTCTGAAAATTTACTTTCCTGCTTGCCTGGGATAAAGAACTCATTTTTATAGATTAAAAAATTCTGGAAATTTGACAAATAATAATTATTTTTGTTGGGAATTTGCATTTTAATTTTTGGATTTTTAATTTATTAGATTTGCTTTCTGAAAATTTACTTTCCTGCTTGCCTGGGATAAAGAACTCATTTTTATAGATTAAAAAATTCTGGAAATTTGACAAATAATAATTATTTTTGTTGGGAATTTGCATTTTAATTTTTGGATTTTTAATTTATTAGATTTGCTTTCTGAAAATTTACTTTCCTGCTTGCCTGGGATAAAGAACTCATTTTTATAGATTAAAAAATTCTGGAAATTTGACAAATACTAATTATTTTTGTTGGGAATTTACATTTTAATTTTTGGAAATTTAATTTATTAGATTTGCTTTCTGAAAATTTACTTTCCTGGTTGCCTGGCATAAAATTTAATTTTTATAGATTAAAAAATTCGCAAAATTTGACAAATAATAATTATTTTTGTTGGGAATTTACATTTTAATTTTTGGATTTTTAATTTATTAGATTTGCTTTCTGAAAATTTACTTTTCTGGTTGCCTGGAATAAAAACTCATTTTATAGATTAAAAAATTCTCGAAATTTGACAAATAATAATTAATTTTGTTGGGAATTTGCATTTTAATTTTTGGATTTTTAATTTATTAGATTTGCTTTCTGAAAATTTACTTTCCTGGTTGCCTGGCATAAAAACTCATTTTATAGATTAAAAAATTCGCAAAATTTGACAAATAATAATTATTTTTGTTGGGAATTTACATTTTAATTTTTGGATTTTTAATTTATTAGATTTGCTTTCTGAAAATTTACTTTCCTGGTTGCCTGGCATAAAAACTCATTTTATAGATAAAAAAATTCTGGAAATTTGACAAATAATAATTATTTTTGTTGGGAATTTGCATTTTAATTTTTGGATTTTTAATTTATTAGATTTGCTTTCTGAAAATTTACTTTCCTGCTTGCCTGGGATAAAGAACTCATTTTTATAGATTAAAAAATTCGCGAAATTTGACAAATAACAATTATTTTTGTTGGGAATTTGCATTTTAATTTTTGGATTTTAAATTTATTAGATTTGCTTTCTGAAAATTTACTTTCCTGGTTGCCTGGCTTAAAAACTCATTTTATATATTAAAAAATTCTCGAAATTTGACAAATAATAAATATTTTTGTTGGGAATTTGCTTTTAATTTTTGGATTTTTAATTTATTAGATTTGCTTTCTGAAAATTTACTTTCCTGGTTGCCTGGCATAAAAACTCATTTTTATAGATTAAAAAATTCGCGAAATTTGTCAAATAATAATTATTTTTGTTGGGAATTTACATTTTAATTTTTGGATTTTTAATTTATTAGATTTGCTTTCTGAAAATTTACTTTCCTGGTTGCCTGGCATAAAATTTCATTTTTATAGATTAAAAAATTCGCAAAATTTGACAAATAATAATAATTTTTGTTGGGAATTTACATTTTAATTTTTGGATTTTTAATTTATTAGATTTGCTTTCTGAAAATTTACTTTCCTGGTTGCCTGGCATAAAAACTCATTTTATAGATTAAAAAATTCTCGAAATTTGACAAATAATAACTATTTTTGTTGGGAATTTGCATTTTAATTTTTTGATTTTTAATTTATTAGATTTGCTTTCTGAAAATTTACTTTCCTGGTTGCCTGGCATAAAAACTCATTTTATAGATTAAAAAATTCGCGAAATTCGACAAATAATAATTATTTTTGTTGGGAATTTGCAGTTTAATTTTTGGATTTTTAATTTATTAGATTTGCTTTCTGACAATTTACTTTCCTGGTTGCCTGGCATAAAAACTCATTTTATAGTTTAAAAAATTCTAGAAATTTGACAAATAATAACTATTTTTGTTGGGAATTTTCATTTCAATATTTTGATTTTTAATTTATTAGATTTGCTTTCTGAAAATTTACTTTCCTGGTTGCCTGGCATAAAAACTCATTTTATAGATTAAAAAATTCGCGAAATTTGACAAATAATAATTATTTTTGTTGGGAATTTGCATTTTAATTTTTGGATTTTTAATTTATTAGATTTGCTTTCTGAAAATTTACTTTCCTGCTTGCCTGGGATAAAGAACTCATTTTTATAGATTAAAAAATTCGCGAAATTTGACAAATAACAATTATTTTTGTTGGGAATTTGCATTTTAATTTTTGGATTTTAAATTTATTAGATTTGCTTTCTGAAAATTTACTTTCCTGGTCGCCTGGCTCAAAAACTAATTTTATATATTAAAAAATTCTCGAAATTTGACAAATATTAATTATTTTTGTTGGGAATTTGCATTTTAATTTTTGGATTTTTAATTTATTAGATTTGCTTTCTGAAAATTTACTTTCCTGGTTGCCTGGCATAAAAACTCATTTTTATAGATTAAAAAATTCGCGAAATTTGTCAAATAATAATTATTTTTGTTGGGAATTTACATTTTAATTTTTGGATTTTTAATTTATTAGATTTGCTTTCTGAAAATTTACTTTCCTGGTTGCCTGGCATAAAATTTCATTTTTATAGATTAAAAAAATCGCGAAATTTGACAAATAATAATTATTTTTGTTGGGAATTTACATTTCAATTTTTGGATTTTTAATTTATTAGATTTGCTTTCTGAAAATTTACTTTCCTGGTTGCCTGGCATAAAAATCCATTTTAAAGATTAAAAAATTCTCGAAATTTGACAAATAATACCGTAATTTCCTACAACTATGTACCACTTTTGGTATATTTTGTAAAATATTTCAGAAAGTTAAATCTGTAGAAAACCCTTTCTTTGGCTTTGAATAATTTAATATTTAACTGAACTAAATCCGCGAGAACAGCTTTTTAACGCATAATTTGCTACAAATAGAATGTAAAATATAGTGGTACATTGTTGTATTCTAAGTTGCGCAACTATAGTCCAACTATGGTACATTGTTGTATTCAGAGTTACTATTAGTTCATCCATGTATTTTCAATACTGGACCATAGTTGTGTTTGCAAATTTTGTATGAATACATAAAATTAATAATTTTAGCAGTAATACTACTTTTCACTAAAAATTAAAAACAACAAAAACTGTGAATTTAAAAATTTTGATTTTTGTCTTTTTTGCTCGTAATTGAAATTCTAACTAAAAATAAATCAATACAAACTAAACTGCAGTTTATTAGAAAACCAAAAATGTCATAATTAGTAAAAATTATGCTCCTACTTTAGTTTGGCTTAAATTTTTTATTTTTAAGTTTTTTGGACCATAGTTGTAGTGCTGTACCATAGTTGTAGGAATTTACGGTAATTATTTTTGTTGGGAATTCACATTTTAATTTTTGGATTTTTAATTTATTAGATTTGCTTTCTGAAAATTTACTTTCCTGGTTGCCTGGCATAAAAACTCATTTTATAGATTAAAAAATTCTCGAAATTTGACAAATAATAACTATTTTTGTTGGGAATTTGCATTTTAATTTTTTGATTTTTAATTTATTAGATTTGCTTTCTGAAAATTTACTTTCCTGGTTGCCTGGCATAAAAACTCATTTTATAGATTAAAAAATTCGCGAAATTTGTCAAATAATAATTATTTTTGTTGGGAATTTACATTTTAATTTTTGGATATTTAATTTATTAGATTTGCTTTCTGAAAATTTACTTTCCTGGTTGCCTGGCATAAAATTTAATTTTTATAGATTAAAAAATTCGCAAAATTTGACAAATAATAATTATTTTTGTTGGGAATTTACATTTTAATTTTTGGATTTTTAATTTATTAGATTTGCTTTCTGAAAATTTACTTTCCTGGTTGCCTGGCATAAAATTTCATTTTTATAGATTAAAAAAATCGCGAAATTTGACAAATAATAATTATTTTTGTTGGGAATTTACATTTCAATTTTTGGATTTTTAATTTATTAGATTTGCTTTCTGAAAATTTACTTTCCTGGTTGCCTGGCATAAAAATCCATTTTAAAGATTAAAAAATTCTCGAAATTTGACAAATAATAATTATTTTTGTTGGGAATTCACATTTTAATTTTTGGATTTTAAATTTATTAGATTTGCTTTCTGAAAATTTACTTTCCTGGTCGCCTGGCTCAAAAACTAATTTTATATATTAAAAAATTCTCGAAATTTGACAAATATTAATTATTTTTGTTGGGAATTTGCATTTTAATTTTTGGATTTTTAATTTATTAGATTTGCTTTCTGAAAATTTACTTTCCTGGTTGCCTGGCATAAAAACTCATTTTTATAGATTAAAAAATTCGCGAAATTTGTCAAATAATAATTATTTTTGTTGGGAATTTACATTTTAATTTTTGGATTTTTAATTTATTAGATTTGCTTTCTGAAAATTTACTTTCCTGGTTGCCTGGCATAAAATTTCATTTTTATAGATTAAAAAAATCGCGAAATTTGACAAATAATAATTATTTTTGTTGGGAATTTACATTTCAATTTTTGGATTTTTAATTTATTAGATTTGCTTTCTGAAAATTTACTTTCCTGGTTGCCTGGCATAAAAATCCATTTTAAAGATTAAAAAATTCTCGAAATTTGACAAATAATAATTATTTTTGTTGGGAATTCACATTTTAATTTTTGGATTTTTAATTTATTAGATTTGCTTTCTGAAAATTTACTTTCCTGGTTGCCTGGCATAAAAACTCATTTTATAGATTAAAAAATTCTCGAAATTTGACAAATAATAACTATTTTTGTTGGGAATTTGCATTTTAATTTTTTGATTTTTAATTTATTAGATTTGCTTTCTGAAAATTTACTTTCCTGGTTGCCTGGCATAAAAACTCATTTTATAGATTAAAAAATTCGCGAAATTTGTCAAATAATAATTATTTTTGTTGGGAATTTACATTTTAATTTTTGGATATTTAATTTATTAGATTTGCTTTCTGAAAATTTACTTTCCTGGTTGCCTGGCATAAAATTTAATTTTTATAGATTAAAAAATTCGCAAAATTTGACAAATAATAATTATTTTTGTTGGGAATTTACATTTTAATTTTTGGATTTTTAATTTATTAGATTTGCTTTCTGAAAATTTACTTTCCTGGTTGCCTGGCTTAAAAACTAATTTTATATATTAAAAAATTCTCGAAATTTGACAAATAATAATTATTTTTGTTGGGAATTTGCATTTTAATTTTTGGATTTTTAATTTATTAGATTTGCTTTCTGAAAATTTACTTTCCTGCTTGCCTGGGATAAAGAACTCATTTTTATAGATTAAAAAATTCGCGAAATTTGACAAATAACAATTATTTTTGTTGGGAATTCGCATTTTAATTTTTGGATTTTAAATTTATTAGATTTGCTTTCCGAAAATTTACTTTCCTGGTTGCCTGGCTTAAAAACTAATTTTATATATTAAAAAATTCTCGAAATTTGACAAATAATAATTATTTTTGTTGGGAATTTGCATTTTAATTTTTGGATTTCTAATTTATTAGATTTGCTTTCTGAAAATTTACTTTCCTGGTTGCCTGGCATAAAAACTCATTTTTATAGATTAAAAAATTCGAGAAATTTTTCAAATAATAATTATTTTTGTTGGGAATTTACATTTTAAGTTTTGGATTTTTAATTTATTAGATTTGCTTTCTGAAAATTTACTTTCCTGGTTGCCTGGCATAAAATTTCATTTTTATAGATTAAAAAATTCGCGAAATTTGACAAATAATAATTATTTTTGTTGGGAATTTACATTTCAATTTTTGGATTTTTAATTTATTAGATTTGCTTTCTAAAAATTTACGTTCCTGGTTGCCTGGCATAAAAATTCATTTTAAAGATTAAAAAATTATCGAAATTTGACAAATAATAATTATTTTTGTTGGGAATTTGCATTTTAATTTTTGGATTTTTAATTTATTAGATTTGCTTTCTGAAATTTACTTTTCTGGTTGCCTGGCATAAAAACTAATTTTTATAGATTAAAAAATTGGCGAAATTTGACAAATAATAATTATTTTTGTTGGGAATTTGCATTTTAATTTTTGGATTTTTAATTTATTAGATTTGCTTTCTGAAATTTACTTTTCTGGTTGCCTGGCATAAAAACTAATTTTTATAGATTAAAAAATTGGCGAAATTTGACAAATAATAATTATTTTTGTTGGGAATTTGCATTTTAATTTTTGGATTTTTAATTTATTAGATTTGCTTTCTGAAAATTTACGTTCCTGGTTGCCTGGCATAAAATTTCATTTTTATAGATTAAAAAATTCTCGAAATTTGACAAATAATAATTATTTTTGTTGGGAATTCGCATTTTAATTTTTGGATTTTTAATTTATTAGATTTGTTTTCTGAAAATTTACGTTCCTGGTTGCCTGGCATAAAAATTCATTTTAAAGATTAAAAAATTATCGAAATTTGACAAATAATAATTATTTTTGTTGGGAATTTGCATTTTAATTTTTGGATTTTTAATTTATTAGATTTGCTTTCTGAAAATTTACGTTCCTGGTTGCCTGGCATAAAATTTCATTTTTATAGATTAAAAAATTCTCGAAATTTGACAAATAATAATTATTTTTGTTGGGAATTCGCATTTTAGTTTTTGGATTTTTAATTTATTAGATTTGTTTTCTGAAAATTTACGTTCCTGGTTGCCTGGCATAAGAACTCATTTTTATAGATTAAAAAATTGGCGAAATTTGACAAATAACAATTATTTTTGTTGGGAATTTGCATTTTAATTTTTGGATTTTAAATTTATTAGATTTGCTTTCTGAAAATTTACTTTCCTGGTCGCCTGGCTCAAAAACTAATTTTATATATTAAAAAATTCTCGAAATTTGACAAATATTAATTATTTTTGTTGGGAATTTGCATTTTAATTTTTGGATTTTTAATTTATTAGATTTGCTTTCTGAAAATTTACTTTCCTGGTTGCCTGGCATAAAAACTCATTTTTATAGATTAAAAAATTCGCGAAATTTGTCAAATAATAATTATTTTTGTTGGGAATTTACATTTTAATTTTTGGATTTTTAATTTATTAGATTTGCTTTCTGAAAATTTACTTTCCTGGTTGCCTGGCATAAAATTTCATTTTTATAGATTAAAAAAATCGCGAAATTTGACAAATAATAATTATTTTTGTTGGGAATTTACATTTCAATTTTTGGATTTTTAATTTATTAGATTTGCTTTCTGAAAATTTACTTTCCTGGTTGCCTGGCATAAAAATCCATTTTAAAGATTAAAAAATTCTCGAAATTTGACAAATAATAATTATTTTTGTTGGGAATTCACATTTTAATTTTTGGATTTTTAATTTATTAGATTTGCTTTCTGAAAATTTACTTTCCTGGTTGCCTGGCATAAAAACTCATTTTATAGATTAAAAAATTCTCGAAATTTGACAAATAATAACTATTTTTGTTGGGAATTTGCATTTTAATTTTTTGATTTTTAATTTATTAGATTTGCTTTCTGAAAATTTACTTTCCTGGTTGCCTGGCATAAAAACTCATTTTATAGATTAAAAAATTCGCGAAATTTGTCAAATAATAATTATTTTTGTTGGGAATTTACATTTTAATTTTTGGATATTTAATTTATTAGATTTGCTTTCTGAAAATTTACTTTCCTGGTTGCCTGGCATAAAATTTAATTTTTATAGATTAAAAAATTCGCAAAATTTGACAAATAATAATTATTTTTGTTGGGAATTTACATTTTAATTTTTGGATTTTTAATTTATTAGATTTGCTTTCTGAAAATTTACTTTCCTGGTTGCCTGGCTTAAAAACTAATTTTATATATTAAAAAATTCTCGAAATTTGACAAATAATAATTATTTTTGTTGGGAATTTGCATTTTAATTTTTGGATTTTTAATTTATTAGATTTGCTTTCTGAAAATTTACTTTCCTGCTTGCCTGGGATAAAGAACTCATTTTTATAGATTAAAAAATTCGCGAAATTTGACAAATAACAATTATTTTTGTTGGGAATTCGCATTTTAATTTTTGGATTTTAAATTTATTAGATTTGCTTTCTGAAAATTTACTTTCCTGGTTGCCTGGCTTAAAAACTAATTTTATATATTAAAAAATTCTCGAAATTTGACAAATAATAATTATTTTTGTTGGGAATTTGCATTTTAATTTTTGGATTTCTAATTTATTAGATTTGCTTTCTGAAAATTTACTTTCCTGGTTGCCTGGCATAAAAACTCATTTTTATAGATTAAAAAATTCGAGAAATTTTTCAAATAATAATTATTTTTGTTGGGAATTTACATTTTAAGTTTTGGATTTTTAATTTATTAGATTTGCTTTCTGAAAATTTACTTTCCTGGTTGCCTGGCATAAAATTTCATTTTTATAGATTAAAAAATTCGCGAAATTTGACAAATAATAATTATTTTTGTTGGGAATTTGCATTTCAATTTTTGGATTTTTAATTTATTAGATTTGCTTTCTAAAAATTTACGTTCCTGGTTGCCTGGCATAAAAATTCATTTTAAAGATTAAAAAATTATCGAAATTTGACAAATAATAATTATTTTTGTTGGGAATTTGCATTTTTTTTTTTTTTTTTTTTTTTTTTTTTTACGAGGGAATGGAAAGCTCGAAAGCCACCCATTGAAACTGTGCGGTGTTTCGCTGGGAAGTGTATGATTTTAACACACCAAAACCACACCCTTTTTGAACCAAACTTTAGGAGGGAACCTGTAATACAAATGTACAGTTTGGTTACAGGGATGAGGATATGGAAGGATTTAGGATGATGGTGGAAGTTATTTGGAATATCTGGATTATGGGGGATGGGGAAAATTGGATGGGATATTTAGAAGAAAGATGTTAATGTTCTTCTTAAATTTGGTTAAATCGTACATATATACATTATCAACTTTGGGGAACACATTTGGTGGAAGATGGTTCCATAAACGAGATGAGCGCATGACAAACGAATTTCCATAAGCCGTGTTACGCCATCTGGCTAGTTCAACTGTGTAGGGATGAGCATCTGTTGACCTCCTTGTTTCCCGTTGGAAAATCTTGAATGGAGGCATAAGTTGTTTGATTTCTTTAGAACAGGTGTTAGTCCCTACAAGATATCTATAAAACAAGGTCAGTGACCCAACAGTGCGACGATGGCTGAGTGGAGTGAGCGTTGAGGTAACACTGGGATCATTTATAAGACGAATAGCTCTATTTTGCACTTTATCAAGATATCCCAGCGCCGTAATGGGAGCACCAGCCCAAATATGTGCATTATACTCCATTTTCGGCCTGATATAAGTTTTATAGATGTTAAGGAGATCAGAGGGTGAGAAGTAAGTTTTGCAGCGATACAAGAAACCCAAACATTTAGCAGCGTCCTTAGCTACTCCAAAAATATGATTTGACCAAGTCAATTTTTGGTTTAGCTCAATCCCCAAAATGTTCAAGTCTTCCGAATGGTGCAAAGCCTCTCCTTGAAAAGTAAGGTTCGGAATAGTTGTAGCTATTTTTCGCGAGACTAGACAGCATTGGGTTTTTTTGGTGTTAAACTCAACTCTGTTGATTTCACCCCATTTTTGGATTTTAATTAAATCTTTGTTTAATTCACTTATAGTGAAATTTTTTGCTGTTGAATTAATCTGGTGATTAATGTTACAGCGACTATGAAATTCATAGGAAGCAACAAGGGTACTGTCGTCTGCGAAGCTATGGATTGGATTGGAGGTTATTGATAGTAGGTCATTTATAAATATTAGGAAAAGACTGGGGGATAAAACAGATCCCTGAGGGACACCAGCATTTATTTTGAAATCTTTGGATGAATATCCATCGACAAGAACACGAATCGTGCGATTCGAAAGGAAATCTCCAATCCATTTAACGAAAACCCTACCTAGACCTAAAGCCCTGCATTTTGCCAATAAAGCATCATGCCAAACTCGATCGAAAGCTTTAGAAATATCCAAAGCTACAACATCAGACTCACCAGAATGGTGAAGACTGATATTAAGCTTTTCGCACAGGTAGGTCATGAGATCACCAGTTGAACGACGGGCTCTGAACCCGTATTGTCGATCATGAAGCAAACCTTTACGATCTAGATATTTCAAAAGCTTATAATTTATAACTTTTTCCATTACTTTGGAGAGGACCGAAGTAATAGCAATAGGTCGGTAGTTAGAGGGATCGCTTTTATCGCCTTTTTTAGGAATTGGAAAAACATGTGCAACCTTCCATTGGGTAGGATGAATACCCGAAGTAAAGGAAAGATGGAAAAGGTTGCGCAGAGGTTTTGAAATGGAAGTATATGTGTTTTTGAGAACGGTAGTTGTAATACCGTCCGGACCGGCTGATTTTTTTGTATCAAGATTCTTCAAGATTTTCATCACTGCTCGCGTCCTAAAGTATATTCTACCAAAGGAGCAGCCAACTTCTGGAATAGATGGAGGTCTTTGAGTTGACTGAGGCAGTGATGAGTTAGACGCGAACTGTTTGCCAAACAAATTCGCTTTTTCTTTTGAATCTGATACGATGTGGTTGTTTATATCAACAAGTGGAGGAAAAGAAGACCCGCTATTGTCCTCTTTTAGATTTTTTGCAAAAGTCCAAAAGGACTTGCTATTCTTTGGCATGTGTATGAGTTTTCGTTTCAACTTTTGGTTGAACAAGAATTTTTGCTTGTTGATAACTCTCTTACATCTGTTCCGAACCACTATATAGTTGGTCCTGTGAGCCTCTAAACCACTGTCCCGGTACTTTTTGAAGGCCTCCTCTTTTTTTAGAATGGCTTCTTTACAAATGCGATTAAACCAAGTTTTGGGTTTCCGTTTGATAGATTTCATGGAGTGAGGTATAAATAATCTCATTCCAAGTAGAATAGTTTCACTAATCGCATTTGCAGCAAAGTTAACATTCCTACCACGGAAGCACAGTGACCAATCAAAGGTTTTGTAAAAATTGTTCAGACCTTCCCAGTTAGCATGGTTATAACGCCATACCAGTTTTTTGGGAAGGGACCTTTGATTGGACACTGAGCCTGCCCGGAAGCTTGTATTGACCAAACAGTGATCAGAGCCCCCCAGGGGGCAACCAACTGAAACCACATACTTTTCAGGGTGTGTGGTTAGAAACAGATCCAAGAGGTGACCTTCTTGATCAGCACGGTCTGGGATTCTAGTGGGATTTTTAACAAGTTGAGAAAGGTGGAATAGAGTAGAAAATAATTCAACTTGTTTCCCAATCGAGTTTTGACTCGGAGAAGAGGTACTGGAAAAGTGAAGCCAGTCTTTGTTATGAACATTAAAATCCCCCGCCAGAACAATTTCGGTATCAGGAAAACATTCGAGAATTTCATTGATCTGGTTTGAAAGGTTTTCGATTTCCATAACAGTTTCTTGTTCACTTGAATTGGGTGATCTGTATAGAAAACAGAAATGTATAACATGCTTTTCAACATGGATTTTGACCCAAACGTAATTGAAAGTTGGGCTTGAAGATTTATATTTGTCAAGAGTGTTAAAAGCAATGTCTTTTTTTATGTAGATGGCGATGCCTCTTTTGGGAACGAAGTGTGAAACGAGTAAGTAGCCGTTAATATCGAAGTTAACATTGTGACTACTAACTTGCGTTTCACATAGAGCAAGGATTGCCGGTTTAATTGAATTAAGATGACCTTCAACGGCATGGAAGTTCGTTTGCAAACCGCGAATATTACAAAAATTAAAGTTAAAGTTGATAATGTTGTTAGAAATTAGGGAGAAAAAAAAGAAGAAAAAAAACAAAAAAAACAAAAATGCTTATTATGTACGATTTTATCAACCTGTCGACAACACCTTTGAAAAAAAGAAAAAAATTTACAAAAAAAAAAATTTAAAACTTAAAAGTCTTATTTCGAGTGAGAAAATGGTTTATAACTACGTCCAACAGTTTTTAACTTGCACGATATAGAATCTATATAGGAACTATATGTGCCCTTATTGTAGTAGGTACAACCAAAAACTCAATCAAAATAAAACAAATACACAATTACATCTAATTAAAAATAAAGCATTTGTAATTGTGGTAATATAACTAATTAAATACAAAAACAAAATTAAAATTTAAAAATTATTGGACATATACCATCAGAATTTATTAATTAAGTTACGGTGTTTTTATGATGGTATATTGAGAGTGGAGAGAGTTATTAAAAACATTAACATCTATCCATGGGAAGGAGAGAGATGGATATATTGTTTTGTTTATCACTAGGAGAAAATTAAAAGAATGATTATTTCCAAAACAAAAAATTATTTTAATTTAAAGTAAACAAAACAATCCGGCGCGTGATATTTAAAAATTAATAAAATAAAAAAATTCTAAAATTAATTTAAGTTAAGTTTAGTTAAAAAAAAGAAAAAAATAAAAAATATAAAAAAAAAGTGTAAAACAAGTAGTGTAAAAAAAAATTTAGTTATTTACGATAAAATTTTAGCATGCAGATAAAATTAAAAATGATACTTATCTAGATATGTCCGCCATTGAAAGTGCGGCAATGTGATCCAAATTTAAAAAAAATTGAAGTAGAATTAGAAAAAGAAAGTAGAAAAACACTACAAATTTTAAACACTTTAAATTTAAAGGAAAAAAATTAATTTTATAACTTTATAATTTTAAATTAAATGAAAAAACAAAAAACAAAATTTAAGTTTATTGATAGTTTTAAAATTAGTAAAATTCTTATTAAACCGAAATTAGTGTTGTTTCAACGAAGGTTGAAGAGCGAATAATTTTTTAATTTTTGGATTTTTAATTTATTAGATTTGCTTTCTGAAATTTACTTTTCTGGTTGCCTGGCATAAAAACTAATTTTTATAGATTAAAAAATTGGCGAAATTTGACAAATAATAATTATTTTTGTTGGGAATTTGCATTTTAATTTTTGGATTTTTAATTTATTAGATTTGCTTTCTGAAATTTACTTTTCTGGTTGCCTGGCATAAAAACTAATTTTTATAGATTAAAAAATTGGCGAAATTTGACAAATAATAATTATTTTTGTTGGGAATTTGCATTTTAATTTTTGGATTTTTAATTTATTAGATTTGCTTTCTGAAAATTTACGTTCCTGGTTGCCTGGCATAAAATTTCATTTTTATAGATTAAAAAATTCTCGAAATTTGACAAATAATAATTATTTTTGTTGGGAATTCGCATTTTAATTTTTGGATTTTTAATTTATTAGATTTGTTTTCTGAAAATTTACGTTCCTGGTTGCCTGGCATAAAAATTCATTTTAAAGATTAAAAAATTATCGAAATTTGACAAATAATAATTATTTTTGTTGGGAATTTGCATTTTAATTTTTGGATTTTTAATTTATTAGATTTGCTTTCTGAAAATTTACGTTCCTGGTTGCCTGGCATAAAATTTCATTTTTATAGATTAAAAAATTCTCGAAATTTGACAAATAATAATTATTTTTGTTGGGAATTCGCATTTTAATTTTTGGATTTTTAATTTATTAGATTTGTTTTCTGAAAATTTACGTTCCTGGTTGCCTGGCATAAGAACTCATTTTTATAGATTAAAAAATTGGCGAAATTTGACAAAAAATAATTATTTTTGTTGGGAATTTACATTTTAATTTTTGGATTTTTAATTTATTAGATTTGCTTTCTGAAAATTTACTTTCCTGGTTGCCTGGCATAAGAACTCATTTTTATAGATTAAAAAATTCTCGAAATTTGACAAATAATAATTATTTTTGTTGGGAATTCGCATTTTAATTTTTGGATTTTTAATTTATTAGATTTGTTTTCTGAAAATTTACGTTCCTGGTTGCCTGGCATAAGAACTCATTTTTATAGATTAAAAAATTGGCGAAATTTGACAAAAAATAATTATTTTTGTTGGGAATTTACATTTTAATTTTTGGATTTTTAATTTATTAGATTTGCTTTCTGAAAATTTACTTTCCTGGTTGCCTGGCATGAAAACTCATTTTTGTACAAACAATAATTATTTTTGTTGGGAATTTGCATTTTAATTTTTGGATTTTTAATTTATTAGATTTGCCTTCTGAAAAATTACTTTCCTGGTTGCCTGGCATAAAAACTCATTTTTATAGATTAAAAAATTCGCGAAATTTGACAAATAATAATTATTTTTGTTGGGAATTTGCATTTTAATTTTTTGATTTTTAATTTATTAGATTTGCTTTCTGAAAATTTACTTTCCTGCTTGCCTGGCATAAGAACTCATTTTTATAGATTAAAAAATTGGCGAAATTTGACAAAAAATAATTATTTTTGTTGGGAATTTACATTTTAATTTTTGGATTTTTAATTTATTAGATTTGCTTTCTGAAAATTTACTTTCCTGGTTGCCTGGCATAAAAACTCATTTTATAGATTAAAAAATTCTCGAAATTGTACAAATAATAACTATTTTTGTTGGGAATTTGCATTTTAATTTTTTGATTTTTAATTTATTAGATTTGCTTTCTGAAAATTTACTTTCCTGGTTGCCTGGCATAAAAACTCATTTTATAGATTAAAAAAAGTCGCGAAATTCGACAAATAATAATTATTTTTGTTGGGAATTTGCAGTTTAATTTTTGGATTTTTAATTTATTAGATTTGCTTTCTGAAAATTTACTTTCGTGGATGCCTGGCATGAAAACTCATTTTATAGTTTAAAAAATTCTCGAAATTTGACAAATAGTAACTATTTTCGTTGGGAATTTTCATTTCAATATTTTGATTTTTAATTTATTAGATTTGCTTTCTGAAAAATTACTTTCCTGGTTGCCTGGCATAAAATTTCATTTTTATAGATTAAAAAGTTCGCAAAATTTAACAAATAATAATTATTTTTGTTGGGAATTTACATTTTAATTTTTGGATTTTTAATTTATTAAATTTGCTTTCTGAAAATTTACTTTCCTGGTTGCCTGGCATAAAAACTCATTTTATAGATTAAAAAATTCTCGAAATTGTACAAATAATAACTATTTTTGTTGGGAATTTGCATTTTAATTTTTTGATTTTTAATTTATTAGATTTGCTTTCTGAAAATTTACTTTCCTGGTTGCCTGGCATAAAAACTCATTTTATAGATTAAAAAAAGTCGCGAAATTCGACAAATAATAATTATTTTTGTTGGGAATTTGCAGTTTAATTTTTGGATTTTTAATTTATTAGATTTGCTTTCTGAAAATTTACTTTCGTGGATGCCTGGCATGAAAACTCATTTTATAGTTTAAAAAATTCGCGAAATTTGACAAATAATAATTATTTTTGTTGGGAATTTGCATTTTAATTTTTTGATTTTTAATTTATTAGATTTGCTTTCTGAAAATTTACTTTCCTGCTTGCCTGGCATAAGAACTCATTTTTATAGATTAAAAAATTGGCGAAATTTGACAAAAAATAATTATTTTTGTTGGGAATTTGCATTTTAATTTTTGGATTTTTAATTTATTAGATTTGCTTTCTGAAATTTACTTTTCTGGTTGCCTGGCATAAAAACTAATTTTTATAGATTAAAAAATTGGCGAAATTTGACAAATAATAATTATTTTTGTTGGGAATTTGCATTTTAATTTTTGGATTTTTAATTTATTAGATTTGCTTTCTGAAAATTTACGTTCCTGGTTGCCTGGCATAAAATTTCATTTTTATAGATTAAAAAATTCTCGAAATTTGACAAATAATAATTATTTTTGTTGGGAATTCGCATTTTAATTTTTGGATTTTTAATTTATTAGATTTGTTTTCTGAAAATTTACGTTCCTGGTTGCCTGGCATAAAAATTCATTTTAAAGATTAAAAAATTATCGAAATTTGACAAATAATAATTATTTTTGTTGGGAATTTGCATTTTAATTTTTGGATTTTTAATTTATTAGATTTGCTTTCTGAAAATTTACGTTCCTGGTTGCCTGGCATAAAATTTCATTTTTATAGATTAAAAAATTCTCGAAATTTGACAAATAATAATTATTTTTGTTGGGAATTCGCATTTTAATTTTTGGATTTTTAATTTATTAGATTTGTTTTCTGAAAATTTACGTTCCTGGTTGCCTGGCATAAGAACTCATTTTTATAGATTAAAAAATTGGCGAAATTTGACAAAAAATAATTATTTTTGTTGGGAATTTACATTTTAATTTTTGGATTTTTAATTTATTAGATTTGCTTTCTGAAAATTTACTTTCCTGGTTGCCTGGCATAAGAACTCATTTTTATAGATTAAAAAATTCTCGAAATTTGACAAATAATAATTATTTTTGTTGGGAATTCGCATTTTAATTTTTGGATTTTTAATTTATTAGATTTGTTTTCTGAAAATTTACGTTCCTGGTTGCCTGGCATAAGAACTCATTTTTATAGATTAAAAAATTGGCGAAATTTGACAAAAAATAATTATTTTTGTTGGGAATTTACATTTTAATTTTTGGATTTTTAATTTATTAGATTTGCTTTCTGAAAATTTACTTTCCTGGTTGCCTGGCATGAAAACTCATTTTTGTACAAACAATAATTATTTTTGTTGGGAATTTGCATTTTAATTTTTGGATTTTTAATTTATTAGATTTGCCTTCTGAAAAATTACTTTCCTGGTTGCCTGGCATAAAAACTCATTTTTATAGATTAAAAAATTCGCGAAATTTGACAAATAATAATTATTTTTGTTGGGAATTTGCATTTTAATTTTTTGATTTTTAATTTATTAGATTTGCTTTCTGAAAATTTACTTTCCTGCTTGCCTGGCATAAGAACTCATTTTTATAGATTAAAAAATTGGCGAAATTTGACAAAAAATAATTATTTTTGTTGGGAATTTACATTTTAATTTTTGGATTTTTAATTTATTAGATTTGCTTTCTGAAAATTTACTTTCCTGGTTGCCTGGCATAAAAACTCATTTTATAGATTAAAAAATTCTCGAAATTGTACAAATAATAACTATTTTTGTTGGGAATTTGCATTTTAATTTTTTGATTTTTAATTTATTAGATTTGCTTTCTGAAAATTTACTTTCCTGGTTGCCTGGCATAAAAACTCATTTTATAGATTAAAAAAAGTCGCGAAATTCGACAAATAATAATTATTTTTGTTGGGAATTTGCAGTTTAATTTTTGGATTTTTAATTTATTAGATTTGCTTTCTGAAAATTTACTTTCGTGGATGCCTGGCATGAAAACTCATTTTATAGTTTAAAAAATTCTCGAAATTTGACAAATAGTAACTATTTTCGTTGGGAATTTTCATTTCAATATTTTGATTTTTAATTTATTAGATTTGCTTTCTGAAAAATTACTTTCCTGGTTGCCTGGCATAAAATTTCATTTTTATAGATTAAAAAGTTCGCAAAATTTAACAAATAATAATTATTTTTGTTGGGAATTTACATTTTAATTTTTGGATTTTTAATTTATTAAATTTGCTTTCTGAAAATTTACTTTCCTGGTTGCCTGGCATAAAAACTCATTTTATAGATTAAAAAATTCTCGAAATTGTACAAATAATAACTATTTTTGTTGGGAATTTGCATTTTAATTTTTTGATTTTTAATTTATTAGATTTGCTTTCTGAAAATTTACTTTCCTGGTTGCCTGGCATAAAAACTCATTTTATAGATTAAAAAAAGTCGCGAAATTCGACAAATAATAATTATTTTTGTTGGGAATTTGCAGTTTAATTTTTGGATTTTTAATTTATTAGATTTGCTTTCTGAAAATTTACTTTCGTGGATGCCTGGCATGAAAACTCATTTTATAGTTTAAAAAATTCGCGAAATTTGACAAATAATAATTATTTTTGTTGGGAATTTGCATTTTAATTTTTTGATTTTTAATTTATTAGATTTGCTTTCTGAAAATTTACTTTCCTGCTTGCCTGGCATAAGAACTCATTTTTATAGATTAAAAAATTGGCGAAATTTGACAAAAAATAATTATTTTTGTTGGGAATTTACATTTTAATTTTTGGATTTTTAATTTATTAGATTTGCTTTCTGAAAATTTACTTTCCTGGTTGCCTGGCATAAAAACTCATTTTATAGATTAAAAAATTCTCGAAATTGTACAAATAATAACTATTTTTGTTGGGAATTTGCATTTTAATTTTTTGATTTTTAATTTATTAGATTTGCTTTCTGAAAATTTACTTTCCTGGTTGCCTGGCATAAAAACTCATTTTATAGATTAAAAAAAGTCGCGAAATTCGACAAATAATAATTATTTTTGTTGGGAATTTGCAGTTTAATTTTTGGATTTTTAATTTATTAGATTTGCTTTCTGAAAATTTACTTTCCTGGTTGCCTGGCATAAAAACTCATTTTTATAGATTAAAAAATTCGAGAAATTTGACAAAAAATAATTATTTTTGTTGGGAATTTACATTTTAATTTTTGGATTTTTAATTTATTAGATTTGCTTTCTGAAAATTTACTTTCCTGGTTGCCTGGCATAAGAACTCATTTTTATAGATTAAAAAATTCGCGAAATTTGACAAATAATAATTATTTTTGTTGGGAATTTGCATTTTAATTTTTGGATTTTTAATTTATTAGATTTGCTTTCTGAAATTTACTTTTCTGGTTGCCTGGCATAAAAACTAATTTTTATAGATTAAAAAATTGGCGAAATTTGACAAATAATAATTATTTTTGTTGGGAATTTGCATTTTAATTTTTGGATTTTTAATTTATTAGATTTGCTTTCTGAAATTTACTTTTCTGGTTGCCTGGCATAAAAACTAATTTTTATAGATTAAAAAATTGGCGAAATTTGACAAATAATAATTATTTTTGTTGGGAATTTGCATTTTAATTTTTGGATTTTTAATTTATTAGATTTGCTTTCTGAAATTTACTTTTCTGGTTGCCTGGCATAAAAATTCATTTTAAAGATTAAAAAATTATCGAAATTTGACAAATAATAATTATTTTTGTTGGGAATTTGCATTTTAATTTTTGGATTTTTAATTTATTAGATTTGCTTTCTGAAAATTTACTTTCCTGGTTGCCTGGCATAAAAATTCATTTTAAAGATTAAAAAATTATCGAAATTTGACAAATAATAATTATTTTTGTTGGGAATTTGCATTTTAATTTTTGGATTTTTAATTTATTAGATTTGCTTTCTGAAATTTACTTTTCTGGTTGCCTGGCATAAAAACTAATTTTTATAGATTAAAAAATTGGCGAAATTTGACAAATAATAATTATTTTTGTTGGGAATTTGCATTTTAATTTTTGGATTTTTAATTTATTAGATTTGCTTTCTGAAATTTACTTTTCTGGTTGCCTGGCATAAAAACTAATTTTTATAGATTAAAAAATTGGCGAAATTTGGCAAATAATAATTATTTTTGTTGGGAATTTGCATTTTAATTTTTGGATTTTTAATTTATTAGATTTGCTTTCTGAAAACTTACGTTCCTGGTTGCCTGGCATAAAATTTCATTTTTATAGATTAAAAAATTCTCGAAATTTGACAAATAATAATTATTTTTGTTGGGAATTCGCATTTTAATTTTTGGATTTTTAATTTATTAGATTTGTTTTCTGAAAATTTACGTTCCTGGTTGCCTGGCATAAAAATTCATTTTAAAGATTAAAAAATTATCGAAATTTGACAAATAATAATTATTTTTGTTGGGAATTTGCATTTTAATTTTTGGATTTTTAATTTATTAGATTTGCTTTCTGAAAATTTACGTTCCTGGTTGCCTGGCATAAAATTTCATTTTTATAGATTAAAAAATTCTCGAAATTTGACAAATAATAATTATTTTTGTTGGGAATTCGCATTTTAATTTTTGGATTTTTAATTTATTAGATTTGTTTTCTGAAAATTTACGTTCCTGGTTGCCTGGCATAAGAACTCATTTTTATAGATTAAAAAATTGGCGAAATTTGACAAAAAATAATTATTTTTGTTGGGAATTTACATTTTAATTTTTGGATTTTTAATTTATTAGATTTGCTTTCTGAAAATTTACTTTCCTGGTTGCCTGGCATAAGAACTCATTTGTATAGATTAAAAAATTCTCGAAATTTGACAAATAATAATTATTTTTGTTGGGAATTCGCATTTTAATTTTTGGATTTTTAATTTATTAGATTTGTTTTCTGAAAATTTACGTTCCTGGTTGCCTGGCATAAGAACTCATTTTTATAGATTAAAAAATTGGCGAAATTTGACAAAAAATAATTATTTTTGTTGGGAATTTACATTTTAATTTTTGGATTTTTAATTTATTAGATTTGCTTTCTGAAAATTTACTTTCCTGGTTGCCTGGCATGAAAACTCATTTTTGTACAAACAATAATTATTTTTGTTGGGAATTTGCATTTTAATTTTTGGATTTTTAATTTATTAGATTTGCCTTCTGAAAAATTACTTTCCTGGTTGCCTGGCATAAAAACTCATTTTTATAGATTAAAAAATTCGCGAAATTTGACAAATAATAATTATTTTTGTTGGGAATTTGCATTTTAATTTTTTGATTTTTAATTTATTAGATTTGCTTTCTGAAAATTTACTTTCCTGCTTGCCTGGCATAAGAACTCATTTTTATAGATTAAAAAATTGGCGAAATTTGACAAAAAATAATTATTTTTGTTGGGAATTTACATTTTAATTTTTGGATTTTTAATTTATTAGATTTGCTTTCTGAAAATTTACTTTCCTGGTTGCCTGGCATAAAAACTCATTTTATAGATTAAAAAATTCTCGAAATTGTACAAATAATAACTATTTTTGTTGGGAATTTGCATTTTAATTTTTTGATTTTTAATTTATTAGATTTGCTTTCTGAAAATTTACTTTCCTGGTTGCCTGGCATAAAAACTCATTTTATAGATTAAAAAAAGTCGCGAAATTCGACAAATAATAATTATTTTTGTTGGGAATTTGCAGTTTAATTTTTGGATTTTTAATTTATTAGATTTGCTTTCTGAAAATTTACTTTCGTGGATGCCTGGCATGAAAACTCATTTTATAGTTTAAAAAATTCTCGAAATTTGACAAATAATAACTATTTTCGTTGGGAATTTTCATTTCAATATTTTGATTTTTAATTTATTAGATTTGCTTTCTGAAAAATTACTTTCCTGGTTGCCTGGCATAAAATTTCATTTTTATAGATTAAAAAGTTCGCAAAATTTAACAAATAATAATTATTTTTGTTGGGAATTTACATTTTAATTTTTGGATTTTTAATTTATTAGATTTGCTTTCTGAAAATTTACTTTCCTGGTTGCCTGGCATAAAAACTCATTTTATAGATTAAAAAATTCTCGAAATTGTACAAATAATAACTATTTTTGTTGGGAATTTGCATTTTAATTTTTTGATTTTTAATTTATTAGATTTGCTTTCTGAAAATTTACTTTCCTGGTTGCCTGGCATAAAAACTCATTTTATAGATTAAAAAAAGTCGCGAAATTCGACAAATAATAATTATTTTTGTTGGGAATTTGCAGTTTAATTTTTGGATTTTTAATTTATTAGATTTGCTTTCTGAAAATTTACTTTCGTGGATGCCTGGCATGAAAACTCGTAACTATTTTCGTTGGGAATTTTCATTTCAATATTTTGATTTTTAATTTATTAGATTTGCTTTCTGAAAAATTACTTTCCTGGTTGCCTGGCATAAAATTTCATTTTTATAGATTAAAAAGTTCGCAAAATTTAACAAATAATAATTATTTTTGTTGGGAATTTACATTTTAATTTTTGGATTTTTAATTTATTAAATTTGCTTTCTGAAAATTTACTTTCCTGGTTGCCTGGCATAAAAACTCATTTTATAGATTAAAAAATTCTCGAAATTGTACAAATAATAACTATTTTTGTTGGGAATTTGCATTTTAATTTTTTGATTTTTAATTTATTAGATTTGCTTTCTGAAAATTTACTTTCCTGGTTGCCTGGCATAAAAACTCATTTTATAGATTAAAAAAAGTCGCGAAATTCGACAAATAATAATTATTTTTGTTGGGAATTTGCAGTTTAATTTTTGGATTTTTAATTTATTAGATTTGCTTTCTGAAAATTTACTTTCGTGGATGCCTGGCATGAAAACTCATTTTATAGTTTAAAAAATTCGCGAAATTTGACAAATAATAATTATTTTTGTTGGGAATTTGCATTTTAATTTTTTGATTTTTAATTTATTAGATTTGCTTTCTGAAAATTTACTTTCCTGCTTGCCTGGCTTAAAAACTCATTTTATATATTAAAAAATTCTCGAAATTTGACAAATAATAATTATTTTTGTTGGGAATTTGCATTTTAATTTTTGGATTTTTAATTTATTAGATTTGCTTTCTGAAATTTTACTTTCCTGGTTGCCTGGCATAAAATTTCATTTTGATAGATTAAAAAATTCGCGAAATTTTACAAATAATAATTATTTTTGTTGGGAATTTACATTTTAATTTTTGGATTTTTAATTTATTAGATTTGCTTTCTGAAAATTTACTTTCCTGGTTGCCTGGCTTAAAAACTCATTTTATATATTAAAAAATTCTCGAAATTTGACAAATAATAATTATTTTTGTTGGGAATTTTCATTTCAATATTTTGATTTTTAATTTATTAGATTTGCTTTCTGAAAAATTACTTTCCTGGTTGCCTGGCATAAAATTTCATTTTTATAGATTAAAAAATTCGCAAAATTTGACAAATAATAATTATTTTTGTTGGGAATTTACATTTTAATTTTTGCATTTTTAATTTATTAGATTTGCTTTCTGAAAATTTACTTTCCTGGTTGCCTGGCATAAAAACTCATTTCATAGATTAAAAAATTCTCGAAATTTGACAAATAATAATTATTTTTGTTGGGAATTTACATTTTAATTTTTGCATTTTTAATTTATTAGATTTGCTTTCTGAAAATTTACTTTCCTGGTTGCCTGGCATAAAAACTCATTTCATAGATTAAAAAATTCGCAAAATTTGACAAATAATAACTATTTTTGTTGGGAATTTGCATTTTAATTTTTTGATTTTTAATTTATTAGATTTGCTTTCTGAAAAATTACTTTCCTGGTTGCCTGGCATAAAAACTCATTTTATAGATTAAAAAATTTTCGAAATTTGACAAATAATAACTATTTTTGTTGGGAATTTGCATTTTAATTTTTTGATTTTTAATTTATTAGATTTGCTTTCTGAAAATTTACTTTCCTGGTTGCCTGGCATAAAAACTCATTTTTATAGATTAAAAAATTCGCGAAATTTGTCAAATAATAATTATTTTTGTTGGGAATTTACATTTTAATTTTTGGATATTTAATTTATTAGATTTGCTTTCTGAAAATTTACTTTCCTGGTTGCCTGGCATAAAATTTAATTTTTATAGATTAAAAAATTCGCAAAATTTGACAAATAATAATTATTTTTGTTGGGAATTTACATTTTAATTTTTGGATTTTTAATTTATTAGATTTGCTTTCTGAAAATTTACTTTCCTGGTTGCCTGGCATAAAAACTCATTTTATAGATAAAAAAATTCTGGAAATTTGACAAATAATAATTATTTTTGTTGGGAATTTGCATTTTAATTTTTGGATTTTTAATTTATTAGATTTGCTTTCTGAAAATTTACTTTCCTGCTTGCCTGGGATAAAGAACTCATTTTTATAGATTAAAAATTTCTGGAAATTTGACAAATAATAATTATTTTTGTTGGGAATTTGCATTTTAATTTTTGGATTTTTAATTTATTAGATTTGCTTTCTGAAAATTTACTTTCCTGCTTGCCTGGGATAAAGAACTCATTTTTATAGATTAAAAAATTCTGGAAATTTGACAAATAATAATTATTTTTGTTGGGAATTTGCATTTTAATTTTTTGATTTTTAATTTATTAGATTTGCTTTCTGAAAATTTACTTTCCTGGTTGCCTGGCATAAAAACTCATTTTTATAGATTAAAAAATTCGCGAAATTTGTCAAATAATAATTATTTTTGTTGGGAATTTACATTTTAATTTTTGGATATTTAATTTATTAGATTTGCTTTCTGAAAATTTACTTTCCTGGTTGCCTGGCATAAAATTTAATTTTTATAGATTAAAAAATTCGCAAAATTTGACAAATAATAATTATTTTTGTTGGGAATTTACATTTTAATTTTTGGATTTTTAATTTATTAGATTTGCTTTCTGAAAATTTACTTTCCTGGTTGCCTGGCATAAAAACTCATTTTATAGATAAAAAAATTCTGGAAATTTGACAAATAATAATTATTTTTGTTGGGAATTTGCATTTTAATTTTTGGATTTTTAATTTATTAGATTTGCTTTCTGAAAATTTACTTTCCTGCTTGCCTGGGATAAAGAACTCATTTTTATAGATTAAAAAATTCTGGAAATTTGACAAATAATAATTATTTTTGTTGGGAATTTGCATTTTAATTTTTGGATTTTTAATTTATTAGATTTGCTTTCTGAAATTTTACTTTCCTGGTTGCCTGGCATAAAATTTCATTTTGATAGATTAAAAAATTCGCAAAATTTGACAAATAATAATTATTTTTGTTGGGAATTTACATTTTAATTTTTGCATTTTTAATTTATTAGATTTGCTTTCTGAAAATTTACTTTCCTGGTTGCCTGGCATAAAAACTCATTTCATAGATTAAAAAATTCGCAAAATTTGACAAATAATAACTATTTTTGTTGGGAATTTGCATTTTAATTTTTTGATTTTTAATTTATTAGATTTGCTTTCTGAAAAATTACTTTCCTGGTTGCCTGGCATAAAAACTCATTTTATAGATTAAAAAATTTTCGAAATTTGACAAATAATAACTATTTTTGTTGGGAATTTGCATTTTAATTTTTTGATTTTTAATTTATTAGATTTGCTTTCTGAAAATTTACTTTCCTGGTTGCCTGGCATAAAAACTCATTTTTATAGATTAAAAAATTCGCGAAATTTGTCAAATAATAATTATTTTTGTTGGGAATTTACATTTTAATTTTTGGATATTTAATTTATTAGATTTGCTTTCTGAAAATTTACTTTCCTGGTTGCCTGGCATAAAATTTAATTTTTATAGATTAAAAAATTCGCAAAATTTGACAAATAATAATTATTTTTGTTGGGAATTGACATTTTAATTTTTGGATTTTTAATTTATTAGATTTGCTTTCTGAAAATTTACTTTCCTGGTTGCCTGGCATAAAAACTCATTTTATAGATAAAAAAATTCTGGAAATTTGACAAATAATAATTATTTTTGTTGGGAATTTGCATTTTAATTTTTGGATTTTTAATTTATTAGATTTGCTTTCTGAAAATTTACTTTCCTGCTTGCCTGGGATAAAGAACTCATTTTTATAGATTAAAAAATTCTGGAAATTTGACAAATAATAATTATTTTTGTTGGGAATTTGCATTTTAATTTTTGGATTTTTAATTTATTAGATTTGCTTTCTGAAAATTTACTTTCCTGCTTGCCTGGGATAAAGAACTCATTTTTATAGATTAAAAAATTCTGGAAATTTGACAAATAATAATTATTTTTGTTGGGAATTTACATTTTAATTTTTGGATATTTAATTTATTAGATTTGCTTTCTGAAAATTTACTTTCCTGGTTGCCTGGCATAAAATTTAATTTTTATAGATTAAAAAATTCGCAAAATTTGACAAATAATAATTATTTTTGTTGGGAATTTACATTTTAATTTTTGGATTTTTAATTTATTAGATTTGCTTTCTGAAAATTTACTTTTCTGGTTGCCTGGAATAAAAACTCATTTTATAGATTAAAAAATTCTCGAAATTTGACAAATAATAATTAATTTTGTTGGGAATTTGCATTTTAATTTTTGGATTTTTAATTTATTAGATTTGCTTTCTGAAAATTTACTTTCCTGGTTGCCTGGCATAAAAACTCATTTTATAGATTAAAAAATTCGCAAAATTTGACAAATAATAATTATTTTTTTTGGGAATTTACATTTTAATTTTTGGATTTTTAATTTATTAGATTTGCTTTCTGAAAATTTACTTTCCTGGTTGCGTGGCATAAAAACTCATTTTATAGATAAAAAAATTCTGGAAATTTGACAAATAATAATTATTTTTGTTGGGAATTTGCATTTTAATTTTTGGATTTTTAATTTATTAGATTTGCTTTCTGAAAATTTACTTTCCTGCTTGCCTGGGATAAAGAACTCATTTTTATAGATTAAAAAATTCGCGAAATTTGACAAATAACAATTATTTTTGTTGGGAATTTGCATTTTAATTTTTGGATTTTAAATTTATTAGATTTGCTTTCTGAAAATTTACTTTCCTGGTTGCCTGGCCAAAAAACTCATTTTATATATTAAAAAATTCTCGAAATTTGACAAATAATAAATATTTTTGTTGGGAATTTGCTTTTAATTTTTGGATTTTTAATTTATTAGATTTGCTTTCTGAAAATTTACTTTCCTGGTTGCCTGGCATAAAAACTCATTTTTATAGATTAAAAAATTCGCGAAATTTGTCAAATAATAATTATTTTTGTTGGGAATTTACATTTTAATTTTTGGATTTTTAATTTATTAGATTTGCTTTCTGAAAATTTACTTTCCTGGTTGCCTGGCATAAAATTTCATTTTTATAGATTAAAAAATTCGCAAAATTTGACAAATAATAATAATTTTTGTTGGGAATTTACATTTTAATTTTTGGATTTTTAATTTATTAGATTTGCTTTCTGAAAATTTACTTTCCTGGTTGCCTGGCATAAAAACTCATTTTATAGATTAAAAAATTCTCGAAATTTGACAAATAATAACTATTTTTGTTGGGAATTTGCATTTTAATTTTTTGATTTTTAATTTATTAGATTTGCTTTCTGAAAATTTACTTTCCTGGTTGCCTGGCATAAAAACTCATTTTATAGATTAAAAAATTCGCGAAATTCGACAAATAATAATTATTTTTGTTGGGAATTTGCAGTTTAATTTTTGGATTTTTAATTTATTAGATTTGCTTTCTGACAATTTACTTTCCTGGTTGCCTGGCATAAAAACTCATTTTATAGTTTAAAAAATTCTAGAAATTTGACAAATAATAACTATTTTTGTTGGGAATTTTCATTTCAATATTTTGATTTTTAATTTATTAGATTTGCTTTCTGAAAATTTACTTTCCTGCTTGCCTGGGATAAAGAACTCATTTTTATAGATTAAAAAATTCTGGAAATTTGACAAATAATAATTATTTTTGTTGGGAATTTGCATTTTAATTTTTGGATTTTTAATTTATTAGATTTGCTTTCTGAAAATTTACTTTCCTGCTTGCCTGGGATAAAGAACTCATTTTTATAGATTAAAAAATTCTGGAAATTTGACAAATAATAATTATTTTTGTTGGGAATTTGCATTTTAATTTTTGGATATTTAATTTATTAGATTTGCTTTCTGAAAATTTACTTTCCTGGTTGCCTGGCATAAAATTTAATTTTTATAGATTAAAAAATTCGCAAAATTTGACAAATAATAATTATTTTTGTTGGGAATTTACATTTTAATTTTTGGATTTTTAATTTATTAGATTTGCTTTCTGAAAATTTACTTTCCTGGTTGCCTGGCATAAAATTTAATTTTTATAGATTGAAAAATTCGCAAAATTTGACAAATAATATTTATTTTTGTTGGGAATTTACATTTTAATTTTTGGATTTTTAATTTATTAGATTTGCTTTCTGAAAATTTACTTTCCTGCTTGCCTGGGATAAAGAACTCATTTTTATAGATTAAAAAATTCTGGAAATTTGACAAATAATAATTATTTTTGTTGGGAATTTGCATTTTAATTTTTGGATTTTTAATTTATTAGATTTGCTTTCTGAAAATTTACTTTCCTGCTTGCCTGGGATAAAGAACTCATTTTTATAGATTAAAAAATTCTGGAAATTTGACAAATAATAATTATTTTTGTTGGGAATTTGCATTTTAATTTTTGGATTTTTAATTTATTAGATTTGCTTTCTGAAAATTTACTTTCCTGCTTGCCTGGGATAAAGAACTCATTTTTATAGATTAAAAAATTCTGGAAATTTGACAAATACTAATTATTTTTGTTGGGAATTTACATTTTAATTTTTGGAAATTTAATTTATTAGATTTGCTTTCTGAAAATTTACTTTCCTGGTTGCCTGGCATAAAATTTAATTTTTATAGATTAAAAAATTCGCAAAATTTGACAAATAATAATTATTTTTGTTGGGAATTTACATTTTAATTTTTGGATTTTTAATTTATTAGATTTGCTTTCTGAAAATTTACTTTTCTGGTTGCCTGGAATAAAAACTCATTTTATAGATTAAAAAATTCTCGAAATTTGACAAATAATAATTAATTTTGTTGGGAATTTGCATTTTAATTTTTGGATTTTTAATTTATTAGATTTGCTTTCTGAAAATTTACTTTCCTGGTTGCCTGGCATAAAAACTCATTTTATAGATTAAAAAATTCGCAAAATTTGACAAATAATAATTATTTTTGTTGGGAATTTACATTTTAATTTTTGGATTTTTAATTTATTAGATTTGCTTTCTGAAAATTTACTTTCCTGGTTGCCTGGCATAAAAACTCATTTTATAGATAAAAAAATTCTGGAAATTTGACAAATAATAATTATTTTTGTTGGGAATTTGCATTTTAATTTTTGGATTTTTAATTTATTAGATTTGCTTTCTGAAAATTTACTTTCCTGCTTGCCTGGGATAAAGAACTCATTTTTATAGATTAAAAAATTCGCGAAATTTGACAAATAACAATTATTTTTGTTGGGAATTTGCATTTTAATTTTTGGATTTTAAATTTATTAGATTTGCTTTCTGAAAATTTACTTTCCTGGTTGCCTGGCTTAAAAACTCATTTTATATATTAAAAAATTCTCGAAATTTGACAAATAATAAATATTTTTGTTGGGAATTTGCTTTTAATTTTTGGATTTTTAATTTATTAGATTTGCTTTCTGAAAATTTACTTTCCTGGTTGCCTGGCATAAAAACTCATTTTTATAGATTAAAAAATTCGCGAAATTTGTCAAATAATAATTATTTTTGTTGGGAATTTACATTTTAATTTTTGGATTTTTAATTTATTAGATTTGCTTTCTGAAAATTTACTTTCCTGGTTGCCTGGCATAAAATTTCATTTTTATAGATTAAAAAATTCGCAAAATTTGACAAATAATAATAATTTTTGTTGGGAATTTACATTTTAATTTTTGGATTTTTAATTTATTAGATTTGCTTTCTGAAAATTTACTTTCCTGGTTGCCTGGCATAAAAACTCATTTTATAGATTAAAAAATTCTCGAAATTTGACAAATAATAACTATTTTTGTTGGGAATTTGCATTTTAATTTTTTGATTTTTAATTTATTAGATTTGCTTTCTGAAAATTTACTTTCCTGGTTGCCTGGCATAAAAACTCATTTTATAGATTAAAAAATTCGCGAAATTCGACAAATAATAATTATTTTTGTTGGGAATTTGCAGTTTAATTTTTGGATTTTTAATTTATTAGATTTGCTTTCTGACAATTTACTTTCCTGGTTGCCTGGCATAAAAACTCATTTTATAGTTTAAAAAATTCTAGAAATTTGACAAATAATAACTATTTTTGTTGGGAATTTTCATTTCAATATTTTGATTTTTAATTTATTAGATTTGCTTTCTGAAAATTTACTTTCCTGGTTGCCTGGCATAAAAACTCATTTTATAGATTAAAAAATTCGCGAAATTTGACAAATAATAATTATTTTTGTTGGGAATTTGCATTTTAATTTTTGGATTTTTAATTTATTAGATTTGCTTTCTGAAAATTTACTTTCCTGCTTGCCTGGGATAAAGAACTCATTTTTATAGATTAAAAAATTCGCGAAATTTGACAAATAACAATTATTTTTGTTGGGAATTTGCATTTTAATTTTTGGATTTTAAATTTATTAGATTTGCTTTCTGAAAATTTACTTTCCTGGTCGCCTGGCTCAAAAACTAATTTTATATATTAAAAAATTCTCGAAATTTGACAAATATTAATTATTTTTGTTGGGAATTTGCATTTTAATTTTTGGATTTTTAATTTATTAGATTTGCTTTCTGAAAATTTACTTTCCTGGTTGCCTGGCATAAAAACTCATTTTTATAGATTAAAAAATTCGCGAAATTTGTCAAATAATAATTATTTTTGTTGGGAATTTACATTTTAATTTTTGGATTTTTAATTTATTAGATTTGCTTTCTGAAAATTTACTTTCCTGGTTGCCTGGCATAAAATTTCATTTTTATAGATTAAAAAAATCGCGAAATTTGACAAATAATAATTATTTTTGTTGGGAATTTACATTTCAATTTTTGGATTTTTAATTTATTAGATTTGCTTTCTGAAAATTTACTTTCCTGGTTGCCTGGCATAAAAATCCATTTTAAAGATTAAAAAATTCTCGAAATTTGACAAATAATAATTATTTTTGTTGGGAATTCACATTTTAATTTTTGGATTTTTAATTTATTAGATTTGCTTTCTGAAAATTTACTTTCCTGGTTGCCTGGCATAAAAACTCATTTTATAGATTAAAAAATTCTCGAAATTTGACAAATAATAACTATTTTTGTTGGGAATTTGCATTTTAATTTTTTGATTTTTAATTTATTAGATTTGCTTTCTGAAAATTTACTTTCCTGGTTGCCTGGCATAAAAACTCATTTTATAGATTAAAAAATTCGCGAAATTTGTCAAATAATAATTATTTTTGTTGGGAATTTACATTTTAATTTTTGGATATTTAATTTATTAGATTTGCTTTCTGAAAATTTACTTTCCTGGTTGCCTGGCATAAAATTTAATTTTTATAGATTAAAAAATTCGCAAAATTTGACAAATAATAATTATTTTTGTTGGGAATTTACATTTTAATTTTTGGATTTTTAATTTATTAGATTTGCTTTCTGAAAATTTACTTTCCTGGTTGCCTGGCATAAAATTTCATTTTTATAGATTAAAAAAATCGCGAAATTTGACAAATAATAATTATTTTTGTTGGGAATTTACATTTCAATTTTTGGATTTTTAATTTATTAGATTTGCTTTCTGAAAATTTACTTTCCTGGTTGCCTGGCATAAAAATCCATTTTAAAGATTAAAAAATTCTCGAAATTTGACAAATAATAATTATTTTTGTTGGGAATTCACATTTTAATTTTTGGATTTTAAATTTATTAGATTTGCTTTCTGAAAATTTACTTTCCTGGTCGCCTGGCTCAAAAACTAATTTTATATATTAAAAAATTCTCGAAATTTGACAAATATTAATTATTTTTGTTGGGAATTTGCATTTTAATTTTTGGATTTTTAATTTATTAGATTTGCTTTCTGAAAATTTACTTTCCTGGTTGCCTGGCATAAAAACTCATTTTTATAGATTAAAAAATTCGCGAAATTTGTCAAATAATAATTATTTTTGTTGGGAATTTACATTTTAATTTTTGGATTTTTAATTTATTAGATTTGCTTTCTGAAAATTTACTTTCCTGGTTGCCTGGCATAAAATTTCATTTTTATAGATTAAAAAAATCGCGAAATTTGACAAATAATAATTATTTTTGTTGGGAATTTACATTTCAATTTTTGGATTTTTAATTTATTAGATTTGCTTTCTGAAAATTTACTTTCCTGGTTGCCTGGCATAAAAATCCATTTTAAAGATTAAAAAATTCTCGAAATTTGACAAATAATAATTATTTTTGTTGGGAATTCACATTTTAATTTTTGGATTTTTAATTTATTAGATTTGCTTTCTGAAAATTTACTTTCCTGGTTGCCTGGCATAAAAACTCATTTTATAGATTAAAAAATTCTCGAAATTTGACAAATAATAACTATTTTTGTTGGGAATTTGCATTTTAATTTTTTGATTTTTAATTTATTAGATTTGCTTTCTGAAAATTTACTTTCCTGGTTGCCTGGCATAAAAACTCATTTTATAGATTAAAAAATTCGCGAAATTTGTCAAATAATAATTATTTTTGTTGGGAATTTACATTTTAATTTTTGGATATTTAATTTATTAGATTTGCTTTCTGAAAATTTACTTTCCTGGTTGCCTGGCATAAAATTTAATTTTTATAGATTAAAAAATTCGCAAAATTTGACAAATAATAATTATTTTTGTTGGGAATTTACATTTTAATTTTTGGATTTTTAATTTATTAGATTTGCTTTCTGAAAATTTACTTTCCTGGTTGCCTGGCTTAAAAACTAATTTTATATATTAAAAAATTCTCGAAATTTGACAAATAATAATTATTTTTGTTGGGAATTTGCATTTTAATTTTTGGATTTTTAATTTATTAGATTTGCTTTCTGAAAATTTACTTTCCTGCTTGCCTGGGATAAAGAACTCATTTTTATAGATTAAAAAATTCGCGAAATTTGACAAATAACAATTATTTTTGTTGGGAATTCGCATTTTAATTTTTGGATTTTAAATTTATTAGATTTGCTTTCCGAAAATTTACTTTCCTGGTTGCCTGGCTTAAAAACTAATTTTATATATTAAAAAATTCTCGAAATTTGACAAATAATAATTATTTTTGTTGGGAATTTGCATTTTAATTTTTGGATTTCTAATTTATTAGATTTGCTTTCTGAAAATTTACTTTCCTGGTTGCCTGGCATAAAAACTCATTTTTATAGATTAAAAAATTCGAGAAATTTTTCAAATAATAATTATTTTTGTTGGGAATTTACATTTTAAGTTTTGGATTTTTAATTTATTAGATTTGCTTTCTGAAAATTTACTTTCCTGGTTGCCTGGCATAAAATTTCATTTTTATAGATTAAAAAATTCGCGAAATTTGACAAATAATAATTATTTTTGTTGGGAATTTACATTTCAATTTTTGGATTTTTAATTTATTAGATTTGCTTTCTAAAAATTTACGTTCCTGGTTGCCTGGCATAAAAATTCATTTTAAAGATTAAAAAATTATCGAAATTTGACAAATAATAATTATTTTTGTTGGGAATTTGCATTTTAATTTTTGGATTTTTAATTTATTAGATTTGCTTTCTGAAATTTACTTTTCTGGTTGCCTGGCATAAAAACTAATTTTTATAGATTAAAAAATTGGCGAAATTTGACAAATAATAATTATTTTTGTTGGGAATTTGCATTTTAATTTTTGGATTTTTAATTTATTAGATTTGCTTTCTGAAATTTACTTTTCTGGTTGCCTGGCATAAAAACTAATTTTTATAGATTAAAAAATTGGCGAAATTTGACAAATAATAATTATTTTTGTTGGGAATTTGCATTTTAATTTTTGGATTTTTAATTTATTAGATTTGCTTTCTGAAAATTTACGTTCCTGGTTGCCTGGCATAAAATTTCATTTTTATAGATTAAAAAATTCTCGAAATTTGACAAATAATAATTATTTTTGTTGGGAATTCGCATTTTAATTTTTGGATTTTTAATTTATTAGATTTGTTTTCTGAAAATTTACGTTCCTGGTTGCCTGGCATAAAAATTCATTTTAAAGATTAAAAAATTATCGAAATTTGACAAATAATAATTATTTTTGTTGGGAATTTGCATTTTAATTTTTGGATTTTTAATTTATTAGATTTGCTTTCTGAAAATTTACGTTCCTGGTTGCCTGGCATAAAATTTCATTTTTATAGATTAAAAAATTCTCGAAATTTGACAAATAATAATTATTTTTGTTGGGAATTCGCATTTTAGTTTTTGGATTTTTAATTTATTAGATTTGTTTTCTGAAAATTTACGTTCCTGGTTGCCTGGCATAAGAACTCATTTTTATAGATTAAAAAATTGGCGAAATTTGACAAATAACAATTATTTTTGTTGGGAATTTGCATTTTAATTTTTGGATTTTAAATTTATTAGATTTGCTTTCTGAAAATTTACTTTCCTGGTCGCCTGGCTCAAAAACTAATTTTATATATTAAAAAATTCTCGAAATTTGACAAATATTAATTATTTTTGTTGGGAATTTGCATTTTAATTTTTGGATTTTTAATTTATTAGATTTGCTTTCTGAAAATTTACTTTCCTGGTTGCCTGGCATAAAAACTCATTTTTATAGATTAAAAAATTCGCGAAATTTGTCAAATAATAATTATTTTTGTTGGGAATTTACATTTTAATTTTTGGATTTTTAATTTATTAGATTTGCTTTCTGAAAATTTACTTTCCTGGTTGCCTGGCATAAAATTTCATTTTTATAGATTAAAAAAATCGCGAAATTTGACAAATAATAATTATTTTTGTTGGGAATTTACATTTCAATTTTTGGATTTTTAATTTATTAGATTTGCTTTCTGAAAATTTACTTTCCTGGTTGCCTGGCATAAAAATCCATTTTAAAGATTAAAAAATTCTCGAAATTTGACAAATAATAATTATTTTTGTTGGGAATTCACATTTTAATTTTTGGATTTTTAATTTATTAGATTTGCTTTCTGAAAATTTACTTTCCTGGTTGCCTGGCATAAAAACTCATTTTATAGATTAAAAAATTCTCGAAATTTGACAAATAATAACTATTTTTGTTGGGAATTTGCATTTTAATTTTTTGATTTTTAATTTATTAGATTTGCTTTCTGAAAATTTACTTTCCTGGTTGCCTGGCATAAAAACTCATTTTATAGATTAAAAAATTCGCGAAATTTGTCAAATAATAATTATTTTTGTTGGGAATTTACATTTTAATTTTTGGATATTTAATTTATTAGATTTGCTTTCTGAAAATTTACTTTCCTGGTTGCCTGGCATAAAATTTAATTTTTATAGATTAAAAAATTCGCAAAATTTGACAAATAATAATTATTTTTGTTGGGAATTTACATTTTAATTTTTGGATTTTTAATTTATTAGATTTGCTTTCTGAAAATTTACTTTCCTGGTTGCCTGGCTTAAAAACTAATTTTATATATTAAAAAATTCTCGAAATTTGACAAATAATAATTATTTTTGTTGGGAATTTGCATTTTAATTTTTGGATTTTTAATTTATTAGATTTGCTTTCTGAAAATTTACTTTCCTGCTTGCCTGGGATAAAGAACTCATTTTTATAGATTAAAAAATTCGCGAAATTTGACAAATAACAATTATTTTTGTTGGGAATTCGCATTTTAATTTTTGGATTTTAAATTTATTAGATTTGCTTTCTGAAAATTTACTTTCCTGGTTGCCTGGCTTAAAAACTAATTTTATATATTAAAAAATTCTCGAAATTTGACAAATAATAATTATTTTTGTTGGGAATTTGCATTTTAATTTTTGGATTTCTAATTTATTAGATTTGCTTTCTGAAAATTTACTTTCCTGGTTGCCTGGCATAAAAACTCATTTTTATAGATTAAAAAATTCGAGAAATTTTTCAAATAATAATTATTTTTGTTGGGAATTTACATTTTAAGTTTTGGATTTTTAATTTATTAGATTTGCTTTCTGAAAATTTACTTTCCTGGTTGCCTGGCATAAAATTTCATTTTTATAGATTAAAAAATTCGCGAAATTTGACAAATAATAATTATTTTTGTTGGGAATTTGCATTTCAATTTTTGGATTTTTAATTTATTAGATTTGCTTTCTAAAAATTTACGTTCCTGGTTGCCTGGCATAAAAATTCATTTTAAAGATTAAAAAATTATCGAAATTTGACAAATAATAATTATTTTTGTTGGGAATTTGCATTTTAATTTTTGGATTTTTAATTTATTAGATTTGCTTTCTGAAATTTACTTTTCTGGTTGCCTGGCATAAAAACTAATTTTTATAGATTAAAAAATTGGCGAAATTTGACAAATAATAATTATTTTTGTTGGGAATTTGCATTTTAATTTTTGGATTTTTAATTTATTAGATTTGCTTTCTGAAATTTACTTTTCTGGTTGCCTGGCATAAAAACTAATTTTTATAGATTAAAAAATTGGCGAAATTTGACAAATAATAATTATTTTTGTTGGGAATTTGCATTTTAATTTTTGGATTTTTAATTTATTAGATTTGCTTTCTGAAAATTTACGTTCCTGGTTGCCTGGCATAAAATTTCATTTTTATAGATTAAAAAATTCTCGAAATTTGACAAATAATAATTATTTTTGTTGGGAATTCGCATTTTAATTTTTGGATTTTTAATTTATTAGATTTGTTTTCTGAAAATTTACGTTCCTGGTTGCCTGGCATAAAAATTCATTTTAAAGATTAAAAAATTATCGAAATTTGACAAATAATAATTATTTTTGTTGGGAATTTGCATTTTAATTTTTGGATTTTTAATTTATTAGATTTGCTTTCTGAAAATTTACGTTCCTGGTTGCCTGGCATAAAATTTCATTTTTATAGATTAAAAAATTCTCGAAATTTGACAAATAATAATTATTTTTGTTGGGAATTCGCATTTTAATTTTTGGATTTTTAATTTATTAGATTTGTTTTCTGAAAATTTACGTTCCTGGTTGCCTGGCATAAGAACTCATTTTTATAGATTAAAAAATTGGCGAAATTTGACAAAAAATAATTATTTTTGTTGGGAATTTACATTTTAATTTTTGGATTTTTAATTTATTAGATTTGCTTTCTGAAAATTTACTTTCCTGGTTGCCTGGCATAAGAACTCATTTTTATAGATTAAAAAATTCTCGAAATTTGACAAATAATAATTATTTTTGTTGGGAATTCGCATTTTAATTTTTGGATTTTTAATTTATTAGATTTGTTTTCTGAAAATTTACGTTCCTGGTTGCCTGGCATAAGAACTCATTTTTATAGATTAAAAAATTGGCGAAATTTGACAAAAAATAATTATTTTTGTTGGGAATTTACATTTTAATTTTTGGATTTTTAATTTATTAGATTTGCTTTCTGAAAATTTACTTTCCTGGTTGCCTGGCATGAAAACTCATTTTTGTACAAACAATAATTATTTTTGTTGGGAATTTGCATTTTAATTTTTGGATTTTTAATTTATTAGATTTGCCTTCTGAAAAATTACTTTCCTGGTTGCCTGGCATAAAAACTCATTTTTATAGATTAAAAAATTCGCGAAATTTGACAAATAATAATTATTTTTGTTGGGAATTTGCATTTTAATTTTTTGATTTTTAATTTATTAGATTTGCTTTCTGAAAATTTACTTTCCTGCTTGCCTGGCATAAGAACTCATTTTTATAGATTAAAAAATTGGCGAAATTTGACAAAAAATAATTATTTTTGTTGGGAATTTACATTTTAATTTTTGGATTTTTAATTTATTAGATTTGCTTTCTGAAAATTTACTTTCCTGGTTGCCTGGCATAAAAACTCATTTTATAGATTAAAAAATTCTCGAAATTGTACAAATAATAACTATTTTTGTTGGGAATTTGCATTTTAATTTTTTGATTTTTAATTTATTAGATTTGCTTTCTGAAAATTTACTTTCCTGGTTGCCTGGCATAAAAACTCATTTTATAGATTAAAAAAAGTCGCGAAATTCGACAAATAATAATTATTTTTGTTGGGAATTTGCAGTTTAATTTTTGGATTTTTAATTTATTAGATTTGCTTTCTGAAAATTTACTTTCGTGGATGCCTGGCATGAAAACTCATTTTATAGTTTAAAAAATTCTCGAAATTTGACAAATAGTAACTATTTTCGTTGGGAATTTTCATTTCAATATTTTGATTTTTAATTTATTAGATTTGCTTTCTGAAAAATTACTTTCCTGGTTGCCTGGCATAAAATTTCATTTTTATAGATTAAAAAGTTCGCAAAATTTAACAAATAATAATTATTTTTGTTGGGAATTTACATTTTAATTTTTGGATTTTTAATTTATTAAATTTGCTTTCTGAAAATTTACTTTCCTGGTTGCCTGGCATAAAAACTCATTTTATAGATTAAAAAATTCTCGAAATTGTACAAATAATAACTATTTTTGTTGGGAATTTGCATTTTAATTTTTTGATTTTTAATTTATTAGATTTGCTTTCTGAAAATTTACTTTCCTGGTTGCCTGGCATAAAAACTCATTTTATAGATTAAAAAAAGTCGCGAAATTCGACAAATAATAATTATTTTTGTTGGGAATTTGCAGTTTAATTTTTGGATTTTTAATTTATTAGATTTGCTTTCTGAAAATTTACTTTCGTGGATGCCTGGCATGAAAACTCATTTTATAGTTTAAAAAATTCGCGAAATTTGACAAATAATAATTATTTTTGTTGGGAATTTGCATTTTAATTTTTTGATTTTTAATTTATTAGATTTGCTTTCTGAAAATTTACTTTCCTGCTTGCCTGGCATAAGAACTCATTTTTATAGATTAAAAAATTGGCGAAATTTGACAAAAAATAATTATTTTTGTTGGGAATTTGCATTTTAATTTTTGGATTTTTAATTTATTAGATTTGCTTTCTGAAATTTACTTTTCTGGTTGCCTGGCATAAAAACTAATTTTTATAGATTAAAAAATTGGCGAAATTTGACAAATAATAATTATTTTTGTTGGGAATTTGCATTTTAATTTTTGGATTTTTAATTTATTAGATTTGCTTTCTGAAAATTTACGTTCCTGGTTGCCTGGCATAAAATTTCATTTTTATAGATTAAAAAATTCTCGAAATTTGACAAATAATAATTATTTTTGTTGGGAATTCGCATTTTAATTTTTGGATTTTTAATTTATTAGATTTGTTTTCTGAAAATTTACGTTCCTGGTTGCCTGGCATAAAAATTCATTTTAAAGATTAAAAAATTATCGAAATTTGACAAATAATAATTATTTTTGTTGGGAATTTGCATTTTAATTTTTGGATTTTTAATTTATTAGATTTGCTTTCTGAAAATTTACGTTCCTGGTTGCCTGGCATAAAATTTCATTTTTATAGATTAAAAAATTCTCGAAATTTGACAAATAATAATTATTTTTGTTGGGAATTCGCATTTTAATTTTTGGATTTTTAATTTATTAGATTTGTTTTCTGAAAATTTACGTTCCTGGTTGCCTGGCATAAGAACTCATTTTTATAGATTAAAAAATTGGCGAAATTTGACAAAAAATAATTATTTTTGTTGGGAATTTACATTTTAATTTTTGGATTTTTAATTTATTAGATTTGCTTTCTGAAAATTTACTTTCCTGGTTGCCTGGCATAAGAACTCATTTTTATAGATTAAAAAATTCTCGAAATTTGACAAATAATAATTATTTTTGTTGGGAATTCGCATTTTAATTTTTGGATTTTTAATTTATTAGATTTGTTTTCTGAAAATTTACGTTCCTGGTTGCCTGGCATAAGAACTCATTTTTATAGATTAAAAAATTGGCGAAATTTGACAAAAAATAATTATTTTTGTTGGGAATTTACATTTTAATTTTTGGATTTTTAATTTATTAGATTTGCTTTCTGAAAATTTACTTTCCTGGTTGCCTGGCATGAAAACTCATTTTTGTACAAACAATAATTATTTTTGTTGGGAATTTGCATTTTAATTTTTGGATTTTTAATTTATTAGATTTGCCTTCTGAAAAATTACTTTCCTGGTTGCCTGGCATAAAAACTCATTTTTATAGATTAAAAAATTCGCGAAATTTGACAAATAATAATTATTTTTGTTGGGAATTTGCATTTTAATTTTTTGATTTTTAATTTATTAGATTTGCTTTCTGAAAATTTACTTTCCTGCTTGCCTGGCATAAGAACTCATTTTTATAGATTAAAAAATTGGCGAAATTTGACAAAAAATAATTATTTTTGTTGGGAATTTACATTTTAATTTTTGGATTTTTAATTTATTAGATTTGCTTTCTGAAAATTTACTTTCCTGGTTGCCTGGCATAAAAACTCATTTTATAGATTAAAAAATTCTCGAAATTGTACAAATAATAACTATTTTTGTTGGGAATTTGCATTTTAATTTTTTGATTTTTAATTTATTAGATTTGCTTTCTGAAAATTTACTTTCCTGGTTGCCTGGCATAAAAACTCATTTTATAGATTAAAAAAAGTCGCGAAATTCGACAAATAATAATTATTTTTGTTGGGAATTTGCAGTTTAATTTTTGGATTTTTAATTTATTAGATTTGCTTTCTGAAAATTTACTTTCGTGGATGCCTGGCATGAAAACTCATTTTATAGTTTAAAAAATTCTCGAAATTTGACAAATAGTAACTATTTTCGTTGGGAATTTTCATTTCAATATTTTGATTTTTAATTTATTAGATTTGCTTTCTGAAAAATTACTTTCCTGGTTGCCTGGCATAAAATTTCATTTTTATAGATTAAAAAGTTCGCAAAATTTAACAAATAATAATTATTTTTGTTGGGAATTTACATTTTAATTTTTGGATTTTTAATTTATTAAATTTGCTTTCTGAAAATTTACTTTCCTGGTTGCCTGGCATAAAAACTCATTTTATAGATTAAAAAATTCTCGAAATTGTACAAATAATAACTATTTTTGTTGGGAATTTGCATTTTAATTTTTTGATTTTTAATTTATTAGATTTGCTTTCTGAAAATTTACTTTCCTGGTTGCCTGGCATAAAAACTCATTTTATAGATTAAAAAAAGTCGCGAAATTCGACAAATAATAATTATTTTTGTTGGGAATTTGCAGTTTAATTTTTGGATTTTTAATTTATTAGATTTGCTTTCTGAAAATTTACTTTCGTGGATGCCTGGCATGAAAACTCGTAACTATTTTCGTTGGGAATTTTCATTTCAATATTTTGATTTTTAATTTATTAGATTTGCTTTCTGAAAAATTACTTTCCTGGTTGCCTGGCATAAAATTTCATTTTTATAGATTAAAAAGTTCGCAAAATTTAACAAATAATAATTATTTTTGTTGGGAATTTACATTTTAATTTTTGGATTTTTAATTTATTAAATTTGCTTTCTGAAAATTTACTTTCCTGGTTGCCTGGCATAAAAACTCATTTTATAGATTAAAAAATTCTCGAAATTGTACAAATAATAACTATTTTTGTTGGGAATTTGCATTTTAATTTTTTGATTTTTAATTTATTAGATTTGCTTTCTGAAAATTTACTTTCCTGGTTGCCTGGCATAAAAACTCATTTTATAGATTAAAAAAAGTCGCGAAATTCGACAAATAATAATTATTTTTGTTGGGAATTTGCAGTTTAATTTTTGGATTTTTAATTTATTAGATTTGCTTTCTGAAAATTTACTTTCGTGGATGCCTGGCATGAAAACTCATTTTATAGTTTAAAAAATTCGCGAAATTTGACAAATAATAATTATTTTTGTTGGGAATTTGCATTTTAATTTTTTGATTTTTAATTTATTAGATTTGCTTTCTGAAAATTTACTTTCCTGCTTGCCTGGCATAAGAACTCATTTTTATAGATTAAAAAATTGGCGAAATTTGACAAAAAATAATTATTTTTGTTGGGAATTTACATTTTAATTTTTGGATTTTTAATTTATTAGATTTGCTTTCTGAAAATTTACTTTCCTGGTTGCCTGGCATAAAAACTCATTTTATAGATTAAAAAATTCTCGAAATTGTACAAATAATAACTATTTTTGTTGGGAATTTGCATTTTAATTTTTTGATTTTTAATTTATTAGATTTGCTTTCTGAAAATTTACTTTCCTGGTTGCCTGGCATAAAAACTCATTTTATAGATTAAAAAAAGTCGCGAAATTCGACAAATAATAATTATTTTTGTTGGGAATTTGCAGTTTAATTTTTGGATTTTTAATTTATTAGATTTGCTTTCTGAAAATTTACTTTCCTGGTTGCCTGGCATAAAAACTCATTTTTATAGATTAAAAAATTCGAGAAATTTGACAAAAAATAATTATTTTTGTTGGGAATTTACATTTTAATTTTTGGATTTTTAATTTATTAGATTTGCTTTCTGAAAATTTACTTTCCTGGTTGCCTGGCATAAGAACTCATTTTTATAGATTAAAAAATTCGCGAAATTTGACAAATAATAATTATTTTTGTTGGGAATTTGCATTTTAATTTTTGGATTTTTAATTTATTAGATTTGCTTTCTGAAATTTACTTTTCTGGTTGCCTGGCATAAAAACTAATTTTTATAGATTAAAAAATTGGCGAAATTTGACAAATAATAATTATTTTTGTTGGGAATTTGCATTTTAATTTTTGGATTTTTAATTTATTAGATTTGCTTTCTGAAATTTACTTTTCTGGTTGCCTGGCATAAAAACTAATTTTTATAGATTAAAAAATTGGCGAAATTTGACAAATAATAATTATTTTTGTTGGGAATTTGCATTTTAATTTTTGGATTTTTAATTTATTAGATTTGCTTTCTGAAATTTACTTTTCTGGTTGCCTGGCATAAAAATTCATTTTAAAGATTAAAAAATTATCGAAATTTGACAAATAATAATTATTTTTGTTGGGAATTTGCATTTTAATTTTTGGATTTTTAATTTATTAGATTTGCTTTCTGAAAATTTACTTTCCTGGTTGCCTGGCATAAAAATTCATTTTAAAGATTAAAAAATTATCGAAATTTGACAAATAATAATTATTTTTGTTGGGAATTTGCATTTTAATTTTTGGATTTTTAATTTATTAGATTTGCTTTCTGAAATTTACTTTTCTGGTTGCCTGGCATAAAAACTAATTTTTATAGATTAAAAAATTGGCGAAATTTGACAAATAATAATTATTTTTGTTGGGAATTTGCATTTTAATTTTTGGATTTTTAATTTATTAGATTTGCTTTCTGAAATTTACTTTTCTGGTTGCCTGGCATAAAAACTAATTTTTATAGATTAAAAAATTGGCGAAATTTGACAAATAATAATTATTTTTGTTGGGAATTTGCATTTTAATTTTTGGATTTTTAATTTATTAGATTTGCTTTCTGAAAACTTACGTTCCTGGTTGCCTGGCATAAAATTTCATTTTTATAGATTAAAAAATTCTCGAAATTTGACAAATAATAATTATTTTTGTTGGGAATTCGCATTTTAATTTTTGGATTTTTAATTTATTAGATTTGTTTTCTGAAAATTTACGTTCCTGGTTGCCTGGCATAAAAATTCATTTTAAAGATTAAAAAATTATCGAAATTTGACAAATAATAATTATTTTTGTTGGGAATTTGCATTTTAATTTTTGGATTTTTAATTTATTAGATTTGCTTTCTGAAAATTTACGTTCCTGGTTGCCTGGCATAAAATTTCATTTTTATAGATTAAAAAATTCTCGAAATTTGACAAATAATAATCATTTTTGTTGGGAATTCGCATTTTAATTTTTGGATTTTTAATTTATTAGATTTGTTTTCTGAAAATTTACGTTCCTGGTTGCCTGGCATAAGAACTCATTTTTATAGATTAAAAAATTGGCGAAATTTGACAAAAAATAATTATTTTTGTTGGGAATTTACATTTTAATTTTTGGATTTTTAATTTATTAGATTTGCTTTCTGAAAATTTACTTTCCTGGTTGCCTGGCATAAGAACTCATTTTTATAGATTAAAAAATTCTCGAAATTTGACAAATAATAATTATTTTTGTTGGGAATTCGCATTTTAATTTTTGGATTTTTAATTTATTAGATTTGTTTTCTGAAAATTTACGTTCCTGGTTGCCTGGCATAAGAACTCATTTTTATAGATTAAAAAATTGGCGAAATTTGACAAAAAATAATTATTTTTGTTGGGAATTTACATTTTAATTTTTGGATTTTTAATTTATTAGATTTGCTTTCTGAAAATTTACTTTCCTGGTTGCCTGGCATGAAAACTCATTTTTGTACAAACAATAATTATTTTTGTTGGGAATTTGCATTTTAATTTTTGGATTTTTAATTTATTAGATTTGCCTTCTGAAAAATTACTTTCCTGGTTGCCTGGCATAAAAACTCATTTTTATAGATTAAAAAATTCGCGAAATTTGACAAATAATAATTATTTTTGTTGGGAATTTGCATTTTAATTTTTTGATTTTTAATTTATTAGATTTGCTTTCTGAAAATTTACTTTCCTGCTTGCCTGGCATAAGAACTCATTTTTATAGATTAAAAAATTGGCGAAATTTGACAAAAAATAATTATTTTTGTTGGGAATTTGCATTTTAATTTTTTGATTTTTAATTTATTAGATTTGCTTTCTGAAAATTTACTTTCCTGGTTGCCTGGCATAAAAACTCATTTTATAGATTAAAAAAAGTCGCGAAATTCGACAAATAATAATTATTTTTGTTGGGAATTTGCAGTTTAATTTTTGGATTTTTAATTTATTAGATTTGCTTTCTGAAAATTTACTTTCGTGGATGCCTGGCATGAAAACTCATTTTATAGTTTAAAAAATTCTCGAAATTTGACAAATAATAACTATTTTCGTTGGGAATTTTCATTTCAATATTTTGATTTTTAATTTATTAGATTTGCTTTCTGAAAAATTACTTTCCTGGTTGCCTGGCATAAAATTTCATTTTTATAGATTAAAAAGTTCGCAAAATTGTACAAATAATAACTATTTTTGTTGGGAATTTGCATTTTAATTTTTTGATTTTTTATTTATTAGATTTGCTTTCTGAAAATTTACTTTCCTGGTTGCCTGGCATAAAAACTCATTTTATAGATTAAAAAAAGTCGCGAAATTCGACAAATAATAATTATTTTTGTTGGGAATTTGCAGTTTAATTTTTGGATTTTTAATTTATTAGATTTGCTTTCTGAAAATTTACTTTCGTGGATGCCTGGCATGAAAACTCATTTTATAGTTTAAAAAATTCGCGAAATTTGACAAATAATAATTATTTTTGTTGGGAATTTGCATTTTAATTTTTTGATTTTTAATTTATTAGATTTGCTTTCTGAAAATTTACTTTCCTGCTTGCCTGGCATAAGAACTCATTTTTATAGATTAAAAAATTGGCGAAATTTGACAAAAAATAATTATTTTTGTTGGGAATTTACATTTTAATTTTTGGATTTTTAATTTATTAGATTTGCTTTCTGAAAATTTACTTTCCTGGTTGCCTGGCATAAAAACTCATTTTATAGATTAAAAAAAGTCGCGAAATTCGACAAATAATAATTATTTTTGTTGGGAATTTGCAGTTTAATTTTTGGATTTTTAATTTATTAGATTTGCTTTCTGAAAATTTACTTTCCTGGTTGCCTGGCATAAAAACTCATTTTTATAGATTAAAAAATTCGAGAAATTTTTCAAATAATAATTATTTTTGTTGGGAATTTACATTTTATTTTTTGGATTTTTAATTTATTAGATTTGCTTTCTGAAAATTTACTTTCCTGGTTGCCTGGCATAAAATTTCATTTTTATAGATTAAAAAATTCGCGAAATTTGACAAATAATAATTATTTTTGTTGGGAATTTACATTTCAATTTTTGGATTTTTAATTTATTAGATTTGCTTTCTAAAAATTTACGTTCCTGGTTGCCTGGCATAAAAATTCATTTTAAAGATTAAAAAATTATCGAAATTTGACAAATAATAATTATTTTTGTTGGGAATTTGCATTTTAATTTTTTGATTTTTAATTTATTAGATTTGCTTTCTGAAAATTTACTTTCCTGCTTGCCTGGCATAAGAACTCATTTTTATAGATTAAAAAATTGGCGAAATTTGACAAAAAATAATTATTTTTGTTGGGAATTTACATTTTAATTTTTGGATTTTTAATTTATTAGATTTGCTTTCTGAAAATTTACTTTCCTGGTTGCTTGGCATAAAAACTCATTTTATAGATTAAAAAATTCTCGAAATTGTACAAATAATAACTATTTTTGTTGGGAATTTGCATTTTAATTTTTTGATTTTTAATTTATTAGATTTGCTTTCTGAAAATTTACTTTCCTGGTTGCCTGGCATAAAAACTCATTTTATAGATTAAAAAAAGTCGCGAAATTCGACAAATAATAATTATTTTTGTTGGGAATTTGCAGTTTAATTTTTGGATTTTTAATTTATTAGATTTGCTTTCTGAAAATTTACTTTCCTGGTTGCCTGGCATAAAAACTCATTTTTATAGATTAAAAAATTCGAGAAATTTTTCAAATAATAATTATTTTTGTTGGGAATTTACATTTTAAGTTTTGGATTTTTAATTTATTAGATTTGCTTTCTGAAAATTTACTTTCCTGGTTGCCTGGCATAAAATTTCATTTTTATAGATTAAAAAATTCGCGAAATTTGACAAATAATAATTATTTTTGTTGGGAATTTACATTTCAATTTTTGGATTTTTAATTTATTAGATTTGCTTTCTAAAAATTTACGTTCCTGGTTGCCTGGCATAAAAATTCATTTTAAAGATTAAAAAATTATCGAAATTTGACAAATAATAATTATTTTTGTTGGGAATTTGCATTTTAATTTTTGGATTTTTAATTTATTAGATTTGCTTTCTGAAATTTACTTTTCTGGTTGCCTGGCATAAAAACTAATTTTTATAGATTAAAAAATTGGCGAAATTTGACAAATAATAATTATTTTTGTTGGGAATTTGCATTTTAATTTTTGGATTTTTAATTTATTAGATTTGCTTTCTGAAATTTACTTTTCTGGTTGCCTGGCATAAAAACTAATTTTTATAGATTAAAAAATTGGCGAAATTTGACAAATAATAATTATTTTTGTTGGGAATTTGCATTTTAATTTTTGGATTTTTAATTTATTAGATTTGCTTTCTGAAAATTTACGTTCCTGGTTGCCTGGCATAAAATTTCATTTTTATAGATTAAAAAATTCTCGAAATTTGACAAATAATAATTATTTTTGTTGGGAATTCGCATTTTAATTTTTGGATTTTTAATTTATTAGATTTGTTTTCTGAAAATTTACGTTCCTGGTTGCCTGGCATAAAAATTCATTTTAAAGATTAAAAAATTATCGAAATTTGACAAATAATAATTATTTTTGTTGGGAATTTGCATTTTAATTTTTGGATTTTTAATTTATTAGATTTGCTTTCTGAAAATTTACGTTCCTGGTTGCCTGGCATAAAATTTCATTTTTATAGATTAAAAAATTCTCGAAATTTGACAAATAATAATTATTTTTGTTGGGAATTCGCATTTTAATTTTTGGATTTTTAATTTATTAGATTTGTTTTCTGAAAATTTACGTTCCTGGTTGCCTGACATAAGAACTCATTTTTATAGATTAAAAAATTGGCGAAATTTGACAAAAAATAATTATTTTTGTTGGGAATTTACATTTTAATTTTTGGATTTTTAATTTATTAGATTTGCTTTCTGAAAATTTACTTTCCTGGTTGCCTGGCATAAGAACTCATTTTTATAGATTAAAAAATTCTCGAAATTTGACAAATAATAATTATTTTTGTTGGGAATTCGCATTTTAATTTTTGGATTTTTAATTTATTAGATTTGTTTTCTGAAAATTTACGTTCCTGGTTGCCTGGCATAAGAACTCATTTTTATAGATTAAAAAATTGGCGAAATTTGACAAAAAATAATTATTTTTGTTGGGAATTTACATTTTAATTTTTGGATTTTTAATTTATTAGATTTGCTTTCTGAAAATTTACTTTCCTGGTTGCCTGGCATGAAAACTCATTTTTGTACAAACAATAATTATTTTTGTTGGGAATTTGCATTTTAATTTTTGGATTTTTAATTTATTAGATTTGCCTTCTGAAAAATTACTTTCCTGGTTGCCTGGCATAAAAACTCATTTTTATAGATTAAAAAATTCGCGAAATTTGACAAATAATAATTATTTTTGTTGGGAATTTGCATTTTAATTTTTTTGATTTTTAATTTATTAGATTTGCTTTCTGAAAATTTACTTTCCTGCTTGCCTGGCATAAGAACTCATTTTTATAGATTAAAAAATTGGCGAAATTTGACAAAAAATAATTATTTTTGTTGGGAATTTACATTTTAATTTTTGGATTTTTAATTTATTAGATTTGCTTTCTGAAAATTTACTTTCCTGGTTGCCTGGCATAAAAACTCATTTTATAGATTAAAAAATTCTCGAAATTGTACAAATAATAACTATTTTTGTTGGGAATTTGCATTTTAATTTTTTGATTTTTAATTTATTAGATTTGCTTTCTGAAAATTTACTTTCCTGGTTGCCTGGCATAAAAACTCATTTTATAGATTAAAAAAAGTCGCGAAATTCGACAAATAATAATTATTTTTGTTGGGAATTTGCAGTTTAATTTTTGGATTTTTAATTTATTAGATTTGCTTTCTGAAAATTTACTTTCGTGGATGCCTGGCATGAAAACTCATTTTATAGTTTAAAAAATTCTCGAAATTTGACAAATAATAACTATTTTCTTTGGGAATTTTCATTTCAATATTTTGATTTTTAATTTATTAGATTTGCTTTCTGAAAAATTACTTTCCTGGTTGCCTGGCATAAAATTTCATTTTTATAGATTAAAAAGTTCGCAAAATTTAACAAATAATAATTATTTTTGTTGGGAATTTACATTTTAATTTTTGGATTTTTAATTTATTAGATTTGCTTTCTGAAAATTTACTTTCCTGGTTGCCTGGCATAAAAACTCATTTTATAGATTAAAAAATTCTCGAAATTTGACAAATAATAATTATTTTTGTTGGGAATTTGCATTTTAATTTTTGGATTTTAAATTTATTAGATTTGCTTTCTGAAAATTTACTTTCCTGGTTGCCTGGCATAAAAACTCATTTTATAGTTTAAAAAATTCTCGAAATTTGACAAATAATAACTATTTTCGTTGGGAATTTTCATTTCAATATTTTGATTTTTAATTTATTAGATTTGCTTTCTGAAAAATTACTTTCCTGGTTGCCTGGCATAAAATTTCATTTTTATAGATTAAAAAATTCGCAAAATTTGACAAATAATAATTATTTTTGTTGGGAATTTACATTTTAATTTTTGGATTTTTAATTTATTAGATTTGCTTTCTGAAAATTTACTTTCGTGGATGCCTGGCATGAAAACTCATTTTATAGTTTAAAAAATTCGCGAAATTTGACAAATAATAATTATTTTTGTTGGGAATTTGCATTTTAATTTTTTGATTTTTAATTTATTAGATTTGCTTTCTGAAAATTTACTTTCCTGCTTGCCTGGCATAAGAACTCATTTTTATAGATTAAAAAATTGGCGAAATTTGACAAAAAATAATTATTTTTGTTGGGAATTTACATTTTAATTTTTGGATTTTTAATTTATTAGATTTGCTTTCTGAAAATTTACTTTCCTGGTTGCCTGGCATAAAAACTCATTTTATAGATTAAAAAATTCTCGAAATTGTACAAATAATAACTATTTTTGTTGGGAATTTGCATTTTAATTTTTTGATTTTTAATTTATTAGATTTGCTTTCTGAAAATTTACTTTCCTGGTTGCCTGGCATAAAAACTCATTTTATAGATTAAAAAAAGTCGCGAAATTCGACAAATAATAATTATTTTTGTTGGGAATTTGCAGTTTAATTTTTGGATTTTTAATTTATTAGATTTGCTTTCTGAAAATTTACTTTCCTGGTTGCCTGGCATAAAAACTCATTTTTATAGATTAAAAAATTCGAGAAATTTTTCAAATAATAATTATTTTTGTTGGGAATTTTTATTTTAAGTTTTGGATTTTTAATTTATTAGATTTGCTTTCTGAAAATTTACTTTCCTGGTTGCCTGGCATAAAATTTCATTTTTATAGATTAAAAAATTCGCGAAATTTGACAAATAATAATTATTTTTGTTGGGAATTTACATTTCAATTTTTGGATTTTTAATTTATTAGATTTGCTTTCTAAAAATTTACGTTCCTGGTTGCCTGGCATAAAAATTCATTTTAAAGATTAAAAAATTATCGAAATTTGACAAATAATAATTATTTTTGTTGGGAATTTGCATTTTAATTTTGGATTTTTAATTTATTAGATTTGCTTTCTGAAATTTACTTTTCTGGTTGCCTGGCAAAAAAACTAATTTTTATAGATTAAAAAATTGGCGAAATTTGACAAATAATAATTATTTTTGTTGGGAATTTGCATTTTAATTTTTGGATTTTTAATTTATTAGATTTGCTTTCTGAAATTTACTTTTCTGGTTGCCTGGCATAAAAACTAATTTTTATAGATTAAAAAATTGGCGAAATTTGACAAATAATAATTATTTTTGTTGGGAATTTGCATTTTAATTTTTGGATTTTTAATTTATTAGATTTGCTTTCTGAAAATTTACGTTCCTGGTTGCCTGGCATAAAATTTCATTTTTATAGATTAAAAAATTCTCGAAATTTGACAAATAATAATTATTTTTGTTGGGAATTCGCATTTTAATTTTTGGATTTTTAATTTATTAGATTTGTTTTCTGAAAATTTACGTTCCTGGTTGCCTGGCATAAAAATTCATTTTAAAGATTAAAAAATTATCGAAATTTGACAAATAATAATTATTTTTGTTGGGAATTTGCATTTTAATTTTTGGATTTTTAATTTATTAGATTTGCTTTCTGAAAATTTACGTTCCTGGTTGCCTGGCATAAAATTTCATTTTTATAGATTAATAAATTCTCGAAATTTGACAAATAATAATTATTTTTGTTGGGAATTCGCATTTTAATTTTTGGATTTTTAATTTATTAGATTTGTTTTCTGAAAATTTACGTTCCTGGTTGCCTGGCATAAGAACTCATTTTTATAGATTAAAAAATTGGCGAAATTTGACAAAAAATAATTATTTTTGTTGGGAATTTACATTTTAATTTTTGGATTTTAAATTTATTAGATTTGCTTTCTGAAAATTTACTTTCCTGGTTGCCTGGCATAAGAACTCATTTTTATAGATTAAAAAATTCTCGAAATTTGACAAATAATAATTATTTTTGTTGGGAATTCGCATTTTAATTTTTGGATTTTTAATTTATTAGATTTGTTTTCTGAAAATTTACGTTCCTGGTTGCCTGGCATAAGAACTCATTTTTATAGATTAAAAAATTGGCGAAATTTGACAAAAAATAATTATTTTTGTTGGGAATTTACATTTTAATTTTTGGATTTTTAATTTATTAGATTTGCTTTCTGAAAATTTACTTTCCTGGTTGCCTGGCATGAAAACTCATTTTTGTACAAACAATAATTATTTTTGTTGGGAATTTGCATTTTAATTTTTGGATTTTTAATTTATTAGATTTGCCTTCTGAAAAATTACTTTCCTGGTTGCCTGGCATAAAAACTCATTTTTATAGATTATAAAATTCGCGAAATTTGACAAATAATAATTATTTTTGTTGGGAATTTGCATTTTAATTTTTTGATTTTTAATTTATTAGATTTGCTTTCTGAAAATTTACTTTCCTGCTTGCCTGGCATAAGAACTCATTTTTATAGATTAAAAAATTGGCGAAATTTGACAAAAAATAATTATTTTTGTTGGGAATTTACATTTTAATTTTTGGATTTTTAATTTATTAGATTTGCTTTCTGAAAATTTACTTTCCTGGTTGCCTGGCATAAAAACTCATTTTATAGATTAAAAAATTCTCGAAATTGTACAAATAATAACTATTTTTGTTGGGAATTTGCATTTTAATTTTTTGATTTTTAATTTATTAGATTTGCTTTCTGAAAATTTACTTTCCTGGTTGCCTGGCATAAAAACTCATTTTATAGATTAAAAAAAGTCGCGAAATTCGACAAATAATAATTATTTTTGTTGGGAATTTGCAGTTTAATTTTTGGATTTTTAATTTATTAGATTTGCTTTCTGAAAATTTACTTTCGTGGATGCCTGGCATGAAAACTCATTTTATAGTTTAAAAAATTCTCGAAATTTGACAAATAATAACTATTTTCGTTGGGAATTTTCATTTCAATATTTTGATTTTTAATTTATTAGATTTGCTTTCTGAAAAATTACTTTCCTGGTTGCCTGGCATAAAATTTCATTTTTATAGATTAAAAAGTTCGCAAAATTTAACAAATAATAATTATTTTTGTTGGGAATTTACATTTTAATTTTTGGATTTTTAATTTATTAGATTTGCTTTCTGAAAATTTACTTTCCTGGTTGCCTGGCATAAAAACTCATTTTATAGATTAAAAAATTCTCGAAATTTGACAAATAATAATTATTTTTGTTGGGAATTTGCATTTTAATTTTTGGATTTTTAATTTATTAGATTTGCTTTCTGAAAATTTACTTTCCTGCTTGCCTGGGATAAAGAACTCATTTTTATAGATTAAAAAATTCGCGAAATTTGACAAATAACAATTATTTTTGTTGGGAATTTGCATTTTAATTTTTGGATTTTAAATTTATTAGATTTGCTTTCTGAAAATTTACTTTCCTGGTTGCCTGGCATAAAAACTCATTTTATAGTTTAAAAAATTCTCGAAATTTGACAAATAATAACTATTTTCGTTGGGAATTTTCATTTCAATATTTTGATTTTTAATTTATTAGATTTGCTTTCTGAAAAATTACTTTCCTGGTTGCCTGGCATAAAATTTCATTTTTATAGATTAAAAAATTCGCAAAATTTGACAAATAATAATTATTTTTGTTGGGAATTTACATTTTAATTTTTGGATTTTTAATTTATTAGATTTGCTTTCTGAAAATTTACTTTCCTGGTTGCCTGGCATAAAAACTCATTTTATAGATTAAAAAATTCTCGAAATTTGACAAATAATAACTATTTTTGTTGGGAATTTGCATTTTAATTTTTTGATTTTTAATTTATTAGATTTGCTTTCTGAAAATTTACTTTCCTGGTTGCCTGGCATAAAATTTAATTTTTATAGATTAAAAAATTCGCAAAATTTGACAAATAATAATTATTTTTGTTGGGAATTTACATTTTAATTTTTGGATTTTTAATTTATTAGATTTGCTTTCTGAAAATTTACTTTTCCGGTTGCCTGGCATAAAAACTCATTTTATAGATTAAAAAATTCTCGAAATTTGACAAATAATAATTAATTTTGTTGGGAATTTGCATTTTAATTTTTGGATTTTTAATTTATTCGATTTGCTTTCTGAAAATTTACTTTCCTGGTTGCCTGGCATAAAAACTCATTTTATAGATTTAAAAATTCGCAAAATTTGACAAATAATAATTATTTTTGTTGGGAATTTACATTTTAACTTTTGGATTTTTAATTTATTAGATTTGCTTTCTGAAAATTTACTTTCCTGGTTGCCTGGCATAAAAACTCATTTTATAGATTAAAAAATTCTCGAAATTTGACAAATAATAATTATTTTTGTTGGGAATTTGCATTTTAATTTTTGGATTTTTAATTTATTAGATTTGCTTTCTGAAAATTTACTTTCCTGCTTGCCTGGGATAAAGAACTCATTTTTATAGATTAAATAATTCGCGAAATTTGACAAATAACAATTATTTTTGTTGGGAATTTGCATTTTAATTTTTGGATTTTAAATTTATTAGATTTGCTTTCTGAAAATTTACTTTCCTGGTTGCCTGGCTTAAAAACTCATTTTATATATTAAAAAATTCTCGAAATTTGACAAATAATAATTATTTTTGTTGGGAATTTGCATTTTAATTTTTGGATTTTTAATTTATTAGATTTGCTTTCTGAAAATTTACTTTCCTGGTTGCCTGGCATAAAAGCTCATTTTTATAGATTAAAAAATTCGCAAAATTTGTCAAATAATAATTATTTTTGTTGGGAATTTACATTTTAATTTTTGGATTTTTAATTTATTAGATTTGCTTTCTGAAAATTTACTTTCCTGGTTGCCTGGCATAAAATTTCATTTTTATAGATTAAAAAATTCGCAAAATTTGACAAATAATAATAATTTTTGTTGGGAATTTACATTTTAATTTCTGGATTTTTAATTTATTAGATTTGCTTTCTGAAAATTTACTTTCCTGGTTGCCTGGCATAAAAACTCATTTTATAGATTAAAAAATTCTCGAAATTTGACAAATAATAATTATTTTTGTTGGGAATTTGCATTTTAATTTTTTGATTTTTAATTTATTAGATTTGCTTTCTGAAAATTTACTTTCCTGGTTGCCTGGCATAAAAACTCATTTTATAGATTAAAAAATTCGCGAAATTCGACAAATAATAATTATTTTTGTTGGGAATTTGCAGTTTAATTTTTGGATTTTTAATTTATTAGATTTGCTTTCTGAAAATTTACTTTCCTGGTTGCCTGGCATAAAAACTCATTTTATAGATTAAAAAATTTTCGAAATTGTACAAATAATAACTATTTTTGTTGGGAATTTGCATTTTAATTTTTTGATTTTTAATTTATTAGATTTGCTTTCTGAAAATTTACTTTCCTGGTTGCCTGGCATAAAAACTCATTTTATAGATTAAAAAAAGTCGCGAAATTCGACAAATAATAATTATTTTTGTTGGGAATTTGCAGTTTAATTTTTGGATTTTTAATTTATTAGATTTGCTTTCTGAAAATTTACTTTCGTGGATGCCTGGCATGAAAACTCATTTTATAGTTTAAAAAATTCTCGAAATTTGACAAATAATAACTATTTTCGTTGGGAATTTTCATTTCAATATTTTGATTTTTAATTTATTAGATTTGCTTTCTGAAAAATTACTTTCCTGGTTGCCTGGCATAAAATTTCATTTTTATAGATTAAAAAGTTCGCAAAATTTAACAAATAATAATTATTTTTGTTGGGAATTTACATTTTAATTTTTGGATTTTTAATTTATTAGATTTGCTTTCTGAAAATTTACTTTCCTGGTTGCCTGGCATAAAAACTCATTTTATAGATTAAAAAATTCTCGAAATTTGACAAATAATAATTATTTTTGTTGGGAATTTGCATTTTAATTTTTGGATTTTTAATTTATTAGATTTGCTTTCTGAAAATTTACTTTCCTGCTTGCCTGGGATAAAGAACTCATTTTTATAGATTAAAAAATTCGCGAAATTTGACAAATAACAATTATTTTTGTTGGGAATTTGCATTTTAATTTTTGGATTTTAAATTTATTAGATTTGCTTTCTGAAAATTTACTTTCCTGGTTGCCTGGCATAAAAACTCATTTTATAGTTTAAAAAATTCTCGAAATTTGACAAATAATAACTATTTTCGTTGGGAATTTTCATTTCAATATTTTGATTTTTAATTTATTAGATTTGCTTTCTGAAAAATTACTTTCCTGGTTGCCTGGCATAAAATTTCATTTTTATAGATTAAAAAATTCGCAAAATTTGACAAATAATAATTATTTTTGTTGGGAATTTACATTTTAATTTTTGGATTTTTAATTTATTAGATTTGCTTTCTGAAAATTTACTTTCCTGGTTGCCTGGCATAAAAACTCATTTTATAGATTAAAAAATTCTCGAAATTTGACAAATAATAACTATTTTTGTTGGGAATTTGCATTTTAATTTTTTGATTTTTAATTTATTAGATTTGCTTTCTGAAAATTTACTTTCCTGGTTGCCTGGCATAAAATTTAATTTTTATAGATTAAAAAATTCGCAAAATTTGACAAATAATAATTATTTTTGTTGGGAATTTACATTTTAATTTTTGGATTTTTAATTTATTAGATTTGCTTTCTGAAAATTTACTTTTCCGGTTGCCTGGCATAAAAACTCATTTTATAGATTAAAAAATTCTCGAAATTTGACAAATAATAATTAATTTTGTTGGGAATTTGCATTTTAATTTTTGGATTTTTAATTTATTAGATTTGCTTTCTGAAAATTTACTTTCCTGGTTGCCTGGCATAAAAACTCATTTTATAGATTTAAAAATTCGCAAAATTTGACAAATAATAATTATTTTTGTTGGGAATTTACATTTTAACTTTTGGATTTTTAATTTATTAGATTTGCTTTCTGAAAATTTACTTTCCTGGTTGCCTGGCATAAAAACTCATTTTATAGATTAAAAAATTCTCGAAATTTGACAAATAATAATTATTTTTGTTGGGAATTTGCATTTTAATTTTTGGATTTTTAATTTATTAGATTTGCTTTCTGAAAATTTACTTTCCTGCTTGCCTGGGATAAAGAACTCATTTTTATAGATTAAATAATTCGCGAAATTTGACAAATAACAATTATTTTTGTTGGGAATTTGCATTTTAATTTTTGGATTTTAAATTTATTAGATTTGCTTTCTGAAAATTTACTTTCCTGGTTGCCTGGCTTAAAAACTCATTTTATATATTAAAAAATTCTCGAAATTTGACAAATAATAATTATTTTTGTTGGGAATTTGCATTTTAATTTTTGGATTTTTAATTTATTAGATTTGCTTTCTGAAAATTTACTTTCCTGGTTGCCTGGCATAAAAGCTCATTTTTATAGATTAAAAAATTCGCAAAATTTGTCAAATAATAATTATTTTTGTTGGGAATTTACATTTTAATTTTTGGATTTTTAATTTATTAGATTTGCTTTCTGAAAATTTACTTTCCTGGTTGCCTGGCATAAAATTTCATTTTTATAGATTAAAAAATTCGCAAAATTTGACAAATAATAATAATTTTTGTTGGGAATTTACATTTTAATTTCTGGATTTTTAATTTATTAGATTTGCTTTCTGAAAATTTACTTTCCTGGTTGCCTGGCATAAAAACTCATTTTATAGATTAAAAAATTCTCGAAATTTGACAAATAATAATTATTTTTGTTGGGAATTTGCATTTTAATTTTTTGATTTTTAATTTATTAGATTTGCTTTCTGAAAATTTACTTTCCTGGTTGCCTGGCATAAAAACTCATTTTATAGATTAAAAAATTCGCGAATTTCGACAAATAATAATTATTTTTGTTGGGAATTTGCAGTTTAATTTTTGGATTTTTAATTTATTAGATTTGCTTTCTGAAAATTTACTTTCCTGGTTGCCTGGCATAAAAACTCATTTTATAGTTTAAAAAATTCTAGAAATTTGACAAATAATAACTATTTTTGTTGGGAATTTTCATCTCAATATTTTGATTTTTAATTTATTAGATTTGCTTTCTGAAAATTTACTTTCCTGGTTGCCTGGCATAAAAACTCATTTTATAGATTAAAAAATTCGCGAAATTTGACAAATAATAATTATTTTTGTTGGGAATTTGCATTTTAATTTTTGGATTTTTAATTTATTAGATTTGCTTTCTGAAAATTTACTTTCCTGCTTGCCTGGGATAAAGAAATCATTTTTATAGATTAAAAAATAAGCGAAATTTGACAAATAACAATTATTTTTGTTGGGAATTTGCATTTTAATTTTTGGATTTTTAATTTATTAGATTTGCTTTCTGAAAATCTACTTTCCTGGTTGCCTGGCTTAAAAACCAATTTTATATATTAAAAAATTCTCGAAATTTGACAATTAATAATTATTTTTGTTGGGAATTTGCATTTTAATTTTTTGATTTTTAATTTATTAGATTTGCTTTTGCTTTCTGAAAATTTACTTTCCTGGTTGCCTGGCTTAAAAACTAATTTTATATATTAAAAAATTCGCGAAATTCGACAAATAATAATTATTTTTGTTGGGAATTTTCATTTCAATATTTTGATTTTTAATTTATTAGATTTGCTTTCTGAAAATTTACTTTCCTGGTTGCCTGGCATAAAAACTCAATTTTATAGATTAAAAAATTCGCGAAATTTGTCAAATAATAATTATTTTTGTTGGGAATTTACATTTTAATTTTTGGATTTTTAATTTATTAGATTTGCTTTGTGAAAATTTACTTTCCTGGTTGCCTGGCATAAAATTTCATTTTTATAGATTAAAAAATTCGCAAAATTTGACAAATAATAATAATTTTTGTTGGGAATTTACATTTTAATTTTTGGATTTTTAATTTATTAGATTTGCTTTCTGAAAATTTACTTTCCTGGTTGCCTGGCATAAAAACTCATTTTATAGATTAAAAAATTCTCGAAATTTGACAAATAATAACTATTTTTGTTGGGAATTTGCATTTTAATTTTTTGATTTTTAATTTATTAGATTTGCTTTCTGAAAATTTACTTTCCTGGTTGCCTGGCATAAAAACTCATTTTTATAGATTAAAAAATTCGCGAAATTTGTCAAATAATAAATATTTTTGTTGGGAATTTACATTTTAATTTTTGGATTTTTAATTTATTAGATTTGCTTTCTGAAAATTTACTTTCCTGGTTGCCTGGCATAAAATTTCATTTTTATAGATTAAAAAATTCGCGAAATTTGACAAATAATAATTATTTTTGTTGGGAATATTCATTTCAATTTTTGGATTTTTAATTTATTAGATTTGCTTTCTGAAAATTTACTTTCCTGGTTGCCTGGTTTAAAAACTCATTTTATATAAAAAAAAATTCTCGAAATTTGACAAATAATAATTATTTTTGTTGGGAATTTGTATTTTAATTTTTGGATTTTTAATTTATTAGATTTGCTTTCTGAAAATTTACTTTTCTGGTTGCCTGGCATAAAAACTCATTTTTATAGATTAAAAAATTGGCGAAATTTGACAAATAATAATTATTTTTGTTGGGAATTTGCATTTTAATTTTTGGATTTTTAATTTATTAGATTTGCTTTCTGAAAATTTACTTTCCTGGTTGCCTGGCATTAAAGCTCATTTTTATAGATTAAAAAATTCGCGAAATATGACAAATAATAATTATTTTTGTTGTGAGTTTGTATTTTAATTTTTGGATTTTTAATTTATTAAATTTGCTTTCTGAAAATTTACTTTCCTGGTTGCCTGGCATAAAAACTCATTTTTATAGATTAAAAAATTCGCGAAATTTGACAAATAATAATTATTTTTGTTGTGAATTTGTATTTTAATTTTTGGATTTTTAATTTATTAGATTTGCTTTCTGAAAATTTACTTTCCTGGTTGCCTGGCATAAAAACTCATTTTTATAGATTAAAAAATTCGCGAAATTTGACAAATAATAATTATTTTTGTTGGGAATTTGCATTTTAATTTTTGGATTTTTAATTTATTAGATTTGCTTTCTGAAAATTTACTTTCCTGGTTGCCTGGCATTAAAGCTCATTTTTATAGATAAAAAAATTCGTGAAATTTGACAAATAATACTTATTTTTGTTGGGAATTTGCATTTTAATTTTTGGATATTTAATTTATTAGATTTGCTTTCTGAAAATTTACTTTGCTGGTTGCCTGGCTTAAAAACTCATTTTTATAGATTAAAAAATTCGCGAAATTTGACAAATAATAATTTTTTTTGCTGCGAATTTACATATTAATTTTTGGATTTTTAATTTATTAGATTTGCTTTCTGAAAATTTACTTTCCTGGTTGCCTGGCATAAAAACTCATTTTTATAGATTAAAAAATTCGCGAAATTTGACAAATAATAATTATTTTTGTTGTGAATTTGTATTTTAATTTTTGGATTTTTAATTTATTAGATTTGCTTTCTGAAAATTTACTTTCCTGGTTGCCTGGCATAAAAACTCATTTTTATAGATTAAAAAATTCGCGAAATTCGACAAATAATAATTATTTTTGTTGGGAATTTGCAGTTTAATTTTTGGATTTTTAATTTATTAGATTTGCTTTCTGAAAATTTACTTTCCTGGTTGCCTAGCATAAAAACTCATTTTATAGTTTAAAAAGTTCTAGAAATTTGACAAATAATAACTATTTTTGTTGGGAATTTTCATTTCAATATTTTGATTTTTAATTTATTAGATTTAGTTTCTGAAAATTTACTTTCCTGGTTGCCTGGCATAAAAACTCATTTTATAGATTAAAAAATTCGCGAAATTTGACAAATAATAATTATTTTTGTTGGGAATTTGCATTTTAATTTTTGGATTTTTAATTTATTAGATTTGCTTTCTGAAAATTTACTTTCCTGGTTGCCTGGCATTAAAGCTCATTTTTATAGATAAAAAAATTCGTGAAATTTGACAAATAATACTTATTTTTGTTGGGAATTTGCATTTTAATTTTTGGATATTTAATTTATTAGATTTGCTTTCTGAAAATTTACTTTCCTGGTTGCCTGGCATTAAAGCTCATTTTTATAGATAAAAAAATTCGTGAAATTTGACAAATAATACTTATTTTTGTTGGGAATTTGCATTTTAATTTTTGGATATTTAATTTATTAGATTTGCTTTCTGAAAATTTACTTTGCTGGTTGCCTGGCTTAAAAACTCATTTTTATAGATTAAAAAATTCGCGAAATTTGACAAATAATAATTTTTTTTGCTGCGAATTTACATATTAATTTTTGGATTTTTAATTTATTAGATTTGCTTTCTGAAAATTTACTTTCCTGGTTGCCTGGCATAAAAACTCATTTTTATAGATTAAAAAATTCGGGAATTTTGACAAATAATAATTATTTTTGTTGTGAATTTGTATTTTAATTTTTGGATTTTTAATTTATTAGATTTGCTTTCTGAAAATTTACATTCCTGGTTGCCTGGGATAAAGAACTCATTTTTATAGATTAAATAATTCGCGAAATTTGACAAATAACAATTATTTTTGTTGGGAATTTGCATTTTAATTTTTGGATTTTAAATTTATTAGATTTGCTTTCTGAAAATTTACTTTCCTGGTTGCCTGGCTTAAAAACTCATTTTATATATTAAAAAATTCTCGAAATTTGACAAATAATAATTATTTTTGTTGGGAATTTGCATTTTAATTTTTGGATTTTTAATTTATTAGATTTGCTTTCTGAAAATTTACTTTCCTGGTTGCCTGGCATAAAAGCTCATTTTTATAGATTAAAAAATTCGCAAAATTTGTCAAATAATAATTATTTTTGTTGGGAATTTACATTTTAATTTTTGGATTTTTAATTTATTAGATTTGCTTTCTGAAAATTTACTTTCCTGGTTGCCTGGCATAAAATTTCATTTTTATAGATTAAAAAATTCGCAAAATTTGACAAATAATAATAATTTTTGTTGGGAATTTACATTTTAATTTCTGGATTTTTAATTTATTAGATTTGCTTTCTGAAAATTTACTTTCCTGGTTGCCTGGCATAAAAACTCATTTTATAGATTAAAAAATTCTCGAAATTTGACAAATAATAATTATTTTTGTTGGGAATTTGCATTTTAATTTTTTGATTTTTAATTTATTAGATTTGCTTTCTGAAAATTTACTTTCCTGGTTGCCTGGCATAAAAACTCATTTTATAGATTAAAAAATTCGCGAATTTCGACAAATAATAATTATTTTTGTTGGGAATTTGCAGTTTAATTTTTGGATTTTTAATTTATTAGATTTGCTTTCTGAAAATTTACTTTCCTGGTTGCCTGGCATAAAAACTCATTTTATAGTTTAAAAAATTCTAGAAATTTGACAAATAATAACTATTTTTGTTGGGAATTTTCATCTCAATATTTTGATTTTTAATTTATTAGATTTGCTTTCTGAAAATTTACTTTCCTGGTTGCCTGGCATAAAAACTCATTTTATAGATTAAAAAATTCGCGAAATTTGACAAATAATAATTATTTTTGTTGGGAATTTGCATTTTAATTTTTGGATTTTTAATTTATTAGATTTGCTTTCTGAAAATTTACTTTCCTGCTTGCCTGGGATAAAGAAATCATTTTTATAGATTAAAAAATAAGCGAAATTTGACAAATAACAATTATTTTTGTTGGGAATTTGCATTTTAATTTTTGGATTTTTAATTTATTAGATTTGCTTTCTGAAAATCTACTTTCCTGGTTGCCTGGCTTAAAAACCAATTTTATATATTAAAAAATTTTCGAAATTTGACAATTAATAATTATTTTTGTTGGGAATTTGCATTTTAATTTTTTGATTTTTAATTTATTAGATTTGCTTTTGCTTTCTGAAAATTTACTTTCCTGGTTGCCTGGCTTAAAAACTAATTTTATATATTAAAAAATTCGCGAAATTCGACAAATAATAATTATTTTTGTTGGGAATTTTCATTTCAATATTTTGATTTTTAATTTATTAGATTTGCTTTCTGAAAATTTACTTTCCTGGTTGCCTGGCATAAAAACTCAATTTTATAGATTAAAAAATTCGCGAAATTTGTCAAATAATAATTATTTTTGTTGGGAATTTACATTTTAATTTTTGGATTTTTAATTTATTAGATTTGCTTTGTGAAAATTTACTTTCCTGGTTGCCTGGCATAAAATTTCATTTTTATAGATTAAAAAATTCGCAAAATTTGACAAATAATAATAATTTTTGTTGGGAATTTACATTTTAATTTTTGGATTTTTAATTTATTAGATTTGCTTTCTGAAAATTTACTTTCCTGGTTGCCTGGCATAAAAACTCATTTTATAGATTAAAAAATTCTCGAAATTTGACAAATAATAACTATTTTTGTTGGGAATTTGCATTTTAATTTTTTGATTTTTAATTTATTAGATTTGCTTTCTGAAAATTTACTTTCCTGGTTGCCTGGCATAAAAACTCATTTTTATAGATTAAAAAATTCGCGAAATTTGTCAAATAATAATTATTTTTGTTGGGAATTTACATTTTAATTTTTGGATTTTTAATTTATTAGATTTGCTTTCTGAAAATTTACTTTCCTGGTTGCCTGGCATAAAATTTCATTTTTATAGATTAAAAAATTCGCGAAATTTGACAAATAATAATTATTTTTGTTGGGAATTGTCATTTCAATTTTTGGATTTTTAATTTATTAGATTTGCTTTCTGAAAATTTACTTTCCTGGTTGCCTGGTTTAAAAACTCATTTTATATAAAAAAAAATTCTCGAAATTTGACAAATAATAATTATTTTTGTTGGGAATTTGTATTTTAATTTTTGGATTTTTAATTTATTAGATTTGCTTTCTGAAAATTTACTTTTCTGGTTGCCTGGCATAAAAACTCATTTTTATAGATTAAAAAATTGGCGAAATTTGACAAATAATAATTATTTTTGTTGGGAATTTGCATTTTAATTTTTGGATTTTTAATTTATTAGATTTGCTTTCTGAAAATTTACTTTCCTGGTTGCCTGGCATTAAAGCTCATTTTTATAGATTAAAAAATTCGCGAAATATGACAAATAATAATTATTTTTGTTGTGAGTTTGTATTTTAATTTTTGGATTTTTAATTTATTAAATTTGCTTTCTGAAAATTTACTTTCCTGGTTGCCTGGCATAAAAACTCATTTTTATAGATTAAAAAATTCGCGAAATTTGACAAATAATAATTATTTTTGTTGTGAATTTGTATTTTAATTTTTGGATTTTTAATTTATTAGATTTGCTTTCTGAAAATTTACTTTCCTGGTTGCCTGGCATAAAAACTCATTTTTATAGATTAAAAAATTCGCGAAATTTGACAAATAATAATTATTTTTGTTGGGAATTTGCATTTTAATTTTTGGATTTTTAATTTATTAGATTTGCTTTCTGAAAATTTACTTTCCTGGTTGCCTGGCATTAAAGCTCATTTTTATAGATAAAAAAATTCGTGAAATTTGACAAATAATAATTATTTTTGTTGTGAATTTGTATTTTAATTTTTGGATTTTTAATTTATTAGATTTGCTTTCTGAAAATTTACTTTCCTGGTTGCCTGGCATAAAAACTCATTTTTATAGATTAAAAAATTCGCGAAATTCGACAAATAATAATTATTTTTGTTGGGAATTTGCAGTTTAATTTTTGGATTTTTAATTTATTAGATTTGCTTTCTGAAAATTTACTTTCCTGGTTGCCTAGCATAAAAACTCATTTTATAGTTTAAAAAGTTCTAGAAATTTGACAAATAATAACTATTTTTGTTGGGAATTTTCATTTCAATATTTTGATTTTTAATTTATTAGATTTAGTTTCTGAAAATTTACTTTCCTGGTTGCCTGGCATAAAAACTCATTTTATAGATTAAAAAATTCGCGAAATTTGACAAATAATAATTATTTTTGTTGGGAATTTGCATTTTAATTTTTGGATTTTTAATTTATTAGATTTGCTTTCTGAAAATTTACTTTCCTGGTTGCCTGGCATTAAAGCTCATTTTTATAGATAAAAAAATTCGTGAAATTTGACAAATAATACTTATTTTTGTTGGGAATTTGCATTTTAATTTTTGGATATTTAATTTATTAGATTTGCTTTCTGAAAATTTACTTTCCTGGTTGCCTGGCATTAAAGCTCATTTTTATAGATAAAAAAATTCGTGAAATTTGACAAATAATACTTATTTTTGTTGGGAATTTGCATTTTAATTTTTGGATATTTAATTTATTAGATTTGCTTTCTGAAAATTTACTTTGCTGGTTGCCTGGCTTAAAAACTCATTTTTATAGATTAAAAAATTCGCGAAATTTGACAAATAATAATTTTTTTTGCTGCGAATTTACATATTAATTTTTGGATTTTTAATTTATTAGATTTGCTTTCTGAAAATTTACTTTCCTGGTTGCCTGGCATAAAAACTCATTTTTATAGATTAAAAAATTCGGGAATTTTGACAAATAATAATTATTTTTGTTGTGAATTTGTATTTTAATTTTTGGATTTTTAATTTATTAGATTTGCTTTCTGAAAATTTACTTTCCTGGTTGCCTGGCATAAAAACTCATTTTTATAGATTAAAAAATTCGCGAAATTCGACAAATAATAATTATTTTTGTTGGGAATTTGCAGTTTAATTTTTGGATTTTTAATTTATTAGATTTGCTTTCTGAAAATTTACTTTCCTGGTTGCCTAGCATAAAAACTCATTTTATAGTTTAAAAAGTTCTAGAAATTTGACAAATAATAACTATTTTTGTTGGGAATTTTCATTTCAATATTTTGATTTTTAATTTATTAGATTTAGTTTCTGAAAATTTACTTTCCTGGTTGCCTGGCATAAAAACTCATTTTATAGATTAAAAAATTCGCGAAATTTGACAAATAATAATTATTTTTGTTGGAATTTGCATTTTAATTTTTGGATTTTTAATTTATTAGATTTGCTTTCTGAAAATCTACTTTCCTGCTTGCCTGGGATAAAGAACTCATTTTTATAGATTAAAAAATTCGCGAAATTTGACAAATAACAATTATTTTTGGGAATTTGCATTTTAATTTTTGGATTTTTAATTTATTAGATTTGCTTTCTGAAAATTTACTTTTCTGGTTGCCTGGCATAAAAACTCATTTTTATAGATTAAAAAATTGGCGAAATTTGACAAATAATAATTAGTTTTGTTGGGAATTGGCATTTTAAATTTTGGATTTTTAATTTATTAGATTTGCTTTCTGAAAATTTACTTTCCTGGTTGCCTGGCATAAAAACTCATTTTTATAGATTAAAAAATTCGCGAAATTTGACAAATAATAATTATTTTTGTTGGGAATTTGCATTTTAATTTTTGGATTTTTAATTTATTAGATTTGCTTTCTGAAAATTTACGTTCCTGGTTGCCTGGCATAAAATTTCATTTTTATAGATTAAAAAATTTTCGAAATTTGACAAATAATAATTATTTTTGTTGGGAATTCGCATTTGAATTTTTGGATTTTTAATTTATTAGATTTGCTTTCTGAAAATTTACGTTCCTGGTTGCCTGGCATAAAAATTCATTTTAAAGATTAAAAAATTATCGAAATTTGACAAATAATAATTGTTTTTGTTGGGAATTTGCATTTTAATTTTTGGATTTTTAATTTATTAGATTTGCTTTCTGAAAATTTACTTTCCTGGTTGCCTGGCATAAAAACTCATTTTTATAGATTAAAAAATTCGCGAAATTTGACAAATAATAATTATTTTTGTTGTGAATTTGTATTTTAATTTTTGGATTTTTAATTTATTAGATTTGCTTTCTGAAAATTTACTTTCCTGGTTGCCTGGCATAAAAACTCATTTTTATAGATTAAAAAATTCGCGAAATTTGACAAATAATAATTATTTTTGTTAGGAATTTGCATTTTAATTTTTGGATTTTTAATTTATTAGATTTACTTTCTGAAAATTTACTTTCCTGGTTGCCTGGCATAAAAACTCATTTTTATAGATTAAAAAATTCGCGAAATTTGACAAATAATAATTATTTTTGTTGTGAATTTGTATTTTAATTTTTGGATTTTTAATTTATTAGATTTGCTTTCTGAAAATTTACTTTTCTGGTTGCCTGGCTTAAAAACTCATTTTTATAGATTAAAAAATTGGCGAAATTTGACAAATAATAATTTTTTTTGCTGCGAATTTACATTTTAATTTTTGGATTTTTAATTTATTAGATTTGCTTTCTGAAAATTTACTTTCCTGGTTGCCTGGCATAAAAACTCATTTTTATAGATTAAAAAATTCGCGAAATTTGACAAATAATAATTATTTTTGTTGTGAATTTGTATTTTAATTTTTGGATTTTTAATTTATTAGATTTGCTTTCTGAAAATTTCCTTTCCTGGTTGCCTGGCATAAAAACTCATTTTTATAGATTAAAAAATTCGCGAAATTTGACAAATAATAATTATTTTTGTTGGGAATTTGCATTTTAATTTTTGGATTTTTAATTTATTAGATTTGCTTTCTGAAAATTTACTTTCCTGGTTGCCTGGCATAAAATTTAATTTTTATAGATTAAAAAATTCCCGAAATTTGACAAATAATAATTATTTTTGTTGGGAATTTACATTTTAATTTTTGGATTTTTAATTTATTAGATTTGCTTTCTGAAAATTTACTTTCCTGGTTGACTGGCATAAAAATTCATTTTAAAGATTAAAAAATTCTCGAAATTTGACAAATAATAATTATTTTTGTTGGGAATTTACATTTTAATTTTTGGATTTTTAATTTATTAGATTTGTTTTCTGAAAATTTACTTTCCTGGTTGCCTGGCTTAAAAACTCATTTTATATAATAAAAAATTCTCGAAATTTGACAAATAATAATTATTTTTGTTGGGAATTTGCATTTTAATTTTTGGATTTTTAATTTATTAGATTTGCTTTCTGAAAATTTACTTTCCTGGTTGCCTGGCATAAAAACTCATTTTTATAGATTAAAAAATTCGCGAAATTTGACAAATAATAATTATTTTTGTTGGGAATTTGCATTTTAATTTTTGGATTTTTAATTTATTAGATTTGCTTTCTGAAAATTTACGTTCCTTGTTGCCTGGCATAAAATTTCATTTTTATAGATTAAAAAATTTTCGAAATTTGACAAATAATAATTATTTTTGTTGGGAATTCGCATTTTAATTTTTGGATTTTTAATTTATTAGATTTGCTTTCTGAAAATCTACTTTCCTGCTTGCCTGGGATAAAGAACTCATTTTTATAGATTAAAAAATTCGCGAAATTTGACAAATAACAATTATTTTTGGGAATTTGCATTTTAATTTTTGGATTTTTAATTTATTAGATTTGCTTTCTGAAAATTTACTTTTCTGGTTGCCTGGCATAAAAACTCATTTTTATAGATTAAAAAATTGGCGAAATTTGACAAATAATAATTAGTTTTGTTGGGAATTGGCATTTTAAATTTTGGATTTTTAATTTATTAGATTTGCTTTCTGAAAATTTACTTTCCTGGTTGCCTGGCATAAAAACTCATTTTTATAGATTAAAAAATTCGCGAAATTTGACAAATAATAATTATTTTTGTTGGGAATTTGCATTTTAATTTTTGGATTTTTAATTTATTAGATTTGCTTTCTGAAAATTTACGTTCCTTGTTGCCTGGCATAAAATTTCATTTTTATAGATTAAAAAATTTTCGAAATTTGACAAATAATAATTATTTTTGTTGGGAATTCGCATTTGAATTTTTGGATTTTTAATTTATTAGATTTGCTTTCTGAAAATTTACGTTCCTGGTTGCCTGGCATAAAAATTCATTTTAAAGATTAAAAAATTATCGAAATTTGACAAATAATAATTGTTTTTGTAGGGAATTTGCATTTTAGATTTTGGATTTTTAATTTATTAGATTTGCTTTCTGAAAATTTACTTTCCTGGTTGCCTGGCATAAAAACTCATTTTTATAGATTAAAAAATTCGCGAAATTTGACAAATAATAATTATTTTTGTTGTGAATTTGTATTTTAATTTTTGGATTTTTAATTTATTAGATTTGCTTTCTGAAAATTTACTTTCCTGGTTGCCTGGCATAAAAACTCATTTTTATAGATTAAAAAATTCGCGAAATTTGACAAATAATAATTATTTTTGTTAGGAATTTGCATTTTAATTTTTGGATTTTTAATTTATTAGATTTACTTTCTGAAAATTTACTTTCCTGGTTGCCTGGCATAAAAACTCATTTTTATAGATTAAAAAATTCGCGAAATTTGACAAATAATAATTATTTTTGTTGTGAATTTGTATTTTAATTTTTGGATTTTTAATTTATTAGATTTGCTTTCTGAAAATTTACTTTTCTGGTTGCCTGGCTTAAAAACTCATTTTTATAGATTAAAAAATTGGCGAAATTTGACAAATAATAATTTTTTTTGCTGCGAATTTACATTTTAATTTTTGGATTTTTAATTTATTAGATTTGCTTTCTGAAAATTTACTTTCCTGGTTGCCTGGCATAAAAACTCATTTTTATAGATTAAAAAATTCGCGAAATTTGACAAATAATAATTATTTTTGTTGTGAATTTGTATTTTAATTTTTGGATTTTTAATTTATTAGATTTGCTTTCTGAAAATTTCCTTTCCTGGTTGCCTGGCATAAAAACTCATTTTTATAGATTAAAAAATTCGCGAAATTTGACAAATAATAATTATTTTTGTTGGGAATTTGCATTTTAATTTTTGGATTTTTAATTTATTAGATTTGCTTTCTGAAAATTTACTTTCCTGGTTGCCTGGCATAAAATTTAATTTTTATAGATTAAAAAATTCCCGAAATTTGACAAATAATAATTATTTTTGTTGGGAATTTACATTTTAATTTTTGGATTTTTAATTTATTAGATTTGCTTTCTGAAAATTTACTTTCCTGGTTGACTGGCATAAAAATTCATTTTAAAGGTTAAAAAATTCTCGAAATTTGACAAATAATAATTATTTTTGTTGGGAATTTACATTTTAATTTTTGGATTTTTAATTTATTAGATTTGTTTTCTGAAAATTTACTTTCCTGGTTGCCTGGCTTAAAAACTCATTTTATATAATAAAAAATTCTCGAAATTTGACAAATAATAATTATTTTTGTTGGGAATTTGCATTTTAATTTTTGGATTTTTAATTTATTAGATTTGCTTTCTGAAAATTTACTTTCCTGGTTGCCTGGCATAAAAACTCATTTTATAGTTTAAAAAATTCTAGAAATTTGACAAATAATAACTATTTTTGTTGGGAATTTTCATTTCAATATTTTGATTTTTAATTTATTAGATTTGCTTTCTGAAAATTTACTTTCCTGGTTGCCTGGCATAAAAACTCATTTTATAGATTAAAAAATTCGCGAAATTTGACAAATAATAATTATTTTTGTTGGGAATTTGCATTTTAATTTTTGGATTTTTAATTTATTAGATTTGCTTTCTGAAAATTTACTTTGCTGGTTGCCTGGCTTAAAAACTCATTTTTATAGATTAAAAAATTCGCGAAATTTGACAAATAATAATTTTTTTTGCTGCGAATTTACATTTTATTTTTTGGATTTTTAATTTATTAGATTTGCTTTCTGAAAATTTACTTTCCTGGTTGCCTGGCATAAAAACTCATTTTTATAGATTAAAAAATTCGCGAAATTTGACAAATAATAATTGTTTTTGTTGTGAATTTGTATTTTAATTTTTGGATTTTTAATTTATTAGATTTGCTTTCTGAAAATTTACTTTCCTGGTTGCCTGGCATAAAAACTCATTTTTATAGATTAAAAAATTCGCGAAATTCGACAAATAATAATTATTTTTGTTGGGAATTTGCAGTTTAATTTTTGGATTTTTAATTTATTAGATTTGCTTTCTGAAAATTTACTTTCCTGGTTGCCTGGCATAAAAACTCATTTTATAGTTTAAAAAATTCTAGAAATTTGACAAATAATAACTATTTTTGTTGGGAATTTTCATTTCAATATTTTGATTTTTAATTTATTAGATTTGCTTTCTGAAAATTTACTTTCCTGGTTGCCTGGCATAAAAACTCATTTTATATATTAAAAAATTCGCGAAATTTGACAAATAATAATTATTTTTGTTGGGAATTTGCATTTTAATTTTTGGATTTTTAATTTATTAGATTTGCTTTCTGAAAATTTACTTTCCTGCTTGCCTGGGATAAAGAACTCATTTTTATAGATTAAAAAATTCGCGAAATTTGACAAATAACAATTATTTTTGGGAATTTGCATTTTAATTTTTGGATTTTTAATTTATTAGATTTGCTTTCTGAAAATTTACTTTTCTGGTTGCCTGGCATAAAAACTCATTTTTATAGATTAAAAAATTGGCGAAATTTGACAAAAAATAATTATTTTTGTTGGGAATTTGCATTTTAATTTTTGGATTTTTAATTTATTAGATTTGCTTTCTGAAAATTTACTTTCCTGGTTGCCTGGCATAAAAACTCATTTTTATAGATTAAAAAATTCGCGAAATTTGACAAATAATAATGATTTTTAATTTATTAGATTTGCTTTCTGAAAATTTACGTTCCTGGTTGCCTGGCATAAAAATTCATTTTAAAGATTAAAAAATTATCGAAATTTGACAAATAATAATTATTTTTGTTGGGAATTTGCATTTTAATTTTTGGATTTTTAATTTATTAGATTTGCTTTCTGAAAATTTACTTTCCTGCTTGCCTGGGATAAAGAACTCATTTTTATAGATTAAAAAATTCGCGAAATTTGACAAATAACAATTATTTTTGGGAATTTGCATTTTAATTTTTGGATTTTTAATTTATTAGATTTGCTTTCTGAAAATTTACTTTCCTGGTTGCCTGGCATAAAATTTCATTTTTATAGATTAAAAAATTCGCAAAATTTGACAAATAATAATAATTTTTGTTGGGAATTTACATTTTTATTTTTGGATTTTTAATTTATTAGATTTGCTTTCTGAAAATTGACTTTCCTGGTTGCCTGGCATAAAATTTCATTTTTATAGATTAAAAAATTCGCGAAATTTGACAAATAACAATTATTTTTGGGAATTTGCATTTTAATTTTTGGATTTTTAATTTATTAGATTTGCTTTCTGAAAATTTACTTTCCTGGTTGCCTGGCATAAAATTTCATTTTTATAGATTAAAAAATTCGCGAAATTTGACAAATAACAATTATTTTTGGGAATTTGCATTTTAATTTTTGGATTTTTAATTTATTAGATTTGCTTTCTGAAAATTTACGTTCCTGATTGCCTGGCATTAAACTCATTTTTATAGATTAAAAAATTCGCGAAATTTGACCAATAATAATTATTTTTGTTGGGAATTTGCATTTTAATTTTTGGATTTTTAATTTATTAGATTTGCTTTCTGAAACTTTACGTTCCTGGTTGCCTGGCATAAAATTTCATTTTTATAGATTAAAAAATTCTCGAAATTTGACAAATAATAATTATTTTTGTTGGGAATTTGCATTTTAATTTTTGGATTTTTAATTTATTAGATTTGCTTTCTGAAAATTTACTTTCCTGGTTGCCTGGCATAAAAACTCATTTTTATAGATTAAAAAATTCGCGAAATTTGACAAATAATAATTATTTTTGTTGTGAATTTGTATTTTAATTTTTGGATTTTTAATTTATTAGATTTGCTTTCTGAAAATTTACTTTCCTGGTTGCCTGGCATAAAAACTCATTTTTATAGATTAAAAAATTCGCGAAATTTGACAAATAATAATTATTTTTGTTAGGAATTTGCATTTTAATTTTTGGATTTTTAATTTATTAGATTTGCTTTCTGAAAATTTACTTTCCTGGTTGCCTGGAATAAAAACTCATTTTTATAGATTAAAAAATTCGCGAAATTTGACAAATAATAATTATTTTTGTTGTGAATTTGTATTTTAATTTTTGGATTTTTAATTTATTAGATTTGCTTTCTGAAAATTTACTTTTCTGGTTGCCTGGCTTAAAAACTCATTTTTATAGATTAAAAAATTGGCGAAATTTGACAAATAATAATTTTTTTTGCTGCGAATTTACATTTTAATTTTTGGATTTTTAATTTATTAGATTTGCTTTCTGAAAAGTTACTTTCCTGGTTGCCTGGCATAAAATTTAATTTTTATAGATTAAAAAATTCGCGAAATTTGACAAATAATAATTATTTTTGTTGGGAATTTACATTTTAATTTTTGGATTTTTAATTTATTAGATTTGCTTTCTGAAAATTTACTTTCCTGGTTGCCTGGCATAAAAATTCATTTTAAAGATTAAAAAATTCTCGAAATTTGACAAATAATAATTATTTTTGTTGGGAATTTACATTTTAATTTTTGGATTTTTAATTTATTAGATTTGCTTTCTGAAAATTTACTTTCCTGGTTGCCTGGCTTAAAAACTCATTTTATATAATAAAAAATTCTCGAAATTTGACAAATAATAATTATTTTTGTTGGGAATTTGCATTTTAATTTTTGGATTTTTAATTTATTAGATTTGCTTTCTGAAAATTTACTTTCCTGGTTGCCTGGCATAAAAACTCATTTTATAGTTTAAAAAATTCTAGAAATTTGACAAATAATAACTATTTTTGTTGGGAATTTTCATTTCAATATTTTGATTTTTAATTTATTAGATTTGCTTTCTGAAAATTTACTTTCCTGGTTGCCTGGCATAAAAACTCATTTTATAGATTAAAAAATTCGCGAAATTTGACAAATAATAATTATTTTTGTTGGGAATTTGCATTTTAATTTTTGGATTTTTAATTTATTAGATTTGCTTTCTGAAAATTTACTTTGCTGGTTGCCTGGCTTAAAAACTCATTTTTATAGATTAAAAAATTCGCGAAATTTGACAAATAATAATTTTTTTTGCTGCGAATTTACATTTTATTTTTTGGATTTTTAATTTATTAGATTTGCATTCTGAAAATTTACTTTCCTGGTTGCCTGGCATAAAAACTCATTTTTATAGATTAAAAAATTCCTGAAATTTGACAAATAATAATTATTTTTGTTGTGAATTTGTATTTTAATTTTTGGATTTTTAATTTATTAGATTTGCTTTCTGAAAATTTACTTTCCTGGTTGCCTGGCATAAAAACTCCTTTTTATAGATTAAAAAATTCGCGAAATTCGACAAATAATAATTATTTTTGTTGGGAATTTGCAGTTTAATTTTTGGATTTTTAATTTATTAGATTTGCTTTCTGAAAATTTACTTTCCTGGTTGCCTGGCATAAAAACTGATTTCATAGTTTAAGAAATTCTAGAAATTTGACAAATAATAACTATTTTTGTTGGGAATTTTCATTTCAATATTTTGATTTTTAATTTATTAGATTTGCTTTCTGAAAATTTACTTTCCTGGTTGCCTGGCATAAAAACTCATTTTATATATTAAAAAATTCGCGAAATTTGACAAATAATAATTATTTTTGTTGGGAATTTGCATTTTAATTTTTGGATTTTTAATTTATTAGATTTGCTTTCTGAAAATTTACTTTCCTGCTTGCCTGGGATAAAGAACTCATTTTTATAGATTAAAAAATTCGCGAAATTTGACAAATAACAATTATTTTTGGGAATTTGCATTTTAATTTTTGGATTTTTAATTTATTAGATTTGCTTTCTGAAAATTTACTTTTCTGGTTGCCTGGCATAAAAACTCATTTTTATAGATTAAAAAATTGGCGAAATTTGACAAAAAATAATTATTTTTGTTGGGAATTTGCATTTTAATTTTTGGATTTTTAATTTATTAGATTTGCTTTCTGAAAACTTACTTTCCTGGTTGCCTGGCATAAAAACTCATTTTTATAGATTAAAAAATTCGCGAAATTTGACAAATAATAATTATTTTTGTTGGGAATTTGCATTTTAATTTTTGGATTTTTAATTTATTAGATTTGCTTTCTGAAAATTTACGTTCCTGGTTGCCTGGCATAAAATTTCATTTTTATAGATTAAAAAATTTTCGAAATTTGACAAATAATAATTATTTTTGTTGGGAATTCGCATTTTAATTTTTGGATTTTTAATTTATTAGATTTGCTTTCTGAAAATTTACGTTCCTGGTTGCCTAGCATAAAAATTCATTTTAAAGATTAAAAAATTATCGAAATTTGACAAATAATAATTATTTTTGTTGGGAATTTGCATTTTAATTTTTGGATTTTTAATTTATTAGATTTGCTTTCTGAAAATTTACTTTCCTGGTTGCTTGGCATTAAACTCATTTTTATAGATTAAAAAATTCGTGAAATTTGACCAATAATAATTATTTTTGTTGGGAATTTGCATTTTAATTTTTGAATTTTTAATTTATTAGATTTGCTTTCTGAAACTTTACGTTCCTGGTTGCCTGGCATAAAATTTCATTTTTATAGATTAAAAAATTCTCGAAATTTGACAAATAATAATTATTTTTGTTGGGAATTTGCATTTTAATTTTTGGATTTTTAATTTATTAGATTTGCTTTCTGAAAATTTACTTTCCTGGTTGCCTGGCATAAAAACTCATTTTTATAGATTAAAAAATTTGCGAAATTCGACAAATTATAAATATTTTTTTTGGGAATGTCCATTTTAATTTTTGGATTTTTAATTTATTAGATTTGCTTTCTGAAAATTTACTTTTCTGGTTGCCTGGCTTAAAAACTCATTTTTATAGATTAAAAAATTGGCGAAATTTGACAAATAATAAATTTTTTTGCTGCGAATTTACATTTTAATTTATTAGATTTGCTTTCTGAAAATTTACTTTCCTGGTTGCCTGGCATAAAAACTCATTTTTATAGATTAAAAAATTCGCGAAATTTGACAAATAATAATTGTTTTTGTTGGGAATTTGCAGTTTAATTTTGGGATTTTTAATTTATTAGATTTGCTTTCTGAAAATTTACTTTCCTGGTTGCCTGGCATAAAATTTAATTTTTATAGATTAAAAAATTCGCGAAATTTGACAAATAATAATTAGTTTTGTTGGGAATTTACATTTTAATTTTTGGATTTTTAATTTATTACATTTGCTTTCTGAAAATTTACTTTCCTGGTTGCCTGGCATAAAAATTCATTTTAAAGATTAAAATATTCTCGAAATTTGACAAATAATAATTATTTTTGTTGGGAATTTACATTTTAATTTTTGGATTTTTAATTTATTAGATTTGCTTTCTGAAAATTTACTTTCCTGGTTGCCTGGCTTAAAAACTCATTTTATATAATAAAAAATTCTCGAAATTTGACAAATAATAATTATTTTTGTTGGGAATTTGCATTTTAATTTTTGGACTTTTAATTTATTAGATTTGCTTTCTGAAAATTTACTTTCCTGGTTGCCTGGCATAAAATTTCATTTTTATAGATTAAAAAATTCGCGAAATTTGACAAATAATAATTATTTTTGTTGGGAATTTACATTTGAATTTTTGGATTTTTAATTTATTAGATTTGCTTTCTGAAAATTTACTTTCCTGGTTGCCTGGCATAAAAACTCATTTTTATAGATTAAAAAATTCGCGAAATTTGTCAAATAATAATTATTTTGGTTGGGAATTTGCATTTTAATTTTTGGATTTTAAATTTATTAGATTTGCTTTCTGAAAATTTACTTTCCTGGTTGCCTGGCATAAAAACTCATTTTATAGATTAAAAAATTCTCGAAATTTGAAAAATAATAATTAATTTTGTTGGGAATTTGCATTTTAATTTTTGGATTTTTAATTTATTAGATTTGCTTTCTGAAAATTTACTTTCCTGGTTGCCTGGCATAAAAACTCATTTTATAGATTAAAAAATTCGCAAAATTTGACAAATAATAATTATTTTTGTTGGGAATTTACATTTTAATTTTTGGATTTTTAATTTATTAGATTTGCTTTCTGAAAATTTGCTTTCCTGGTTGCTTGGCATAAAAACTCATTTCATAGATTAAAAAATTCTCGAAATTTGACAAATAATAATTATTTTTGTTGGGAATTTGCATTTTAATTTTTGGATTTTTAATTTATTAGATTTGCTTTCTGAAAATTTACTTTCCTGCTTGCCTGGGATAAAGAACTCATTTTTATAGATTAAAAAATTCGCGAAATTTGACAAATAACAATTATTTTTGTTGGGAATTTGCATTTTAATTTTTGGATTTTAAATTTATTAGATTTGCTTTCTGAAAATTTACTTTCCTGCTGCCTGGCTTAGAAACTCATTTTATATAATAAAAAATTCTCGAAATTTGACAAATAATAATTATTTTTGTTGGGAATTTGCATTTTAATTTTTGGATTTTTAATTTATTAGATTTGCTTTCTGAAAATTTACTTTCCTGGTTGCCTGGCATAAAAACTCATTTTTATAGATTAAAAAATTCGCGAAATTTGTCAAATAATAATTATTTTTGTTGGGAATTTACATTTTAATTTTTGGATTTTTAATTTATTAGATTTGCTTTCTGAAAATTTACTTTCCTGGTTGCCTGGCATAAAATTTCATTTTTATAGATTAAAAAATTCGCAAAATTTGACAAATAATAATAATTTTTGTTGAGAATTTACATTTTAATTTTTGGATTTTTAATTTATTAGATTTGCTTTCTGAAAATTTACTTTCCTGGTTGCCTGGCATAAAAACTCATTTTATAGTTTAAAAAATTCTAGAAATTTGACAAATAATAACTATTTTTGTTGGGAATTTTCATTTCAATATTTTGATTTTTAATTTATTAGATTTGCTTTCTGAAAATTTACTTTCCTGGTTGCCTGGCTTAAAAACTAATTTTATATATTAAAAAATTCGCGAAATTTGACAAATAATAATTATTTTTGCTGCGAATTTACATTTTAATTTTTGGATTTTTAATTTATTAGATTTGCTTTCTGAAAATTTACTTTCCTGCTTGCCTCGGATAAAGAACTCATTTTTGTAGATTAAAAAATTCTCGAAATTTGACAAATAACAATTATTTTTGTTGGGAATTTGCATTTTAATTTTAGGATTTTAAATTTCTTAGATTTGCTTTTTGAAAATTTACTTTCCTGGTTGCCTGGCTTAAAAACTAATTTTATATATTAAAAAATTCGCGAAATTTGACAAATAATAATTATTTTTGTTGGGAATTTGCATTTTAATTTTTGGATTTTTAATTTATTAGATTTGCTTTCTGAAAATTTACTTTCCTGCTTGCCTCGGATAAAGAACTCATTTTTGTAGATTAAAAAATTCTCGAAATTTGACAAATAACAATTATTTTTGTTGGGAATTTGCATTTTAATTTTAGGATTTTAAATTTCTTAGATTTGCTTTTTGAAAATTTACTTTCCTGGTTGCCTGGCTTAAAAACTCATTTTATATAATAAAAAATTCTCGAAATTTGACAAATAATAATAATTTTTTTTTGGATTTTTAATTCATTAGATTTGCTTTCTGAAAATTTACTTTCCTGGTTGCCTGGCTTAAAAACTAATTTTATATATTAAAAAATTCGCGAAATTTGACAAATAATAATTTTTTTTGCTGCGAATTTACATTTTAATTTTTGGATTTTTAATTTATTAGATTTGCTTTCTGAAAATTTACTTTCCTGGTTGCCTGGCATAAAATTTTATTTTTATAGATTAAAAAATTCGCGAAATTTGACAAATAATAATTATTTTTGTTGGGAATTTACATTTCAATTTTTGGATTTTTAATTTATTAGATTTGCTTTCTGAAAATTTACTTTCCTGGTTGCCTGGCATAAAAACTCATTTTTATAGATTAAAAAATTCGCGAAATTTGTCAAATAATAATTATTTTTGTTGGGAATTTACATTTTAATTTTTGGATTTTTAATTTATTAGATTTGCTTTCTGAAAATTTACTTTCCTGGTTGCCTGGCATAAAATTTCATTTTTATAGATTAAAAAATTCGCAAAATTTGACAAATAATAATAATTTTTGTTGGGAATTTGCATTTTAATTTTTGGATTTTTAATTTATTAGATTTGCTTTCTAAAAATTTACTTTCCTGGTTGCCCGGCTAAAAAACTCATTTTATATAATAAAAAATTCTCGAAATTTGACAAATAATAATTATTTTTGTTGGGAATTTACATTTTAATTTTTGTATTTTTAATTTATTAGATTTGCTTTCTGAAAATTTACTTTCCTGGTTGCCTGGCATAAAAACTCATTTCATAGATTAATAAATTCTCGAAATTTGACAAATAATAATTATTTTTGTTGGGAATTTGCATTTTAATTTTTGGATTTTTAATTTATTAGATTTGCTTTCTGAAAATTTACTTTCCTGGTTGCCTGGCATAAAAACTCATTTTATAGATTAAAAAATTCGCGAAATTTGACAAATAATAATTATTTTTGTTGGGAATTTGCATTTTAATTTTTGGATTTTTAATTTATTAGATTTGCTTTCTGAAAATTTACTTTGCTGGTTGCCTGGCTTAAAAACTCATTTTTATAGATTAAAAAATTCGCGAAATTTGACAAATAATAATTTTTTTTGCTGCGAATTTACATTTTATTTTTTGGCTTTTTAATTTATTAGATTTGCTTTCTGAAAATTTACTTTCCTGGTTGCCTGGCATAAAAACTCATTTCATAGATTAAAAAATTCTCGAAATTTGACAAATAATAATTATTTTTGTTGGGAATTTACATTTTAATTTTTGGATTTTTAATTTATTAGATTTGCTTTCTGAAAATTTACTTTCCTGGTTGCCTGGCTTAAAAACTCATTTTATATAATAAAAAATTCTCGAAATTTGACAAATAATAATTATTTTTGTTGGGAATTTGCATTTTAATTTTTGGATTTTTAATTTATTAGATTTGCTTTCTGAAAATTTACTTTCCTGGTTGCCTGGCATAAAAACTCATATTATAGTTTAAAAAATTCTAGAAATTTGACAAATAATAACTATTTTTGTTGGGAATTTTCATTTCAATATTTTGATATTTAATTTATTAGATTTGCTTTCTGAAAATTTACTTTCCTGGTTGCCTGGCATAAAAACTCATTTTATAGATTAAAAAATTCGCGAAATTTGACAAATAATAATTATTTTTGTTGGGAATTTGCATTTTAATTTTTGGATTTTTAATTTATTAGATTTGCTTTCTGAAAATTTACTTTGCTGGTTGCCTGGCTTAAAAACTCATTTTTATAGATTAAAAAATTCGCGAAATTTGACAAATAATAATTTTTTTTGCTGCGAATATACATTTTATTTTTTGGATTTTTAATTTATTAGATTTGCTTTCTGAAGATTTACTTTCCTGGTTGCCTGGCATAAAAACTCATTTTTATAGATTAAAAAATTCCTGAAATTTGACAAATAATAATTATTTTTGTTGTGAATTTGTATTTTAATTTTTGGATTTTTAATTTATTAGATTTGCTTTCTGAAAATTTACTTTCCTGGTTGCCTGGCATAAAAACTCATTTTTATAGATTAAAAAATTCGCGAAATTCGACAAATAATAATTATTTTTGTTGGGAATTTGCAGTTTAATTTTTGGATTTTTAATTTATTAGATTTGCTTTCTGAAAATTTACTTTCCTGGTTGCCTGGCATAAAAACTCATTTTATAGTTTAAAAAATTCTAGAAATTTGACAAATAATAACTATTTTTGTTGGGAATTTTCATTTCAATATTTTGATTTTTAATTTATTAGATTTGCTTTCTGAAAATTTACTTTCCTGGTTGCCTGGCATAAAAACTCATTTTATATATTAAAAAATTCGCGAAATTTGACAAATAATAATTATTTTTGTTGGGAATTTGCATTTTAATTTTTGGATTTTTAATTTATTAGATTTGCTCTCTGAAAATTTACTTTCCTGCTTGCCTGGGATAAAGAACTCATTTTTATAGATTAAAAAATTCGCGAAATTTGACAAATAACAATTATTTTTGGGAATTTGCATTTTAATTTTTGGATTTTTAATTTATTAGATTTGCTTTCTGAAAATTTACTTTTCTGGTTGCCTGGCATAAAAACTCATTTTTATAGATTAAAAAATTGGCGAAATTTGACAAAAAATAATTATTTTTGTTGGGAATTTGCATTTTAATTTTTGGATTTTTAATTTATTAGATTTGCTTTCTGAAAATTTACTTTCCTGGTTGCCTGGCATAAAAACTCATTTTTATAGATTAAAAAATTCGCGAAATTTGACAAATAATAATTATTTTTGTTGGGAATTTGCATTTTAATTTTTGGATTTTTAATTTATTAGATTTGCTTTCTGAAAATTTACGTTCCTGGTTGCCTGGCATAAAATTTCATTTTTATAGATTAAAAAATTCGCGAAATTTGACAAATAATAATTATTTTTGTTGGGAATTTGCATTTTAATTTTTGGATTTTTAATTTATTAGATTTGCGTTCTGAAAATTTACTTTCCTGGTTGCCTGGCATTAAACTCATTTTTATAGATTAAAAAATTCGCGAAATTTGACCAATAATAATTATTTTTGTTGGGAATTTGCATTTTAATTTTTGGATTTTTAATTTATTAGATTTGCTTTCTGAAACTTTACGTTCCTGGTTGCCTGGCATAAAATTTCATTTTTATAGATTAAAAAATTCTCGAAATTTGACAAATAATAATTATTTTTGTTGGGAATTTGCATTTTAATTTTTGGATTTTTAATTTATTAGATTTGCTTTCTGAAAAATTACTTTCCTGGTTGCCTGGCATAAAAACTCATTTTTATAGATTAAAAAATTTGCGAAATTCGACAAATTATAAATATTTTTTTTGGGAATGTCCATTTTAATTTTTGGATTTTTAATTTATTAGATTTGCTTTCTGAAAATTTACTTTGCTGGTTGCCTGGCTTAAAAACTCATTTTTATAGATTAAAAAATTGGCGAAATTTGACAAATAATAAATTTTTTTGCTGCGAATTTACATTTTAATTTTTGGATTTTTAATTTATTAGATTTGCTTTCTGAAAATTTTCTTTCCTGGTTGCCTGGCATAAAAACTCATTTTTATAGATTAAAAAATTCGCGAAATTTGACAAATAATAATTATTTTTGTTGGGAATTTGCAGTTTAATTTTTGGATTTTTAATTTATTAGATTTGCTTTCTGAAAATTTACTTTCCTGGTTGCCTGGCATAAAATTTATTTTTATAGATTAAAAAATTCGCGAAATTTGACAAATAATAATTAGTTTTGTTGGGAATTTACATTTTAATTTTTGGATTTTTAATTTATTACATTTGCTTTCTGAAAATTTACTTTCCTGGTTGCCTGGCATAAAAATTCATTTTAAAGATTAAAAAATTCTCGAAATTTGACAAATAATAATTATTTTTGTTGGGAATTTACATTTTAATTTTTGGATTTTTAATTTATTAGATTTGCTTTCTGAAAATTTACTTTCCTGGTTGCCTGGCTTAAAAACTCATTTTATATAATAAAAAATTCTCGAAATTTGACAAATAATAATTATTTTTGTTGGGAATTTTCATTTTAATTTTTGGACTTTTAATTTATTAGATTTGCTTTCTGAAAATTTACTTTCCTGGTTGCCTGGCATAAAATTTCATTTTTATAGATTAAAAAATTCGCGAAATTTGACAAATAACAATTATTTTTGTTGGGAATTTACATTTTAATTTTTGGATTTTTAATTTATTAGATTTGCTTTCTGAAAATTTACTTTCCTGGTTGCCTGGCATAAAAACTCATTTTTATAGATTAAAAAATTCGCGAAATTTGTCAAATAATAATTATTTTTGTTGGGAATTTGCATTTTAATTTTTGGATTTTAAATTTATTAGATTTGCTTTCTGAAAATTTACTTTCCTGGTTGCCTGGCATAAAAACTCATTTTATAGATTAAAAAATTCTCGAAATTTGAAAAATAATAATTAATTTTGTTGGGAATTTGCATTTTAATTTTTGGATTTTTAATTTATTAGATTTGCTTTCTGAAAATTTACTTTCCTGGTTGCCTGGCATAAAAACTCATTTTATAGATTAAAAAATTCGCAAAATTTGACAAATAATAATTATTTTTGTTGGGAATTTACATTTTAATTTTTGGATTTTTAATTTATTAGATTTGCTTTCTGAAAATTTACTTTCCTGGTTGCCTGGCATAAAAACTCATTTTATAGATTAAAAAATTCGCAAAATTTGACAAATAATAATTATTTTTGTTGGGAATTTGCATTTTAATTTTTGGATTTTTAATTTATTAGATTTGCTTTCTGAAAATTTACTTTCCTGGTTGCCTGGCATAAAAACTCATTTTTATAGATTAAAAAATTCGCGAAATTCGACAAATAATAATTATTTTTGTTGGGAATTTGCAGTTTAATTTTTGGATTTTTAATTTATTAGATTTGCTTTCTGAAAATTTACTTTCCTGGTTGCCTGGCATAAAAACTCATTTTATAGATTAAAAAATTCGCAAAATTTGAAAAATAATAATTAATTTTGTTGGGAATTTGCATTTTAATTTTTGGATTTTTAATTTATTAGATTTGCTTTCTGAAAATTTACTTTCCTGGTTGCTTGGCATAAAAATTCATTTTAAAGATTAAAAAATTCTCGAAATTTGACAAATAATAATTATTTTTGTTGGGAATTTACATTTTAATTTTTGGATTTTTAATTTATTAGATTTGCTTTCTGAAAATTTACTTTCCTGGTTGCCTGGCATAAAAACTCATTTTATAGATTAAAAAATTCGCAAAATTTGAAAAATAATAATTAATTTTGTTGGGAATTTCCATTTTAATTTTTGGATTTTTAATTTATTAGATTTGCTTTTTGAAAATTTACTTTCCTGGTTGCCTGGCATAAAAACTCATTTTATAGATTAAAAAATTCTCGAAATTTGAAAAATAATAATTAATTTTGTTGGGAATTTGCATTTTAATTTTTGGATTTTTAATTTATTAGATTTGCTTTCTGAAAATTTACTTTCCTGGTTGCCTGGCATAAAAACTCATTTTTATAGATTAAAAAATTCGCGAAATTCGACAAATAATAATTATTTTTGTTGGGAATTTGCAGTTTAATTTTTGGATTTTTAATTTATTAGATTTGCTTTCTGAAAATTTACTTTCCTGGTTGCCTGGCATAAAAACTCATTTTATAGTTTAAAAAATTCTAGAAATTTGACAAATAATAACTATTTTTGTTGGCATTTTCATTTCAATATTTTGATTTTTAATTTATTAGATTTGCTTTCTGAAAATTTACTTCCCTGCTTGCCTGGGATAAAGAACTCATTTTTATAGATTAAAAAATTCGCGAAATTTGACAAATAACAATTATTTTTGGGAATTTGCATTTTAATTTTTGGATTTTTAATTTATTAGATTTGCTTTCTGAAAATTTACTTTTCTGGTTGCCTGGCATAAAATCTCATTTTTATAGATTAAAAAATTGGCGAAATTTGACAAATAACAATTATTTTTGGGAATTTGCATTTTAATTTTTGGATTTTTAATTTATTAGATTTGCTTTCTGAAAATTTACTTTTCTGGTTGCCTGGCATAAAAACTCATTTTTATAGATTAAAAAATTGGCGAAATTTGACAAAAAATAATTATTTTTGTTGGGAATTTGCATTTTAATTTTTGGATTTTTAATTTATTAGATTTGCTTTCTGAAAATTTACGTTCCTGGTTGCCTGGCATAAAATTTCATTTTTATAGATTAAAAAATTTTCGAAATTTGACAAATAATAATTATTTTTGTTGGGAATTCGCATTTTAATTTTTGGATTTTTAATTTATTAGATTTGCTTTCTGAAAATTTACTTTCCTGGTTGCCTGGCATAAAAACTCATTTTTATAAATTAAAAAATTCGCGAAATTCGACAAATAATAATTATTTTTGTTGGGAATTTGCAGTTTAATTTTTGGATTTTTAATTTATTAGATTTGCTTTCTGAAAATTTACTTTCCTGGTTGCCTGGCATTAAACTCATTTTTATAGATTAAAAAATTCGCGAAATTTGACCAATAATAATTATTTTTGTTGGGAATTTGCATTTTAATTTTTGGATTTTTAATTTATTAGATTTGCTTTCTGAAACTTTACGTTCCTGGTTGCCTGGCATAAAATTTCATTTTTATAGATTAAAAAATTCTCGAAATTTGACAAATAATAATTATTTTTGTTAGGAATTTGCATTTTAATTTTTGGATTTTTAATTTATTAGATTTGCTTTCTGAAAATTTACTTTCCTGGTTGCCTGGCATAAAAACTCATTTTTATAGATTAAAAAATTTGCGAAATTCGACAAATTATAAATATTTTTTTTGGGAATGTCCATTTTAATTTTTGGATTTTTAATTTATTAGATTTGCTTTCTGAAAATTTACTTTGCTGGTTGCCTGGCTTAAAAACTCATTTTTATAGATTAAAAAATTGGCGAAATTTGACAAATAATAAATTTTTTTGCTGCGAATTTACATTTTAATTTTTGGATTTTTAATTTATTAGATTTGCTTTCTGAAAATTTTCTTTCCTGGTTGCCTGGCATAAAAACTCATAGATTATAGATTAAAAAATTCGCGAAATTTGACAAATAATAATTATTTTTGTTGGGAATTTGCAGTTTAATTTTTGGATTTTTAATTTATTAGATTTGCTTTCTGAAAATTTACTTTCCTGCTTGCCTGGCATAAAATTTAATTTTAATAGATTAAAAAATTCGCGAAATTTGACAAATAATAATTAGTTTTGTTGGGAATTTACATTTTAATTTTTGGATTTTTAATTTATTACATTTGCTTTCTGAAAATTTACTTTCCTGGTTGCTTGGCATAAAAATTCATTTTAAAGATTAAAAAATTCTCGAAATTTGACAAATAATAATTATTTTTGTTGGGAATTTACATTTTAATTTTTGGATTTTTAATTTATTAGATTTGCTTTCTGAAAATTTACTTTCCTGGTTGCCTGGCTTAAAAACTCATTTTATATAATAAAAAATTCTCGAAATTTGACAAATAATAATTATTTTTGTTGGGAATTTGCATTTTAATTTTTGGACTTTTAATTTATTAGATTTGCTTTCTGAAAATTTACTTTCCTGGTTGCCTGGCATAAAATTTCATTTTTATAGATTAAAAAATTCGCGAAATTTGACAAATAATAATTATTTTTGTTGGGAATTTACATTTTAATTTTTGGATTTTTAATTTATTAGATTTGCTTTCTGAAAATTTACTTTCCTGGTTGCCTGGCATAAAAACTCATTTTTATAGATTAAAAAATTCGCGAAATTTGTCAAATAATAATTATTTTTGTTGGGAATTTGCATTTTAATTTTTGGATTTTAAATTTATTAGATTTGCTTTCTGAAAATTTACTTTCCTGGTTGCCTGGCATAAAAACTCATTTTATAGATTAAAAAATTCTCGAAATTTGAAAAATAATAATTAATTTTGTTGGGAATTTGCATTTTAATTTTTGGATTTTTAATTTATTAGATTTGCTTTCTGAAAATTTACTTTCCTGGTTGCCTGACATAAAAACTCATTTTATAGATTAAAAAATTCGCAAAATTTGACAAATAATAATTATTTTTGTTGGGAATTTACATTTTAATTTTTGGATTTTTAATTTATTAGATTTGCTTTCTGAAAATTTACTTTCCTGGTTGCCTTGCATAAAAACTCATTTCATAGATTAAAAAATTCTCGAAATTTGACAAATAATAATTATTTTTGTTGGGAATTTGCATTTTAATTTTTGGATTTTTAATTTATTAGATTTGCTTTCTGAAAATTTACTTTCCTGCTTGCCTGGGATAAAGAACTCATTTTTATAGATTAAAAAATTCGCGAAATTTGACAAATAACAATTATTTTTGTTGGGAATTTGCATTTTAATTTTTGGATTTTAAATTTATTAGATTTGCTTTCTGAAAATTTACTTTCCTGCTTGCCTGGCTTAAAAACTCATTTTATATATTAAAAAATTCTCGAAATTTGACAAATAATAATTATTTTTGTTGGGAATTTGCATTTTAATTTTTGGATTTTTAATTTATTAGATTTGCTTTCTGAAAATTTACTTTCCTGGTTGCCTGGCATAAAAACTCATTTTTATAGATTAAAAAATTCGCGAAATTTGTCAAACAATAATTATTTTTGTTGGGAATTTACATTTTAATTTTTGGATTTTTAATTTATTAGATTTGCTTTCTGAAAATTTACTTTCCTGGTTGCCTGGCATAAAATTTCATTTTTATAGATTAAAAAATTCGCAAAATTTGACAAATAATAATAATTTTTGTTGGGAATTTACATTTTAATTTTTGTATTTTTAATTTATTAGATTTGCTTTCTGAAAATTTACTTTCCTGGTTGCCTGGCATAAAAACTCATTTTATAGTTTAAAAAATTCTAGAAATTTGACAAATAATAACTATTTTTGTTGGGAATTTTCATTTCAATATTTTGATTTTTAATTTATTAGATTTGCTTTCTGAAAATTTACTTTCCTGGTTGCCTGGCATAAAAACTCATTTTATAGATTAAAAAATTCGCGAAATTTGACAAATAATAATTATTTTTGTTGGGAATTTGCATTTTAATTTTTGGATTTTTAATTTATTAGATTTGCTTTCTGAAAATTTACTTTCCTGCTTGCCTGGGATAAAGAACTCATTTTTATAGATTAAAAAATTCGCGAAATTTGACAAATAATAATTATTTTTGTTGGGAATTTGCATTTTAATTTTAGGATTTTAAATTTCTTAGATTTGCTTTTTGAAAATTTACTTTCCTGGTTGCCTGGCTTAAAAACTCATTTTATATAATAAAAAATTCTCGAAATTTGACAAATAATAATAATTTTTGTTGGGAATTTGCATTTTAATTTTTGGATTTTTAATTTATTAGATTTGCTTTCTGAAAATTTACTTTCCTGGTTGCCTGGCTTAAAAACTAATTTTATATATTAAAAAATTCGCGAAATTTGACAAATAATAATTTTTTTTGCTGCGAATTTACATTTTAATTTTTGGATTTTTAATTTATTAGATTTGCTTTCTGAAAATTTACTTTCCTGGTTGCCTGGCATAAAATTTTATTTTTATAGATTAAAAAATTCGCGAAATTTGACAAATAATAATTATTTTTGTTGGGAATTTACATTTCAATTTTTGGATTTTTAATTTATTAGATTTGCTTTCTGAAAATTTACTTTCCCTGGTTGCCTGGCATAAAAACTCATTTTTATAGATTAAAAAATTCGCGAAATTTGTCAAATAATAATTATTTTTGTTGGGAATTTACATTTTAATTTTTGGATTTTTAATTTATTAGATTTGCTTTCTGAAAATTTACTTTCCTGGTTGCCTGGCATAAAATTTCATTTTTATAGATTAAAAAATTCGCAAAATTTGACAAATATTAATAATTTTTGTTGGGAATTTGCATTTTAATTTTTGGATTTTTAATTTATTAGATTTGCTTTCTAAAAATTTACTTTCCTGGTTGCCTGGCTAAAAAACTCATTTTATATAATAAAAAATTCTCGAAATTTGACAAATAATAATTATTTTTGTTGGGAATTTACATTTTAATTTTTGAATTTTTAATTTATTAGATTTGCTTTCTGAAAATTTACTTTCCTGGTTGCCTGGCATAAAAACTCATTTCATAGATTAATAAATTCTCGAAATTTGACAAATAATAATTATTTTTCTTGGGAATTTGCATTTTAATTTTTGGATTTTTAATTTATTAGATTTGCTTTCTGAAAATTTACTTTCCTGGTTGCCTGGCATAAAAACTCATTTTTATAGATTAAAAAATTCGCGAAATTTGTCAAATAATAATTATTTTTGTTGGGAATTTGCATTTTAATTTTTGGATTTTAAATTTATTAGATTTGCTTTCTGAAAATTTACTTTCCTGGTTGCCTGGCATAAAAACTCATTTTATAGATTAAAAAATTCTCGAAATTTGAAAAATAATAATTAATTTTGTTGGGAATTTGCATTTTAATTTTTGGATTTTTAATTTATTAGATTTGCTTTCTGAAAATTTACTTTCCTGGTTGCCTGGCATAAAAACTCATTTTATATATTAAAAAATTCGCAAAATTTGACAAATAATAATTATTTTTGTTGGGAATTTACATTTTAATTTTTGGATTTTTAATTTATTAGATTTGCTTTCTGAAAATTTACTTTCCTGGTTGCCTGGCATAAAAACTCATTTTATAGATTAAAAAATTCTCGAAATTTGACAAATAATAATTATTTTTGTTGGGAATTTGCATTTTAATTTTTGGATTTTAATTTATTAGATTTGCTTTCTGAAAATTTACTTTCCTGCTTGCCTGGGATAAAGAACTCATTTTTATAGATTAAAAAATTCGCGAAATTTGACAAATAACAATTATTTTTGTTGGGAATTTGCATTTTAATTTTTGGATTTTAAATTTATTAGATTTGCTTTCTGAAAATTTACTTTCCTGCTTGCCTGGCTTAAAAACTCATTTTATATATTAAAAAATTCTCGAAATTTGACAAATAATAATTATTTTTGTTGGGAATTTACATTTTAATTTTTGGATTTTTAATTTATTAGATTTGCTTTCTGAAAATTTACTTTCCTGGTTGCCTGGCATAAAATTTCATTTTTATAGATTAAAAAATTCGCAAAATTTGACAAATAATAATAATTTTTGTTGGGAATTTACATTTTAATTTTTGGATTTTTAATTTATTAGATTTGCTTTCTGAAAATTGACTTTCCTGGTTGCCTGGCATAAAAACTCATTTTATAGTTTAAAAAATTCTAGAAATTTGACAAATAATAACTATTTTTGTTGGGAATTTTCATTTCAATATTTTGATTTTTAATTTATTAGATTTGCTTTCTGAAAATTTACTTTCCTGGTTGCCTGGCATAAAAACTCATTTTATAGATTAAAAAATTCGCGAAATTTGACAAATAATAATTATTTTTGTTGGGAATTTGCATTTTAATTTTTGGATTTTTAATTTATTAGATTTGCTTTCTGAAAATTTACTTTCCTGCTTGCCTGGGATAAAGAACTCATTTTTATAGATTAAAAAATTCGCGAAATTTGACAAATAACAATTATTTTTGTTGGGAATTTGCATTTTAATTTTAGGATTTTAAATTTCTTAGATTTGCTTTTTGAAAATTTACTTTCCTGGTTGCCTGGCTTAAAAACTCATTTTATATAATAAAAAATTCTCGAAATTTGACAAATAATAATAATTTTTGTTGGGAATTTGCATTTTAATTTTTGGATTTTTAATTTATTAGATTTGCTTTCTGAAAATTTACTTTCCTGGTTGCCTGGCTTAAAAACTAATTTTATATATTAAAAAATTCGCGAAATTTGACAAATAATAATTTTTTTTGCTGCGAATTTACATTTTAATTTTTGGATTTTTAATTTATTAGATTTGCTTTCTGAAAATTTACTTTCCTGGTTGCCTGGCATAAAATTTTATTTTTATAGATTAAAAAATTCGCGAAATTTGACAAATAATATTTATTTTTGTTGGGAATTTACATTTCAATTTTTGGATTTTTAGTTTATTAGATTTGTTTTCTGAAAATTTACTTTCCTGGTTGCCTGGCATAAAAATTCATTTTAAAGATTAAAACATTCTCGAAATTTGACAAATAATAATTATTTTTGTTGGGAATTTGCATTTTAATTTTTGGATTTTTAATTTATTAGATTTGCTTTCTAAAAATTTACTTTCCTGGTTGCCTGGCATAAAAATTCATTTTAAAGATTAAAAAATTCTCGAAATTTGACAAATAATAATTATTTTTGTTGGGAATTTACATTTTAATTTTTGGATTTTTAATTTATTATATTTGCTTTCTGAAAATTTACTTTCCTGGTTGCCTGGCATAAAAATTCATTTTAAAGATTAAAAAATTCTCGAAATTTGACAAATAATAATTATTTTTATTGGGAATTTACATTTTAATTTTTGGATTTTTAATTTATTAGATTTGCTTTCTGAAAATTTACTTTCCTGGTTGCCTGGCTAAAAAACTCATTTTATATAATAAAAAATTCTCGAAATTTGACAAATAATAATTATTTTTGTTGGGAATTTGCATTTTAATTTTTGGATTTTTAATTTATTAGATTTGCTTTCTGAAAATTTACTTTCCTGGTTGCCTGGCATAAAATTTCATTTTTTTAGATTAAAAAATTCGCGAAATTTGACAAATAATAATTATTTTTGTTGGGAATTTACATTTTAATTTTTGGATTTTTAATTTATTATATTTGCTTTCTGAAAATTTACTTTCCTGGTTGCCTGGCATAAAAATTCATTTTAAAGATTAAAAAATTCTCGAAATTTGACAAATAATAATTATTTTTGTTGGGAATTTACATTTTAATTTTTGGATTTTTAATTTATTAGATTTGCTTTCTGAAAATTTAGTTTCCTGGTTGCCTGGCTTAAAAACTCATTTTATATAATAAAAAATTCTCGAAATTTGACAAATAATAATTATTTTTGTTGGGAATTTGCATTTTAATTTTTGGATTTTTAATTTATTAGATTTGCTTTCTGAAAATTTACTTTCCTGGTTGCCTGGCATAAAATTTCATTTTTATAGATTAAAAAATTCGCGAAATTTGACAAATAATAATTATTTTTGTTGGGAATTTGCATTTTAATTTTTGGATTTTTAATTTATTAGATTTGCTTTCTAAAAATTTACTTTCCTGGTTGCCTGGCATAAAAACTCATTTTTATAGATTAAAAAATTCGCGAAATTCGACAAATAATAATTATTTTTGTTGGGAATTTGCATTTTAATTTTTGGATTTTTAATTTATTAGATTTGCTTTCTAAAAATTTACTTTCCTGGTTGCCTGGCATAAAAACTCATTTTTATAGATTAAAAAATTATCGAAATTTGACAAATAATAATTATTTTTGTTGGGAATTTGCATTTTAATTTTTGGATTTTTAATTTATTAGATTTGCTTTCTGAAAATTTACTTTCCTGGTTGCCTGGCATAAAATTTTATTTTTATAGATTAAAAAATTCGCGAAATTTGACAAATAATAATTATTTTTGTTGGGAATTTGTATTTTAATTTTTGGATTTTTAATTTATTAGATTTGCTTTCTGAAAATTTACTTTCCTGGTTGCCTGGCATAAAAACTCATTTTTATAGATTAAAAAATTCGCGAAATTCGACAAATTATAAATATTTTTTTTGGGAATTTGCATTTTAATTTTTGGATTTTTAATTTATTAGATTTGCTTTCTGAAAATTTACTTTCCTGGTTGCCTGGCATAAAAACTCATTTTATAGTTTAAAAAATTCTAGAAATTTGACAAATAATAACTATTTTTGTTGGGAATTTTCATTTCAATATTTTGATTTTTAATTTATTAGATTTGCTTTCTGAAAATTTACTTTCCTGGTTGCCTGGCATAAAAACTCATTTTATAGATTAAAAAATTCGCGAAATTTGACAAATAATAATTATTTTTGTTGGGAATTTGCATTTTAATTTTTGGATTTTTAATTTATTAGATTTGCTTTCTGAAAATTTACTTTCCTGCTTGCCTGGGATAAAGAACTCATTTTTATAGATTAAAAAATTCGCGAAATTTGACAAATAATAATTATTTTTGTTGGGAATTTGCATTTTAATTTTAGGATTTTAAATTTCTTAGATTTGCTTTTTGAAAATTTACTTTCCTGGTTGCCTGGCTTAAAAACTCATTTTATATAATAAAAAATTCTCGAAATTTGACAAATAATAATAATTTTTGTTGGGAATTTGCATTTTAATTTTTGGATTTTTAATTTATTAGATTTGCTTTCTGAAAATTTACTTTCCTGGTTGCCTGGCTTAAAAACTAATTTTATATATTAAAAAATTCGCGAAATTTGACAAATAATAATTTTTTTTGCTGCGAATTTACATTTTAATTTTTGGATTTTTAATTTATTAGATTTGCTTTCTGAAAATTTACTTTCCTGGTTGCCTGGCATAAAATTTTATTTTTATAGATTAAAAAATTCGCGAAATTTGACAAATAATAATTATTTTTGTTGGGAATTTACATTTCAATTTTTGGATTTTTAATTTATTAGATTTGCTTTCTGAAAATTTACTTTCCCTGGTTGCCTGGCATAAAAACTCATTTTTATAGATTAAAAAATTCGCGAAATTTGTCAAATAATAATTATTTTTGTTGGGAATTTACATTTTAATTTTTGGATTTTTAATTTATTAGATTTGCTTTCTGAAAATTTACTTTCCTGGTTGCCTGGCATAAAATTTCATTTTTATAGATTAAAAAATTCGCAAAATTTGACAAATATTAATAATTTTTGTTGGGAATTTGCATTTTAATTTTTGGATTTTTAATTTATTAGATTTGCTTTCTAAAAATTTACTTTCCTGGTTGCCTGGCTAAAAAACTCATTTTATATAATAAAAAATTCTCGAAATTTGACAAATAATAATTATTTTTGTTGGGAATTTACATTTTAATTTTTGGATTTTTAATTTATTAGATTTGCTTTCTGAAAATTTACTTTCCTGGTTTCCTGGCATAAAAACTCATTTCATAGATTAATAAATTCTCGAAATTTGACAAATAATAATTATTTTTCTTGGGAATTTGCATTTTAATTTTTGGATTTTTAATTTATTAGATTTGCTTTCTGAAAATTTACTTTCCTGGTTGCCTGGCATAAAAACTCATTTTTATAGATTAAAAAATTCGCGAAATTTGTCAAATAATAATTATTTTTGTTGGGAATTTGCATTTTAATTTTTGGATTTTAAATTTATTAGATTTGCTTTCTGAAAATTTACTTTCCTGGTTGCCTGGCATAAAAACTCATTTTATAGATTAAAAAATTCTCGAAATTTGAAAAATAATAATTAATTTTGTTGGGAATTTGCATTTTAATTTTTGGATTTTTAATTTATTAGATTTGCTTTCTGAAAATTTACTTTCCTGGTTGCCTGGCATAAAAACTCATTTTATATATTAAAAAATTCGCAAAATTTGACAAATAATAATTATTTTTGTTGGGAATTTACATTTTAATTTTTGGATTTTTAATTTATTAGATTTGCTTTCTGAAAATTTACTTTCCTGGTTGCCTGGCATAAAAACTCATTTCATAGATTAAAAAATTCTCGAAATTTGACAAATAATAATTATTTTTGTTGGGAATTTGCATTTTAATTTTTGGATTTTAATTTATTAGATTTGCTTTCTGAAAATTTACTTTCCTGCTTGCCTGGGATAAAGAACTCATTTTTATAGATTAAAAAATTCGCGAAATTTGACAAATAACAATTATTTTTGTTGGGAATTTGCATTTTAATTTTTGGATTTTAAATTTATTAGATTTGCTTTCTGAAAATTTACTTTCCTGCTTGCCTGGCTTAAAAACTCATTTTATATATTAAAAAATTCGCGAAATTTGACAAATAATAATTATTTTTGTTGGGAATTTGCATTTTAATTTTTGGATTTTTAATTTATTAGATTTGCTTTCTGAAAATTTACTTTCCTGGTTGCGTGGCATAAAAACTCATTTTTATAGATTAAAAAATTCGCGAAATTTGTCAAATAATAATTATTTTTGTTGGGAATTTACATTTTAATTTTTGGATTTTTAATTTATTAGATTTGCTTTCTGAAAATTTACTTTCCTGGTTGCCTGGCATAAAATTTCATTTTTATAGATTAAAAAATTCGCAAAATTTGACAAATAATAATAATTTTTGTTGGGAATTTACATTTTTATTTTTGGATTTTTAATTTATTAGATTTGCTTTCTGAAAATTGACTTTCCTGGTTGCCTGGCATAAAAACTCATTTTATAGTTTAAAAAATTCTAGAAATTTGACAAATAATAACTATTTTTGTTGGGAATTTTCATTTCAATATTTTGATTTTTAATTTATTAGATTTGCTTTCTGAAAATTTACTTTCCTGGTTGCCTGGCATAAAAACTCATTTTATAGATTAAAAAATTCGCGAAATTTGACAAATAATAATTATTTTTGTTGGGAATTTGCATTTTAATTTTTGGATTTTTAATTTATTAGATTTGCTTTCTGAAAATTTACTTTCCTGCTTGCCTGGGATAAAGAACTCATTTTTATAGATTAAAAAATTCGCGAAATTTGACAAATAACAATTATTTTTGTTGGGAATTTGCATTTTAATTTTAGGATTTTAAATTTCTTAGATTTGCTTTTTGAAAATTTACTTTCCTGGTTGCCTGGCTTAAAAACTCATTTTATATAATAAAAAATTCTCGAAATTTGACAAATAATAATAATTTTTGTTGGGAATTTGCATTTTAATTTTTGGATTTTTAATTTATTAGATTTGCTTTCTGAAAATTTACTTTCCTGGTTGCCTGGCTTAAAAACTAATTTTATATATTAAAAAATTCGCGAAATTTGACAAATAATAATTTTTTTTGCTGCGAATTTACATTTTAATTTTTGGATTTTTAATTTATTAGATTTGCTTTCTGAAAATTTACTTTCCTGGTTGCCTGGCATAAAATTTTATTTTTATAGATTAAAAAATTCGCGAAATTTGACAAATAATATTTATTTTTGTTGGGAATTTACATTTCAATTTTTGGATTTTTAGTTTATTAGATTTGTTTTCTGAAAATTTACTTTCCTGGTTGCCTGGCATAAAAATTCATTTTAAAGATTAAAACATTCTCGAAATTTGACAAATAATAATTATTTTTGTTGGGAATTTGCATTTTAATTTTTGGATTTTTAATTTATTAGATTTGCTTTCTAAAAATTTACTTTCCTGGTTGCCTGGCTAAAAAACTCATTTTATATAATAAAAAATTCTCGAAATTTGACAAATAATAATTATTTTTGTTGGGAATTTACATTTTAATTTTTGGATTTTTAATTTATTAGATTTGCTTTCTGAAAATTTACTTTCCTGGTTGCCTGGCATAAAAATTCATTTTAAAGATTAAAAAATTCTCGAAATTTGACAAATAATAATTATTTTTATTGGGAATTTACATTTTAATTTTTGGATTTTTAATTTATTAGATTTGCTTTCTGAAAATTTACTTTCCTGGTTGCCTGGCTAAAAAACTCATTTTATATAATAAAAAATTCTCGAAATTTGACAAATAATAATTATTTTTGTTGGGAATTTGCATTTTAATTTTTGGATTTTTAATTTATTAGATTTGCTTTCTGAAAATTTACTTTCCTGGTTGCCTGGCATAAAATTTCATTTTTTTAGATTAAAAAATTCGCGAAATTTGACAAATAATAATTATTTTTGTTGGGAATTTACATTTTAATTTTTGGATTTTTAATTTATTATATTTGCTTTCTGAAAATTTACTTTCCTGGTTGCCTGGCATAAAAATTCATTTTAAAGATTAAAAAATTCTCGAAATTTGACAAATAATAATTATTTTTGTTGGGAATTTACATTTTAATTTTTGGATTTTTAATTTATTAGATTTGCTTTCTGAAAATTTAGTTTCCTGGTTGCCTGGCTTAAAAACTCATTTTATATAATAAAAAATTCTCGAAATTTGACAAATAATAATTATTTTTGTTGGGAATTTGCATTTTAATTTTTGGATTTTTAATTTATTAGATTTGCTTTCTGAAAATTTACTTTCCTGGTTGCCTGGCATAAAATTTCATTTTTATAGATTAAAAAATTCGCGAAATTTGACAAATAATAATTATTTTTGTTGGGAATTTGCATTTTAATTTTTGGATTTTTAATTTATTAGATTTGCTTTCTAAAAATTTACTTTCCTGGTTGCCTGGCATAAAAACTCATTTTTATAGATTAAAAAATTCGCGAAATTCGACAAATAATAATTATTTTTGTTGGGAATTTGCATTTTAATTTTTGGATTTTTAATTTATTAGATTTGCTTTCTAAAAATTTACTTTCCTGGTTGCCTGGCATAAAAACTCATTTTTATAGATTAAAAAATTATCGAAATTTGACCAATAATAATTATTTTTGTTGGGAATTTGCATTTTAATTTTTGGATTTTTAATTTATTAGATTTGCTTTCTGAAAATTTACTTTCCTGGTTGCCATGCATAAAAACTCATTTTTATAGATTAAAAAATTCGCGAAATTTGACCAATAATAATTATTTTTGCTGGGAATTTGCATTTTAATTTTTGGATTTTTAATTTATTAGATTTGCTTTCTGAAAATTTACGTTCCTGGTTGCCTGGCATAAAATTTCATTTTTATAGATTAAAAAATTCTCGAAATTTGACAAATAATAATTATTTTTGTTGGGAATTTGTATTTTAATTTTTGGATTTTTAATTTATTAGATTTGCTTTCTGAAAATTTACTTTCCTGGTTGCCTGGCATAAAAACTCATTTTTATAGATTAAAAAATTCGCGAAATTCGACAAATTATAAATATTTTTTTTGGGAATTTGCATTTTAATTTTTGGATTTTTAATTTATTAGATTTGCTTTCTGAAAATTTACTTTGCTGGTTGCCTGGCTTAAAAACTCATTTTTATAGATTAAAAAATTCGCGAAATTTGACAAATAATAATTATTTTTGTTGGGAATTTGCATTTTAATTTTTGGATTTTTAATTTATTAGACTTCCTTTCTGAAAATTTAATTTCCTGGTTACCTGGTATAAAAACTCATTTTTATAGATTAAAAAATTCGCGAAATTTGACAAATAATAATTATTTTTGTTGGGAATTTGTATTTTAATTTTTGGATTTTTAATTTATTAGATTTGCTTTCTGAAAATTTACTTTCTTGGTTGCCTGGGATAAAAACTCATTTTTATAGATTAAAAAATTCGCGAAATTTGACAAATAATAATTATTTTTGTTGGGAATTTACATTTTAATTTTTGGATTTTTAATTTATTAGATTTGCTTTCTGAAAATTTACTTTCCTGGTTGCCTGGCATAAAAACTCATTTTTAGAGAATAAAAAATTCGTGAAATTTCATTATTATTTTATTATTAATAATTTAATAAGTTCAAAGGTAAAAGTGAAATGGTTCCAAAGTTCAAGAGTTGGAATATAGATGTCGAAGGTCATTTTATTTTAGATTTAAATTTATACCAGAATTATATTGAAATTTTAATACTTACTATTTTATTTGTAGGATGATCCATTTTATACTCAACTATTATTTTTAATATCAAATAATATTTATTTACTTAAATGTTAATATTTTTAAGGGCTTCATTTATTTCAGTAGCTTCATATTTTTCTTAAATTTTTGTTAATATTTTAAAAATCATATTTTATTAAAAAAAATATAAAGAAAGGACGAAAGTTTGAAAAACATAATATGAAAAGGATATTGAAAACCTTTGAGCTTGGAACAGTACTTATCCAGAATAAAATAAATACATATGTTTGAAACATTGAACTTAAGAAGTATATTAATACAAATTTCAATTTGCATATCGCTATAGTCTGCATCCTGTTAAAATTTGTTTTTAAATATTTATACAGTAGCTTGTCACAAGGTTCAATATATATTAAGTTAAGATTAATTTTAATAAAGTATCTGTCATTTTTATACAGAATATAGGTAGTTCTATTGAGTCAATTTAGATCATTTAAAATTTTGCTGAAAACTGCTCAGATATCAAAACTCATTTTTGGAAGTTTTTTTTAAACTTTTTCAATTGCTAGCTCTAATACTTCTATACTACGCACAACCCTTGAGTACATTTTGTACTTAAAGCTGTTTTAAAATTGATTTTAAGTATTTTATTAAAAAACCTACTTTAAATTTAGCTCCTTTATTGAAATATTAAATATGTTAATCAAATGATTTGGTACATAAAGTATAATTCTAGAAATGTACTAAATAAAAGTCACAGAATAGTTTAGAATATATATATATTACGGGCTCAGAATCAGAATGGTCTAACTCCAAAAAACTTATGCTTTCTAAACTTTATCAATTGTAATGTTAAAAGTTAAAAAGAACTAAAAATACTAAGAATTATTATTACAGACGTTTTTATTACAAATTAATAACATTATCTAGAAAAATTTTAAATTATTCGTAAGAACCCCTATGTAGTTTAGGCCACTTGGGTTTCTGAGCCCCCTTTACATGGTTTAGTTATTAAAGACTGAAAAGGTTTTAAAAAAAAATATATATAAAATGATATTAAATAAAAACATTCAATTTTTGGTTCACCAAATTGATAAGTAAGTTTATTTCAAATTATATAACAAATATGTATTTTTTTATATAGTAGGCAACTGCAATATATAAATCATTTACTGAAAAATATCAATTAATTACATATTCATTACAAATTAAACATTAATAGTTTTAAACTTAGTTAAACTATCTTCATCTTAAATTAAATAATTATCACAAATGTATAATTAAAAATTTTTTGATGTTCAAGGTTTTTATTTCAAATTTCATTCCGCATAGATTTTCACTAAACATAGATGTTTTAGGAAGTCTTCTTCTACTCCAACTCATGGCTTTTCAATTTGATTTCAAAAATCTTCTTTCTTTATTCCAGCTGTATTCCAGCTTTATTCCAGCTTCCAACTTTTCCAAGTAGGTACTGTAAAAAAAAAAAAAAATAGTTTGTATTAAAAAAAAATGTTTATTAAAATGATTTATTAAAATGTCCTAAATACATAAAAAATGATATTTTTTTCCAAAATATTTAAATTAAAAGTAAAGAACTGATTTATTAAAAAAACAAAATTTAAAGAAAATATGAGAGGAAGGTGCAGGAAAGTAAAACCTTTTCAGTGTATAACGTAAGAAGAAACAAGTTAACAAACAAGGCCAAAGTTTTACTGGAAATTTATCAGAATGAAAAAAAAAAACAACCATCAAAATTGTAAAATTAATTTTTATGGAAAATAAATAATTTTGATGTATAAGAAGGACGTTTCAGATTTTCGTCTTTAAAACGTCCTTCTTATACATCAAAATGATTTTTTAGAAAAATAAAGTATATAAAAAATTGGGTTTTAAGGACATTACATTATATGAAAAAGTAACAATTTTAATTTGCTTTGTCTTGAATTTTTTATTTCCTAGGATGCACAATTAAGTATCTGAAGATATTTATATATGCAATATAAAAATACTAGGACGATTTAACAGAAGTATATATTAAATAAAAAAACTCAAGATTTTAAAAATCCTAAAAACTAATTCATTGTAATCTATTAATTCAAGGATTTCAATTTTAATCCTTGTAATGATTGGAATATTTTATATTTTAGTAGTCTATATTGTAATTATGATATCTTCTCTCAAACAAATAATAATTATCTTATACAAAATAAATTGTAATATAAATATAAACAAATATATACTCGTATTATACAATCTTGTATAAAAGCTTTAAATCAGTAATCAATGATTTAGTGAGAAAAAACTCATAAAAATTAAGATAACTAGATAGTGAATTTATAAATTCTCCATCTTATCTTTAGACCTTAAACTTCAAAAAAATTATGATAGGATTTAAATTAAAATAGAAATTGCATTTAAAAGAAGTTATATTGCAGCATGTAAAACTATGCTTTATTAAAATAGGGTCGAAGACCGATACCTTGGTTTATAAAATTATGTTTAAATCAAAATCTTGTTTTTTAAAAATATCAAAAATCAAAATTCTTGTTTTTTATTAATCTCAAAAATCAAAATCTTATTTTTTAAAAATATCAAAAACAAAAATCTGGTTTTTTTAAGATCTTAATCAAAATTTTGGTTTTTTCTGAAATCTCGAAAATCAAAATCGCTTTTTTATTTATAATGTACAAACATTAGCTGGAACGCCCCCAAATGCTCATTAATTAAATTATTCATTCTGGACTTTGCACTCACAACTAAAATCAAATCAATTATTTTACGAAAGCTGGGCCTTTTTTATAATTTTATACAATAGTTTCAATATAAAGATTTAATTTCATACCTTATTAAACGATATTTTAAGAAATATTTGAAAAATTTTACTTTTTTTTCGATATTTTAAAATAACCAGATTATGATTTACAAGATTTTGGAAACCGAAATATAGTTTCGCCTCTATTTAAAAAAAAAGTAAAATGTTATCGTTTGACTGGTCTTACAAGCTTTTTGTTAACTACTCACATCACCAACTTTATTTAATTTTTATCTTGATTAATAAGGTCTTCTTAATTACTAGACAATTATTTTAATTAATCATGATAATCCAATTAGTTTTTGACTTGGTTTAAAAATATAAACTAAAGTTTATTTAAGTTTTTTAGCATATTAAAGAAATATAATTTAAAAAATAATGTATTTTATTATTTCGTAGTAAAAATACAAATGTATTTCTAAAATACTAAATAAACTTTTCGTAATTAATAATCAAATTACTTTAACTAATGATTCTAATATTGAAAAACAATTGAGATACAATACAATAAAAAATTTTTAATATAATAAACCATTTAACTTATTCCTAATTTATAGATATATCAAAATACAATTAAAAATTAATACTACACACACACAAGTATTTTCACTTAAGCTGGGTTAATTATTTGTTCACTAGAATTTGATTTTAATCTGAGTGTAAACTTTAGGCTGACACTTCAACTTTAACAATCCTTCTTTTTCAAATTTACATGTTTACTCATATTCTAAATACATAAAGTATTAAAAGTTATCTGTACTCTTTTAACACTTTACAACCTCCCTAAAATAAAAAAATAAAAACTATTTAAATTCTAATAAAAGCTAATGTGAGAAAAAAACTAAACTCGTTTATACACCATTGTTGAATAATTCAATACTTAAATTTCTAAAAATAAAAAAGTCAAAATAAAATACAAAAATTCTTAAATTGTCACTTTAAGGATAATAATAAATATGTTTTTAAAAAAAGGACTAAAAAATATATATATATATATAATGATAAAAATATTCTGAACCACCCTGAATATTCTCCGATTTGAGAAGCGCCATTGAAAAATAAAAATAGAAAAATTCAATAAAAATTTGATATCCTTTTTTTTCGTCTGCCTCCCTATAACTGTTAAACTATCTATTTTTTTTCTAATCCTATATATCTATCTTTATCACACAATAAAATCTAATAAAATAAAAATAAAAAATATATATATATATCAAAACCATTTAACCGTGTCAAAACTTCAATTCAAATGTCAAATTGAAATTTTTGGAAGTTTAAATGATGGTTTTTGGTGGTTTAAATTTATATTTTAGAATGCTTTCACCTTTTTAAACCACGAAAAAACTACTGTTTTTGGAGTCATGAAATAAAGTCCCCGGGGTTTTATTTGTCATTAAAATAGAAATAACACGATGGGGCCTTAATTCTCTTTCAATTTAATTTCCGACTTCTTGAGAAATAAAGACCAGAGTGCTTCTATTTAAATCATTACTCGATCTTTCAGATAAAATAACGCACAGGAAGGTTAATCCTCATATAAAGGTGATATTCTAGGCAGATCTTTGAGTTAGATTCAAAAACCAGATCTAGATATTCCGATTTTCGAAAACTTTAAATGCGTCTTTAACATCTTCCCTAATTAAGACTTTAACCTACGCGTATATAAATAATCTGGAAAAACGGAATACTCTGACTTCGTATACATTTCTAAAATTCATTCTAATTTAAAACGTTTCATAAACAAAGTAGTATATGAAATAGGACCCCGAGGTGTTATACTAGGGGCGACTTATTTCTCAATAAGTCGAAAGTTAAATGGAAAGAGAAAAAACAACCCGGGCCTTAATTCTCAAATTTTTCGGTGTTATTACATATGATAATTAAAATTCTGGAGTTTGATTTCGCAGGGCCTGATTTATGGGCTCCATGGTTTTTTTTAATTCCTTTTTTTAGGTTTTTTTTAATACATATATGTTTATGTATCTATAGTAAATAAAGTGATTTTATTTTGAAAGAAGCGGTAACCAACAAACAAACAAACAAACAAACAAAGCAAAGTGAAGAGTTAAATTTTACATCTTTGAACAATTTCCAAATGAACATGGCATTTTGGCGGAAAATTTAAAATACGTGTTTTTTCGCTTTATATTTGCTCATAGCATGTAGACATCTTATATGTATATAATTTATATGAATTTAAGTATATATGAAGTTGTGTATGTTTGTTTGGGTAAAAATGTGGGTTTTGATAAAAATTTAGGACAAATTTTACAAAGTAAATTTTTTTTTAAAATGCATGTTATAATTTTCATTCTTGCTTTTATTTTTTAAATTTAAGGACATTTTATTTTTTTTTAATTTGAGGACATTTTTTTGTTTTCGCTATAAAGTTCCCGAGCCAAATTAAGTATTTCATGTCATAATAATCACGTTTATTTATTTTATTAATATTTGGCTCGTTTTGTTTTTTATTAAAAATTAATTTTAATATTTATATCATAAAATATTTATTTCTGCAATTCTGTAAGTAATCTATAAGTAGTAACTCTTATATTTTTGTCCCAATTCAGATTCATTTTAGACACAATTAAAAAGATTTGGGAGTTAAGCATCATGAAATACTTAATTATTAATGAATCATTATTATTTCGAATCAAAATTCAATAAAATCTTTTTTTTTGGTATTCTAGAAAGGACTTATAACTCTGATTTTGAAACCAACTCTATTATTAGTATTAAATATATAATTAAAAACTAGGCTTTTTATAAAAAAAAGATTTCCTAAACGAGGTTTTCTAAAAATAAGATTTTAAAAAAAGAAACCCTTAGATTATGGAACGCTTCTAAATTCAATGTATGGTTTCCCTAAAGTGCAGGATTTTATTATTCAAATAGATTTAAATCACATAAATGCCAATTTATTAATTGGATGGGCTAAGGGAATCAGATGTGTTCAAAAGCCTAGCGCCTTAAACTCAAAATTTCTTAGTTAGAATTAGAATAGACATATACGATATTCCATTCTAACTCTAACTCTAACAATTCTATTCTAAATAGTCAAATTTTTTTGAAAAATAACAAAGCGTTATAATAATTCCCAAACAAACCCCTCCTTACAAATTAAATTACGAATGTTCTGAACATGCAAATGAGATTTTTTGAAAAACTCGAGTATTGGAGAAACCATTTTAATTTACGAAATTTCGACACACTCCCACATGTATTAAGTAACGTTATAGTTAAATTTTTTAAAGTAAAACACATATATGGTCGAACTCTTTAACAAACAAGCCCCCGCTTACAAATTTTATTACAATTTTTTCAAACATGCGAATGAAATTTCGTGACTTTAAATTCAGGCACGCGTCATTTAAACAAAGAGATTCATAAAAATTCGAGTATTGGAGGCACAATTTTAATTCATGGAATTTCGATACCCTCCCATATGTATTCAGAAACGTCCAATTTCTTTCAAGTAAAACATATTTATAGTCCAACTCTTTAATGTTATAAACTTTTTTTGTATATATATATATAGAATTTAATATTCATCATAACTCGTACAATGATACAATTTACTATGAAATATGATTACTCTGATTCCACATTTTGGAATTCCGGAACTAGTCATCTAGTTTCACAAAAATTACATTTTTTTACACAAAATAAAACAAATAGTCATCTATATAAGATATCCTCCTTTCCTTTTGCGTCCTTGCAGCGTATTGCATCAAAAGATAAAATATCATTTTACTTATTACGTTTTTTGCATAAGAACAAAAAAATTAAAAAAACAAAAAATGGAGAAATATTATCATTCATAATTTTTTACCCCCATTTCAGCTTAAAAAACGAAGGACTTCTAAAAGGAAATGATTGAAATGAAAAAATTTCTTTGTTTGATTACATCGTCTAACAAAGTCTCCTTTGTTATAATGCATCATCCATTATTAATGCATTGCATAAAAATGCACTGCCAGCATCCACCACAAAATAAAAAGAAAAAATCAAAAATTAATTGTGGCGAAATGAAAACGTTTTGATTGAAAAAAGAAATGGTCTACTTATCATGACAAATTGAAAATGGAACTACAAAATTAATCAAAGTTGGGTTTTGTTCTTTATTTAAAAAATTTTTATTTTGATTCAAGAAAAACTGGATAAGAAGATTTCTATAGTGACTTGTAGATTTGCAAATATAAAAGTCACTAAGAAACGAAAGTAATAGAACGACGGAATTAGTATGAGATGAAAATATTTCGAAAAAAAAAAAATCGAAGGTTTTGAAAAAAGCTACTGAGTTTAATTTTGGGAATATATACACTGATGACTAAGTTATAACTGATTTATAAAAATGGGAAATTTTTAAGTACTATATAACTCTTAAATGGAGAAGGTTCCCAAATACAAAACAAACTTATAGTGGTTCTCGAGGATCTAACTCCACCTCCCTCCATCCAAAATTTTGAGGTTTTAGGAATTAAATTGTGAATATTGGAGCTTTAAATTTTGTAGATTACTAGAAAAAAATTTGGACAGGTATTCAAGTTACAGATGTTTAAAAATAGCAAAATTTCAACTGTGGACTTCTAACAGCTCCTAAACAGGGGACGTGCCAAAAAGATTTTTCTTAACGAACTCATAATAATTTCTGAGGATCTAACTTCTCCTAAAATTTAAAGTTTCTTGCTTAAACCGTTAAGAAGATATGATAGGCCAAAAATTTTTAAAAATTGAATTATGCATAACGGTGAGTTTTAGGACGGAATGGCAACCCTTGTGTTTCAAAAATTTAAAAAGCTTCTTAAAGCAGCTGTCTTTTACCATTTTCATATTGAAAATAAACCTAAATGAACCCTTGTAGTTGCAATTTCTTTTCTTTACCGACAGTGGGACAAAGTGGAACCATAGGAACTTTTTTCAAAAATCTTTTAAAAATGTGCTAAAAACGATAGTCATTCTTGAAAGTTAAGGAAATATGATAAGAACTAAATATAGTGTATATAAGCCTAGTTTTTTTTCAAAATTAGACTAGATTTTACAGAACAAGAATTTATAACTGCATAAATGTATGATAGTAAAACTTTGCTCTTTTCAAAACAAATGCATATATATTTAAAGTATGATTTTTTGATAAATTTTATGAATTTTTATTAAAATATTTCAGGGGTTTTAAACAGACCAAAAAAGTGGAACTTATAAATTTCATATAATTTCTAAAATTTAAATAAATATAAGGTACTTACTTGTATTAGTTACAGCAATTTAATTAATCAGAGTAATCTTTAAGAATTTTCAATATATTCAGAACTTTTAATTTTAACAAATTCTATCCGTGGCATTTCATTCATAAACCACTATATACTAATAACGAACTATCCATCCTTCTTTGAATTTCTGTTGCACACAGTGCTTTCGTATAATCTAAAAAGATAAAAAGGCAAATTATAATTAAATTAGATTTTTAAAATTTTGTATATAATATAAAAATAAAGTATAATTATAATAAACACAGATTATAAATAAAATAAAATATAGTTAAAAAATGTATTTCAAATTTAATTAATTTGTTTTTTTATTAAATTTTATTTTATTTTAAATATTTTCATAAAATTTAAATTCCAGCCAAATTTAAATTTTTATATTCAGAATAAATTAGAAGATTTATAGAGCAAAACCCAGTGTCTTTAAAGTAGAAAAGCTGAAAATTTCTTATAAAAGCTGAAAAGTTACTCAGCGCACATTTCTAAGGTTGTGTTTATGTTAGAGATGCAATAAGTGATAAGAGCGTCGACAAGAGCATAGCGTAGAAAATTTATAATGTTTATCGATGATCAAAGCGATGCTCAAATATAAACATATCTATCTAAATCTTGTATATAGTTTTCTGTGCTATGTTCTTATCAACGCTCTTATCACTTATCGCACCTCCAACATAAATGCACCCTTACACATTTAGAAATGATTAGGCCACATGGCGCGACTTTGGCAAATAACAAGTAAACTTCAATAAGCTTTGCCTGTAATTACGTTTTAGTATAAAAGATGAATTTTATACATGTTACTTGGGTAACTATTAGAAGATGTTACCCCAATAGCCAGACTCATTTTCATATTTTGATATTTTGAAAATGCATCTGACTATAGGATAAAACTATCAAAAGAGTCTGACTACTGAATTTTTTTTGAACCAAATTTTTTTTAAATTTGTGCTAAAAAATGGGACTTATTTGTTAAAGTGAAACATTATTATAAAATCTTTAAAACAAGTAATAAAACAATTTATTTTAAAAGTTATAAATGAATTTAAATTAGGTACTTACTATAATATTGGTAACAACAATCCTATAACCCAGGAGTTAAATCCGGCCTTTTGTAATATATTCAGTACTTTCTCCTTGATTTCAGTACTTTTTCAAGTATTATTAATTTCAATATTATTAATGCATTTAAAAGAGTATCGGAAGATATTTTATTATTCATTGTTGCTTGAAATCCTATGATTCATCTCATGATTATGCAATCTGAATAAATAAAAAAAAATAAGATATTAAATTAACTACTATTTTTAAATTTTTAAGTATTAAATATAATTAATGCATTAAAAATATAAAATAAATAAAATATTTAGAAAAATAGTTATGAGATGTGTTCAAAATTATGTTATTCTAATTAACTCTTGATATTTTTCTTAATAGGAATTCTTTAAGAACATTACTCTAAATCTAGATACATTCTAGAGTTCAATATACTAAGTTAAGAATACACTCAATTTACAATTTTTAAGTAACAAATATGAAAACTTTTTATCAACTAAATTCAAGATTTCTGTATTTTTTTTTATTTTAAAATTGACAGAATCAGCAAACACAATCTCCTATTTTTAAAATATTACATTACAGTATTCAAACAAATTCTTAATAATTCCAAATCTTGTATTAAAAATTCGTATATCAAAAGAAATACATACAGGTTTCTAAATACATATTTATAAAGAAAATGTAGATATTTTCAGCCATAATTATTTTCTTTCATTTCAAGAAGTATGAGTTAGTTCTGGATGCAGGGTTATAACTCCCAGGGTCATGATTCACTTAGAGTGATATCAGATCTAACTGACCTTTGACACACTTTAAAATATTTGCGTGGGACATAAGTCCATTGACAAGTGGGTCATAAGTTTCTTTAGGAAGTTATGCCCCATTAAGTGAGTTATAACTCCCTTTACTAATTTTTAATGGCAGTTATAACATTATAAATCTGTAATTATATATATATACAAGTATATTTAAGACGAAATTTATTTTGAATTAATTTCTGAAAGTCTTTTCGGATCTTTATATAAGTAAAACAATAATAAGTGATGTAAAACAATATATATTTATATATTTGTCTATGCGAGATTCTGTATTAGACAGCATCTTTAAGTTGGTTAAAAAATTAGTTCTTGACCACTTTTTCCAGGGTATTTATGAATTCATGTAAGGGGACTTTGGTTACAAAATCAAGTTTATTTATGTAGTTTTTAAGATAAGTGTAGTTTATATGTAGAATTATTATTTGTTTTTTTAATTTTGGAAAAAGGGAATATCTGTGATTCCGAATCTAACTTCAAAATGTGTGCTAATTGTTTTCGGTATTTTATTTCAAGAAATTCTATATACATTGATGTTACATATTTTATGAGTTTTATGAGTCCCTTAAATGAGTCCCTAATGGAATTATGGCCCTGGAAGTAACGACTCTGCACCTTCTTAAAACGATATCATTCAAAAAACTATTTTTTATTTGATTAGAGTTTCCTTTTTTGCAATCCTACATCTTTTATTATTGTGTTACACTGAAAATCATCATTCAAAAAAAAATTTAATAGATAAAAAGCAAAGCTTTGATTTGAAAAAAAAAACCAGAGTTTTCTTATACGACAAATTGAAAATTGAAATCGAAAGAATTGTTAAATTACAATCCTAAAATACGTACTGTACGTAAGATATTTCAGAATAATGGGTATTTTAAAAATAACCTTCCGTTTGAGGTACACGGAACTAGATATAAAATCAAGTCCAATAATAGATATGAACTCAAATGCATAGATGCTATAAGAATCTCGAATATAATCGATTTCTATGTGTATTTCTCAAGCTGCTAGCACGATAGTTTAGAATCTAAATTTCTCTATTTGTAGATTCTTCCTTGTTTTTTTTTGACATTGGATTACGTGTTTCGATCCTGACCAAGTTTTTGAAACTATGTATTATGTACCTACACTACCATGAGTACTACTATTTTGTTAAAATATTATTACAAAATTTTAAGACAGTAATTAGACAATGTCAAAGGTCTTAATGTAAAAGTTCAGGTAATAAAACTGTAATTTTAAATTATATTTAAAAAAAAAAGTTAAGAAAAAGGTTCGTAGGGATATTTTAAGTTGACAAGGACAACTCAATCTAATTTCTTGTTTTATTTTTTTAAATGATCAAAGAAAAACAAAAATTAGTAATTACAAAGGCGATTTTTCATTTTACAGAGATGGTTTATTCAACAGACTTAAAACTACTTAGAATAAAAATGAAAATAAACACTTAGAAAAGGAAAAGACAATATGAGATGGAAATTTCCTATAGGAAAAAATATAATCAATATTTTGAGTAAAAGAAAAAAGGTATCAAAGATAAACAAAACAAACTAATGTTTTAAGAAAAATCTTGTTTTCACAGTAAAATATAGCTAGGTAAAATAGTTCTCAAATGTCATTGAATCAACATCCAAATAACTATTGACAAGTTTAATATGAATTTCAAAACCTATTTTCGACTTTAAAAAAACGAAAAAATTGTTTTAAAAATATAATTTCTTTTGATTATTGATTTGAAAAGTTTTGTAATTTAAAATTTATTAGATTCTACGGAGAATTATTTTAACTTCATTACACGTACAACTTAATTGTTTAGAATTTGAAAAACAATTTTTTTCTATATTAAAACCCCCTCATCACCCCCTCAATTAGGAAGCCAAATGCTTACCCTCTGACTAGGCCACCGATGCCCCTTATTTTGTAATGTTTATTAATTACATTTCCAGTATTTTTTATTTACAATTCATTATAATTTACAAATTTTATTCCTAAGATTTAAAACAAACTAGAAAGACTCTATTAACAACCTATAACCGATACATAATATGATTTAAAGAAACAATATCAGTAAGCTGGGTGGCTTAGCGTCTAGAGTGATGACCTTTCATGCAAAAGACCTTGGTGTGAATTCTAGTGAAAGAGAAAACAATTTTATTTAGTTTTCTACTCGACTCAATTACTATTCGCCATTGGGTTCAAATTCAATAAATAATTTGAAATTATATCTCTTTATCAATTCTTCATTTGGTCAGTTCTAATAATAAGAATATAATATTTCCCCCCTGTTCCAACATGCTGATATATGAGATGCTATATAGCCTATAAAAATTGAACATTTAGCGCTTAATAAAAAGGGAAGCTAAATATTGGATTTAAAAATTAATATTTATCATTGATTAGAAAATTTACATTTATAATCTTTGTAAAAATAAAGAACAAGAATCTGAAATTTTAAAAATTCTAGATTAACAATTTGAAGTATTACAATATTTTTAAATTCAATAACAGCTTACAACAAAAGATTTTAATGCCGCACAACTTATTAAATTTAAAAAAATATTAGATTTTATGTCTTAATTTTGAAAAATATACGTAGATACTTAACTTTGAATCTTTAAAAGATATACAAATTCAAAATTTCAAAATTTTGTCCAAAAAAAACATTAAACCTCACATTTCTAACTTAAATATTATAAATTTTAAAGTTTAGCTATCATAACAATGTCCGATTTTTAGGAACCAGAAATAAGTACAAGACTGAGTTCAATAAAGTTGTTGAGAAAACTAATTCAGAAATTAAATAAGCACATTCTTTAAAAACTTCCAGCAAATGTGTTAAAAATTCAAGCAATTTAATAAATTGCAAAATCAACTTTAACTTTTATTAACGATGAATGGGTACTTAACATTAAAAACTTTATTAATTCCAGTAGTCACGATTCTTTTAATACATCAAATTTCAAAAAAAAAAAAAAACACGATAGGTTTCCAAATTTTAAGATGATCATTAAAAATTAAATGCCACTTTTAATACCCTTGTTAATTATCAAATATCTAATAAAATTTTAAATTAATATAACACATGTATGTAATATGTTACGAAAGCTTTCAATTAAATGTAGGTTCAATTACTATGGGATTCTTATTTTGATCATATTAAAACAAAAATCAGAGGTAATTTACCATAACTTTAAATCATATTTAATATAAGATTCATTTGTTCAAATCATAATCTTATAACATAGCAATGGGTGCAAGTTTGCACGTACGAACAATTTTTTTTACTTGTTTTGTTTTAAAATATAAATTTGATGTCTTGAAATAATGTCCTAAGAAATAAAGCTGAAATATACTCTGAAATATAATCTCGAGTTTCGAAGTAGGTGAGATTTTAGAAAATCGTTAAGAAATTGTGAAAATTAATAGGAAATTTTATAAAGTTTTCAATTATAGTGTGTTCGAAGCTCAGAGGTGAGGCGATAAAAACGAATAGTGGAGGTAATAAAGAGTGGAGGTCTATTTCAAAGGTTTCCGAGATAAGGGCCTTCAAATTAATTTCGTTAACAATATCTTGGAACCTATACAGTATTGAAGATTCGTTTAAATGTCGGTAGCTAGCTGAGGTTATGGGCTTTCATAATCTTACTATTATCTCCCATATTCCTTAACTTCATTTTAATTACTCAATTCCATCTCATGTCTCTTACCGTTTTCGAGCTAGTTCCGGACACCTAGTTTACACTTATTTTAAATAATGAGTTGGGCCTTTTATTTTTTCCCTTTTAAAGCGATGGCAGGAGGCTAATCAAAAAAGTATTGATTTTCGTATTAGAAAGCCGCTTTTGAACAGAAGTCAAAACTAATTCGAACTTTTTTCAAGCGACCTTATTTTAGGGTACTCGCGACTATTTATCCAATCCACAAGTGCTTTTTGAAATTTATTACACGTATTAGATTTTTTGTCTTTTAATTAAAACAAAACCACACAAAAAAACCACAAGACAAACTTTTTTTAATTTTTTAACTTTAAATACTTACCACCAACTCTTTAAAGTTTTTTTTATTTAATACCAAAAAAAAGCAAAATAATAATAATAAAAATTTTAATTTAATATTATTCGGTTTAATTAACAATAAAATAATCAAAACAACAGAAGAATATAATAAATATTATCGATTACAAATTATATTGCATTAAAAAATTTTTTGAAAAAAAAAAAAAGTTATAATCAATCGAAAATAATTGAACCGAATCAAAATGAACCAAAATTGAATTGATCCGTTAAAATGTATAAACAAATCGTGATCAATTTGTTTATTAAATTGTTGAACACCAAGTATTACTGTAACAAATTTACAAAAAAAAATAACGAGGAAGAGTAAAGTGTGTCAACTCTAAGGTATGCGTATGAATATAATATGAACATTTTGTTTTCCCTGTTGCTCAACTAGAGAGCATAGGAGTTCCACTTGAAGGCTTCTTTGGCATCTTCTTTTGAATTATGTCCCAGAACAGAATCCACTCATTTCTTCTAGGACAGTACGCTTCCGTGTCATTCTAGGTTTACCTTTTGCTCTAAAACCTCCTTGTGGGTTCCAATAAATATGTTCCAATAATGGCATTCTAGTTACGGCATTTTCGTCGTTTCTCAATGTCTGTCAGATCAACTTCCACTTTCTTTTGGTTATTTGCTTTACAAGTAGTTCTTAGTTCGCTTAGTTTCATAAATATTTGTTGCTGATTCTATTTTCTGCATATGATTCTCAAGTGTTGATTTACAAAAATTTGCAACTTATTCTTGTTGGAGTTCGCTAGTAACCATGACTCTTTTCTATATGTTTGTATTAATTTAATATTGGGGTGTTGTTTGTGCACTGAATGTACATTGCCATAATTTTGTCTATATTTATTTCAAGTCCACTTTCCGTGTCGCCTCTTGCAGAAAGTTCTGCTTTGATTATTCTTCGACTTGCCTGTGCGATAAAAGGCAGCTGGCGCTTGAGAGTCAAGATCAGAGAGATTCCTATCATCCGCCATCCCAAGTATAAATATCATAAATCCCAGACAAACATTATATCATCTGGTTAATTTTTTATGACAAAATTTCATATACCTAGTTTAATTGACTCTGAGTAATGTAATAAGTTGTGAGGCAGCTATTTCAAATCACTTACACAACACCAACCATATTTTGTGCAATTTTTGGCCATTAAAGTTAATTACTTTTGACAAAATTTCAGATACACAGTTTCGTTATATATTAAATTATTATCATATTAAAAAAAAATTTGTACAGTAGCTACTAGAACCTGCTTTCAGACACCCAGCTTTATTAGTTATAAAGTAATTTTTAAATAATCGAAGTTCTTGGATGAGAGCTCCTCGAATCCGTTATATAAAAACAAATTTGTGCAAATTTCAAAATCCTAGCTCCAATTAGTTTTTTAGTTATTATATGAACGGACGGATGGAAAGACAAAACTAGATCGATTATTTTTTAAATATGTTTAGATTAATACCTTTGAGCCTAAATAAGTATCTTATAAGTAAGTATAAATACTTAACTGCGTTACAAACTTAATAACAAATTTAGTATACGAATTGAATTAATATTAGTTAGATAATTTTATTTTATGGTCAAATTAATTTAAAAATCCAGGTATATTACATTAAAAAATTTTGATTTTAGATTGATTATGAAAGGTAAAAAACCAAATTTTATCCGTGGTAAAATAATAATTTGATACAAAAAAAAAACAAAATCTCAATTACATATTTTGATAAAGATTTGTACCCATCAGTGTTAAATGTAATTAAATTTCTTTTATTAAAGAAATAAAATGCTGTTATATTATTGTAATTAAGTGCTGCTACTGGCTTTTGATTTAATATATTAATGAAATATAAGAAACTTATGACAGGTCAAACCGCACAGAACAACATAACAAAAGAAAAACTCAAATCAAATTTAAAAAGCTTTAAATTAAATATTAAAAAATTTTCGAAGCGATCGATCGTTCGTAGATTACAAATTTGTAATCTTTACAATTATTGCTTAGAAATATTTTTATACCCGCATGACTTTAGGTCAAAAGGGCATACTAAATTTGCTATAACGTTTGTAACGCAGAGAAGGAGGATAGGTAAATTATAGACTCGAAGGTATGGTTCCGATCAGAATCCAAAAGTAAATCGATCTAACTATTTGTGTAAGTACCTTTCACCGCCATTCCGTACGATAACTCAAAAAGTAAAGTAGCGACGATTCTGAAATTTTCACAAATTCGCTTCAATGCAATAGCTGTCATCGCTATTAAAATTTAGCAAGTTTGCTCCACGAGTTCGAGGAACTGTCATACAACTTCTCTTTTTATATGAAAATAGCTCAATATGGCCAAAGTTTGTGCAAAGTTTAGTTGGTTTACTTCAGTGGGCTCGAGCAGTTGCCATACAACTTATTTTGTTATATGAGCTTTACTCTTTATTAATAGCAATTAACTTAAATGGCCAACGTCTGAATAAAATATAGTCGTTGTACTGGAAGAAGTTAAAAGAGCTGCCTTTCAACTTTCTATTTCTTTTGTACATAACTGGAAATCTAATAAGTTGTGTATTTAAAATTTTGCCAAAAGTAATTTATCGGATGATATGTCTAATGTTCATGTAGGTATCCTAGAGTTGACAAAGTCTACTTTTTTCAATTTTAGATTTTGTTTTGAGTGTCATATTCGTTTGTTGTATTTTAATTATTGCACCAACAGATCATTATAGATCTGATATTATTGGTTTGATGTTTTGTGGTGATTAAGAAGGAAATATTGGTTATAGATACAAAGTTCAAAAAAATGTCATAACTTTTTTAATTGCTTACATAAATTTGTTATTATACCCAATATATATATACAAGACAATTAATAAACATAAAATTTCGTAAGCTTAGTTTTTTGTTATTGGAATAAGAAAGTAAAGTTTTTAATTAAAAAATATTAAGTAATAAAATTTAAGATGGAGAAGTTTAGATGCATTGTAAGAAACGGTTATATAAGAGAAAAGTAGGTCAAATAATATTTGCAAGAGAGTTTATTACATGTTAATTGTAAAACTGCAAGGTATACGTTTTTAGCAAGGAGCAGGTATTAGGAATAATAATCTTAATGAACACTGTACACAACTACTAATCCACAAAACTAACTCTCAATAAAGTTGATTATTTAATTAAAATGTTAAAATTTAATACTTGAGTTAACAATTGCATTAATTAAGTACCTAATATTTGTACCTTAAAGAGTTATATATTATAAATGGTATTATTTATTTGTATTTTGTCGTTTGTTCAATTTGCACTATGCTTACTTAGATAGGGTTACAATCGATAGTCTATATTTAGTTTGACTGCATTTCATTTGGCTGTAATTTCATTTGCCAAAATTTGTAGCCAGCTCTAAAATTTCAATGTTTTCAATGATAAAGAACTTTCAAAAGTGGGGAATAGAACTTTCAAAACCTCCGCTACACAAATAATTGAAACCTTGATTTCGTTACCAACTCTAAAATCTCTTCTAACTTAAGAATCTCACATTCACCAATATTCTGTAAAAGTTGTATAACCCTGCTTTTGAATAATACAGACGAATGAAATAAAGTCAAATGATCAAAAAATCCTGGCAAATGATAGTACGGACAAATTAAATACAAGCATATGACACGCTCTTTAGATAAATTATATTTTAGTAACTTTTCTTTAAAGATGTTAAGAATTTTATTAAGATTGTAATTTTAAGTTCTTTTCTTATTTATTTATTTGTAATACCAGATAATAGTAAATATTGCCTGATAATACTAATTATTAAATTATTGTAATATACACTTTATTTTTATGATCGGACCAGGGTTTGAATCAGAGACTTGAAAAGTCGCCACTTTACCACTGAGGTAGATAACCTATATATTTTTCGACTTATTATCTTAAAAATTAATAATCCAATATTTCAGGAGATAAAAATTATTCGAAAATTCAAAATTTTTAAACTACTTTAGAATTTTAATACTGAGGAAATAAACCTCCATTTCTAAAAAATAATATGAAATAATTACTAATTGTTCAATTGTATAAGGAAATAAGTACTCAATCCTAATAATTTCAATATAAACCTTAAAATAGAAGCTTACAATTATTTTCAAAAGTTTTTGCAGGTTATCTGCAACAGGAGACGGTTTCGATCTTTAATTTACATTCTATTGATACCAAATGAAAAATCTGGGTCAAGTTCATTTAAACATGTTTATTAAATGCATTCTGCAAAATAACGAATATATCTTTTAGTTTAAAAGTTTTTAAAAAATTGTAATCTATATTTATTAAAAAATACAAAATTGTAAAATACGCCTTTTTGATTGAAAATTCTAAAATTTCTATTAAATTCCACACTAAAAAATATACAAAATAAATTATTAATTAGTATTCTGTACAATATCTTGTAATATGTTACTAAACAATGATATAAAAATTATATTCACATATATTTTAACTTTGATGTAAATCGAACCGACAAAAATAGAATTCGAGTTAAATTTAATAAAAAGTGTTAAATACACGTATTTAGAACAAAATATTAGCCAATATTTTGTAAATCAATAATTTGTATTATAAAGATAGAATCCGCGTACACTATTTAGTTAAGTATGTTTTAGGACAAATAATGGTGTTAAGAATTGATAAAAGAATGTAATGAATTTTAAAATGAGACAATATTATGTTTCTGTGTTTTTATGCTAAAATTTCAATATTTGGAACTAATAAAAATGACATTTGAATCATTTTGATTTATAAGAAGTGGTAGCTTTAGAGAAAATTGCAATGATCTAAATACGTATAAAAGTTTTAAATAACCTACCGAAATTATATTTTATTTAGTTTTTTATCAATTTAAATTCATCTACCATATTTTAATTTATAATAACTGGTTTTTTAATTTTATTAAAGAATCTAATGCAACAGCAGGGTCCAGTGGATAAAGTCAATTCAACGTCGTAAAGTCTGTAACGTTTTTTGAAGCATCCCCAGTTTGGCGAATTTTTGGTAGATGTGGGGATATAATGATTCTTCCGTTATATATTATCGTAGATTTGTATATAGATATGTATAACTGATTAAATAGTTTATATTTATTCATATACTGCCCTTCTAGCGACATTCTTAAATACTCCGACAAACAATCTCCAAAAAAAAGAATTAACATCTTAAAAATTTGTATGGGAAATAAACCCAAATTTCTAAAAAATAACATGGAATAATACCATAAAAATTGGGGGGATTATTATAATATTTTGTAAACTTACTTCAATTTTTATTTGAGGCTTTAATTCATATGAAATAATCCCCAAAAACCACTTCTCAAAACTTAAATGCAATAAAATTGATAAAAACAAATAATATATTTTTATATCGGACTTAAATCAAAAGAATCGTATGATATTCGACATAATAAAATCCATTTAAAAATCAAAAGATTTATTTAAAAATTCGACATACCTATTTCATACAAAAAATAATCCCAACTAATTCAGAATCTCACAAATACACATATATATATAAATATTCTGTTAAAGTGTCTAAATCAAAGGTTGATTTAATTTAAATATAACTCTCAAATCTCTTCCTAAGTTCTCACACGGGGTATTATTTCCTGCAACCTGCACTAGCATATTTTTAAAAAAACAAGCTTATATACAGAACTACTTGTCCAAATTGATAAAATAATCTAAAATCTATATTAATCTGTATATAACCCGAACTTTACCCTTTTTATATACTTTTTTACTTATTTTAATTAAATATATTTCCAGCCAACTTATAGGTATAATTTCCAAAGTTAACTTAAAAAAATTTAAAAAGATCTCATCTTATATTTGAAAACTTTATCTTACAATAATTTTACATTGATAATAGGTTCAATTTCGATTATTAAATAAAATATTCAATACTTCGAAGTTCTTATTGTGGTTCAATTACAATTGTTATATTAAAAAATTCTATATTTTTATTTTGAAATATAAATATTTCGATATTTTTATTATAAAATTTTGACAGTTATTATGTTTCTGGGGTATTTGTTGCATTATATGCAATATCTAGGAATACAATTGTCTCAATTCTCTATTATCTATTATTACAAATGCCATATGTTTTTTTCCTTATTCCCCTCCTTTAAGAAACCAAAATATGAACCAATATATAAAAATCTTAACTAGAACGAAACCAACAAACCCAATAGTTTACGTGACTAATCCTGATGAAATTTTACATGGATGGACAAGCTTGTATATGAAGAAACATATTGTTTTCTTATATGTAATTTAAAAAGAAAAAATGTAAAAAAAAGAATATTTTAAAGTTTTTTTTTTGCTAAGAAAAATTGTAATTTTTTTTTTTTAACTTACAAACCTTTTCATTTAATATATATAAAATTCAGAAACTATTGTTGGACTATAATCTTACTAGATTCTTTTCTAAAAATGCATTGGACTAAACTGCTTTTATAAAATGACAAAAAAAAGAAAAGGAAAAAACAAAGAAAAAAAAATACATGAAACATTTTTTGTCCTTTTTTTTATGTGTGTTTTACTGTTTTTATCCGCTTTATAAAAAGTGGATCTTTTAATAAATTGTAATCTATTTTACAACTTACAGTGATGCTCATTATAAAACAACTTAAAAAAGTCAGTTTTTTTTAATGCAGTTGTTAAAATTAAAGATATTTTAAAAACTTTTAATCAAAAGCTTTTATAAAATAAGAGCACGGACTTCAGTATTTATTTAATAAATTCATTTGTTGCATGATTGGTATCTAATCAATCTGATTTACTTACTTATATTAGTATATTCTTGATCTAATAAAATTTAGGAAGGAATCCTAATAAAGAATAATAATCCTCACAGAATATATAATTCAGAATGCAAACCTATACATATTTACATTCTGAACTTAGGAAGTACTTATTTACTGTACTAGAAAAATGACTAAAAGCCGGTTAAACAAAAAACTTAGACTTCAATTAGTTTATATATTGTATATATGAATTGTATTCAAACTTCTAACATTAGAAGTTATGGAATATTAGTTTTTATTAAATAATTTATTTAATCTATTTGATAATGCTGTTGAATTGTTACATATACAGATTTAATTAATTATTTTAATACATTTTAGTAATTATTATTTACTATATTTTTAAACATTAATTTAAACTCGCAAAATCAACTAGTTGAATAAAAATAGCTAGGAATGTAAAGATCGACCAAGAAATAAATACCTATTAAATTAATATTTAAAAATTTTTTTAAGCAAAAACTAAGAAATTGTAATTTAAACATTTGAATGTTTTAATTAGATTTTAAATATTAATTAATTTTAAATTAAATTTTTAAATTCAGTAAGGATGATCCTTTTCCTAAATTTGGATCCTTAAAGGATCGAGATATTAGTGATAAAATTGCCGTTTGATATTTAAAACTATTCAATAACATATGTAAAATGATTCACATGATATACATTTTTAAATGGAAGTAATAATCCTAATAATCGGACAAACTATAAAATAACACAACACAATTTATAAATTAAAGTTCGATTGAATTTAATTAGAATTTAATATCTTATTACATTATATATACCTCCTACATATTGTAAGAAAAATATTTATTTATTTATTACTTCCATAATTTACATTATACTATACATATTATTTTTTGTACAAAGATATAGACTCATCAAAATGCTCTTATATGAAGTAATGTTAATCTGTAGTTCAATTATTTGTTAAGGAAAAGGAATCAAACAGCTTATTTGACAAATTATTATATAAAACGTAAGCATAATATGAGAACACTATATACATAATATGATTTTGAATAAAAATTCATATTATAATTTTTACACTTGACTAAATTTTTTAATTGATATACTAATGTGCCCCTTCTAGAGAAATTTATCTATTGTTATTAAAGATATTGAGATTTAAAAACCATAACATTACAAAATCGAATCATTGTTAAATTTAAAAAGCAAATTAGCGATTGTTTGGCGCAGTGATTAGAGTGCCTACCTTCCATTTGAGATGCGCGGGTTTGAATTCTTATAATAATAATATAATACACCCCCAATACCAGGATGTACCTATAGTATAGGTAGGCATATTAGTTTAACACTTAATACGCACGAAAAATTACGAACTGGACTGGAATACTGGGGATCACTGTATTAAAATAATAGAATATAATATGAAAGTTTTTCTTCTAATAAAAAAAAAAAAATCCGTTTATAAAAAAGGGACAAAAAATTAATGTTATTTTTTTTTTATTTTCATTCTTTCTTTTTATTTTCTTTTTTTTTCTATCTTATTGTCATCATCTCTTCTTTTATCTTGCACCAAGCATTTATACATTACAAGAAGAATAAAAAAAAAGGAAAGAACAAGATAGAGCGCAAAGTAAATTTAGTTGTGTTTATTTTTTTTTTTATCATCTTTCTTTCAATGCAAGTTTTGTTTCTTGTTCGCTTCTTTTTTTTGCTCTTTCGTGTGACAGAGAAAGAAACAAAAAATTATGTATTTTCAGATCTTTTAATATAACTTTTAGTTATTTTGTTTTTGTTTTTTTTTTTAACTTGTTGTTGTGCAGATAAATGCACTTAAAAAAGTTTAAAAGCAACTAAAAGACTTATTGTTGTTTTTTTTTTTTTTTTTTTGTATCTTTTATAATGTCAGTTAAAGTAAAAGTAAAGTTGTTAAAGAAGTTGTAAATGAATTACAAAAAAAAAACAATAAAGAAGTAATATTCATTACTCAAATTTTTTGTAATCTTAAAAATTCAAGTATAGTGCATATGCAAGTGACAAATAATATTCAATAATTATATAAGATCAAGAAAGGGAGAGGGTGATAAAAAATTGTAAAACTATATATAATATAAAAAAACAGTAGTAAAAAAACCGTTTACTTAAAATAATTAAAATTTTTGGATTGTAGAACATTTTGAATTAAATAAGGGCATTAATATAAATATACCATTTTCAATTTAACAATATAGACAATAGTTATTTTTATTTTAAGTGAAGCCATTTATTTTTTAAGACCATTTACTTCATAGGATTTATGATAATATTTGGCTTACTAACCGAAGTGGTGCGAGTTCGATTCACGTATGGGTCCATGAATTATTTTAGTCGAAATTCATTATTGAAAAACTAATTTTTCTATTCAAATCCCCATGGTGACCAAATATAATTTAAATATACAAATATATAATATAAATAAAATAAGTAATATTGAAGTTAAAAATAAATATAAAGTATTTAATTGAAGAAGCTTATATGCCAAATAGGCAAAGGACTATAATAATATCAGGCAATATTTACTATTGTAAAATTTGTTGAATTCACTTAAAATAAATATGTCCTCACATTAATTATGATCCTCGAATTTATCATCCGAAAGGGTATTCCGAAGATGTGCATTAATTATCCCAGCCAAAGAAAATAGTCTTTCGGTTTGAGCTGAAGATGAGATATAGAAATATATTTTGTAATATATACACAGCTTTTCGGATACTGACTTTAGAATACTCAAGAAATACGAAATTTCTAGAACCAAAAATAAAATAGAATAGTTTGAAAATAGAATAAATATTAAAAAATTTCCCAGTAAATGATAATGATACTATAATATGCACATATTTTATTATAATATTATACAATAATTATATTCATCGTCCAAATAAATAAACAAATCGGAAATGAGATATGTATTTAAACTTTTTGGAACATTGTCATTCCTCGCAAAGCTTTCGTTTTTTATATAGTATTTTACATACCAAATTCATCTCGAATTTTTTTTTTAATTTTTTGACTGATAGAGGAACCCATATTATTTATAAATCTGGACATAAAATTGATGCAATCTGAAATATTTCTTTTAGGTCTTTTAATTCAGCTTCATAAATTATACACTATATTTCCAAATTCCTCATTGTACATATATAAATTTTATAGATTTCGAAATTGAAATTATTTATGCTTTAGGTATAGTAAGAATAACATAAATAGATATAAAATAATTATATGTATGAAAATGAATAACGTTCCAAAAATCTGGCAAGCCCTTGTCAAAATGTTCAGATTTAAAAAACCTAGTGCTCTATTCTCTTTAAAAATATAAGAAAAAAAATCAAAACAGTCTAAAAAAATGGTATGAAATTTTTTAGGATTCTTATTAAGATTAGGAGTTAAAAAAAAAAAAAAATTTTCTTTGGATTTTTAAATTATGGCAATCGGATCTGCGGTTTCCGATATTTAGCCCCCAAAAATCTGTGAAACTCTTCTTCGTTGGAATATTAGTAATCTTCGTTACACTATTGAATAAATGATACATATTAATGGGTTATGTATTTGTTCAGAATTCAACAAATCATTGCATTCGAATATATGTTATATTAATTAAGTTTGCTATAGAATACACTTATTTTATAGAATGTCTTAATTTGATTTTGAATGTGTTCATGCAGAGCTTTAGTCAACATTAATTAAGAGTTGCGACTTTTTCTAAAATTTCAAATGTTAACCTAAAAAAAATAACTTCTAATAATGTTTTAATTTAATAAATTTAATAACTAAAGAAAAAGGTGCTAAAAGAAAATTAATCTATAATGTATATCTTTATTTTAAACTTATCTACATTTACTATTTTTCGATTTATAACTGGATTGATAAGAATTTAATCTAATTTAAAATATTTTAGGCCATTTATTAATTTTTTATATTAGATTTTTTTTTAATTATTATTTTATTACCTCAAAAATTTTTATCAAATATTTTATTTAATATAAACCTACACAATTTTTTTATTTATTTATTAAATATAAATTTATAATAGGTAATAAAATAGCTAATAAATATTGATATAAAAATAAATTATATTGACTAAGTATTCATTGGAACTGGAATTTTTAAATACTATTATTAATACTTTTATTACATTATTATTCTATAATAAATAAGAAATATATTTAATTAAAATAGGTAGGTAAATAATAAATCGATTAAATTTATTAATTATTTATTACCACCTTCTACCTTCAATTTTGTTGTGATAACAAATATTGTCAACAGTTAGAAACATGACCTTAGTTCTGCAGTATTTGCAGTATATATATAAATATTCTGGAAAAAGCGGAATACCCTAATTTTGAAACAAAATCTGAAATCGCTCCTAATTATTTTTATTGTATAGATATTATAACACCAGAAAAAAACAGCCAGTTTAAAGCCAGAATTTTATTGAATTAATATCAGAAATAAAACGACATAACACCAGAAAAAATGACACAACACCAAATAAATAAATTCTGACGTTATAACATTTTTATTCTGGCGTTATAAGAGGGAGCGAAATAAAAGCTTAATAATATATTTCAATTTTCGATTAATTCTAAAAAATTTCTAGAACTACTTTGAAAGATAAGGAATCAAAAACTTCAATATTCCATAAAGATAAGTTTATTACAAAATACATAAAGTCATAACATAACATAATATAAATTATCTGAAAATATATATATATATATGGAAGATATAAATATATACAAATATTTCAAAAACGATTTTAAACCACTGCATTAAATTTGGTTTGTTAAAAGCTTATCATTTTCAAATTTTTGGATATAAAATGCCCATGACGTAATAAAACTTTAAAAAAGCTTCATATTGATTTTTTTTATTAATTTTTTAATCTTCTCTTAGATCCTTAAGGCCCTTACCGAAATCACGACGTACGGCGTACATTTTCTGTCAAAATAATTTTAAATACATATAATTAAATGAGAGCTCCCGAAATACGCGACGTACTATGCGTCGGGTTTTTAAAATTTAAAAATTGACAAAGCTTAAATTTTGTTATTGTTTTTTGTTATGTTGTTATAGTGATTATTTGTTGACATTGAATAAATAAAACGTTTTTATATTACGTACGCGCGTATCGATTTCGGGATACGTCGACGTATCGACGTACGGCGTATTGTACGTCATACGTCGTACGCTTTTGATTAGGTAAGGCCCTTAATCTATAAAATTGTTTTTAAAAATTTTTTTTTTATCTATATTAAATAAAAAACACAAATTTAAAAAATTTAATTTATTTTAACAAATTTATAAAAAAAACGAGGAAGAGTGTGGTAGAGTAGACTGTGTCAACTCTGGGATACCCGTATGACCGTAACATATACATTATATCATCCGCTTAATTACTTTTGGCAAAATTTCAAACATTCAGCTGTATTAGGTGTAGAGTGATGCTCATATAAAAGAAGGAGTTGTATGGCAGCTACTCGAACCCTTTGCAGTAGAACAACAAAATTTTGCAGTAACTTTGGCCATTACACTAAACTATTTTTGGCAAAATTTCAGACACCCAGCTTCATTAGGTGTAGTGTAATACTCATATAAAAGAAGGAGTTGTATGGCAGCTACCCGAACCCTCTGCAGTAGACCAACAAAATTTTGCAGTAACTTTGGCCATTACGCTAAACTATTTTTAGCAAAATTTCAGACACCCAGCTTCAATAGGTATAGAGTAATACTCATATAAAATAGGAAGTTGTATGGCAGCTACTCGAACCCACTGCAGTACACAAACCAAATTTTGCAGAAACTTTGGCCATAAAACTAAACTACTTTTGGCAAAATTTCAGATATGCAGCTGTAATAGGTGCAGAGAAATACTCATATAAAAACAGAAGTTGTATGGCAGCTACCCGAACCCATGGTCCAAAATGGCTGGATTTAAATAGCGATGACGGCTATTGCAAAAAAATGAATTTGCGAAAATTTCAAGATTCTAGCTCCTTTAGTTTTTGAGTTATCGTGCGGACGGACGGACGGACGGACGGACGGACGGACAGACGGACGGACGGACGGACGGACAGACGGACGGACGGACGGACGGACATACATAGCTAAATCGATTTATTTTTCGATTCTGATCCGATCCATACACTTGAGTCTATATCTACCCCCCCTCCTTCTCTGCGTCACAAACGTAATGGCAAATTTATTATACCCTTTGACTATATAGTCATACGGGTATAAAAATAATTTTAAAATTGAATCTGTAGACCTATTCATCAGACAATGTTTTAATAATGATATAGTCTGGGGGTTTTGTTATTATGTTTCAATAACTACAATAAATATATTTATTATTATATATGTATGACATATAAAACGTGCTATAATTTTTACTAAGTTTAATTGCAGAGATTGTTTGAACCGATTAAAATGATTTTTTTTTATTCTAGTATCTTTTAATTTTTTTTTTTACCAGACATTTTGTTTTTTTTTTTTTTTTTTTTTTTTAACTGTAAATATAACCTAGAAAATAATGAAAATATAAAAGAAAACTTTTTTTTTTGTTTTCAAGGACTTTTACAATATATTTTAATACTTTTTTTTTGTTCTATATGTGTTATTCATGTGTTTGTACATGTATACATGTATATGTATATGAATATAATGAATATATATATATGTCGAATATAATTAAGTAACACAAAAAGTTAAGAAACCTCTAAATGAAACAAACTTTTTTTTTTGTTTTAAATTTAAAGTTCATCTTAAATTAGCTTTAATGAACATTCATGTATGAAATCTGGGATAGGGATATATATAAAATATAAATTATGTATATACATGGATATATGTATGTATATGTTTCTGAGGCTTTCCCAGTAAAAGTTATAGATTTTTATAACCAAAACTTCCTAATTAAATTTTTGGATAACAGTACTTGCCTTTAATTATGTTTTGATATTAATAATGAGACTGGAAAAAATAAGGTCTACCTTACTTTATCTTTGGTTTCTAAAATTGAAGGGGCTATTAAAACTTTCAAAGGTTTTTTGAAAGTTTTAATTGCGCCCGAGACTTTATTAAAGATATTAAGGTAACCGAGACAATACGAAAGATATCCGGTCATGCCTATCTAAGATTTGAAAAATAAAATGGATGCGGAAGCTAAATCTTGTATACTCTGTACGAACAAAGTAAAATTAAGAAGCCTGAAATGATTTTAACCTTCTGAACAAGCCATAAAATCTATATATAAAAAAAAAACTGAATGTAAAACAATTAATACAGAATCGTTATTTGCTTTACACGTAATTAAGCAACTTAATTGTAACTGTAAAAATGTTTAGGACTTTATCTTAGTTCGTAAAAAATATCGGATTGCCTAAGTCTAAGATAAAACATTTAAATCTTAATTAATGAACTTAAGGTTGCATTTATATTATAGCTGCTATCTGCTCAACGCGGTTTGATCAACGATAAAAATTAAAAAAATACATATTTTCTACACTATACTATTATCAACGCCCTTACCAATTATCGCAGTGTCAATATAAACGCACCTTAAGCTATAAAAAGACGAAATACATAACAATATTTGATAACAACACTTTAACTAATAATAAATTATTTTAATTTTGTATTCATAATAAAAGTAAAAATTTTATCTTATAAATTAAAGTATTAAGTTAAATGTATACCAGTAGTGTCTCAATAATGGAAGCGCTTTCAAAATTCGATCAAAATTTTAGTATAATTGTAAACTTGACAATTTATCGAATTCAACAATTAGCACAGCAAGATATGGATATTATAATACATAATTATAATTCTTCAAAGGAAGTAAGAAACTTTAAATACTATAAATCCCTCGGCAGTGTGAAATTACGACTCACAAAAAAAAAAACAATTCTCCGTTACCTAAATAATGGGATAAGCATCCCAGCAGCTTGCGCAATATATTGACTCAAGAGTAGCAATGAGTCAAATATGTCCATTACGGAAACGCAAAAGGTATAATAAGTCGACTTCTCGCTTGAAATTTTCTATATCATAAATATTGTGAAACACATTGGGGGGGCTAAAGAGTTTCACAATTTTGTGCTACGATTTCTTATAAAAGAGTTTCTATATTTCAAAGTTCCAATTGCATTTAAACAAACATTTTCAGACTGCACTGTATAAAACTTGTTAATTTTAACCCTTAAAAATTTATCCTACAATACAAAAAGTTTAAGATAAAAAGGAACCTAACTCTACATACATATTTATATATAAATGTTTGTATATAATTTAATTGTTACTTTTGCAAACTCTTCTGTTAAAAAAAAAAAAAATCAAAATTTTATTATTAAAAAAAATAAAAAAAAAAAATTTTTTTTTTGCTCACTTTCTATTTAAGGACAATAAAAATAAAGATTATGTCATAATTGTAGAAAATTACGGTTTCTTTGATAAGGATACGATAAATTTAGACACATATTCATATTGTATTTGTATATATACAAGTGTATATAGAAATGTTTATGTATATATATATAATATACATATAAGTATAATTTTAAAATTAAAAACATATCCTTAAGAAAATTCTCTTCAAAAATTTATAATATAATATTAAAAATTGTTAAAAATCATTGTTTAAAATTGGTTATAAGATATTTTTTCGAAAATAATTTGTTCGAATATTTAAGAAGATAACTTATAAGATTGGGAGTTTTTTTTTTTTTTTGAAACTTAAGTATTATAAAATAAAAATTATGTTATATTGATTATTAGAATTTTTTCGAGAATCATTTGCTAGAATATTTTAGTAGATAACTTAAAAGATTCGATAAGAATTTTTTGGAACTAAAGTCTAAAAGACAAAAGTTTAATATATTTTGATTATTAAGGATTTTTTATTAAATTTTGAAGTTTGATGCCCGGTATTTAACACATTAGATTTATCTGAGAGTCTATTGTTAGTTATAAATAGTATGATAAGTTTTAATCAGATTTAATTTCTTGAAAGGGTCCAGCAATCCAATATTAAAAAGATGTAAGCTAAAGATCAAAAGTAATATATTTTAAATGTTAGATTATAAAAAGTGTGTATGTATAAAAGTATATATAAACTTTTTATCACTAAAATTTTAATAATACAATGAATCGTAGTACTTATCAATTAATTTAAAAATACTCAGACTCAGTAATCCGTCCGACTGCGCGGGAGTTCCGTTACCTAAAAACAGCGCAATAGCGCAATGTGAACCCTATTTTGTAGAAAAAGAGGGGTTAAGCTCTAAATATTAGAAAAATTCAGCCTTCTGTTGAACCTTCTGTGTTCAAATTTTAAATGATTCGCTAAATTTTCGGTGATGAACTTATTAGTACTTATAGCTTTTACTTCTTCTTCTTCGCTCTTATCATTGTCATCTATATTGAACTGACTTAAAATGGTCATTTTCCTGTTTTTATTTCAATTTAATTTTAGAAAACTCACCTACATTTTTTTGAAAAGCAAATTTTAAAAAACCGCGAAGTTTTAGTTCGCGCAGTGCGAAAATTGATATTAAAAACTAAACTCGCGCTGTGAAAAACCGCGCAATGAAAACCCGCAGTCGGAGGGATTACTGTACCTTGAATTCAAAAATAAGAAAATATGCAACTTTAGGGCAAATTTTTACAAAATTATTTGAGAGATATTGATTTTCGAAAATAAATCTTTCTATAAAGTGTTTTCAAAATCACCTGAAGCCAATAAGAAAATATAATAATTTTTGACAACTGTCTTACTTTTTCTTATTATTTATGTAATTTTTATGCTAATTTCTTTTCTAAATTCAAGGAAAAATTGAGTTTTTTTTATTTTGTATATCAAGATTTTCTTATTTTTTGTCGTCATTTACATGTGCATATTATATTAGTATATGCGTTCATATAAAAACGTATCCTGAGTAAAAAAAAATCCTGTATAATTTTAAATTACATATATTATGAATTTAAAAAAAAAAAAATTAAATGAATATCATTTAACTATTATTATGTATATATATAACAAATATTATATATATAAATAGGGAGTAAAATTATTTTTAAGGAATATTTGAATATATAAACTGTAGAATGTAACACTTGAATTTATAAAATGAAATAAAGAATTTTTGTAACTCTTTAATTATATAAGATCTCTTGATACCCCGTGAGTATAAATAAGTTCACGGGTATATTAAAATTGTTCCTCCGTTTGTTACACACCGATCTAGACATGTTAGACATAGACTCAAAGGTATGTATCGCATCAGCATCGAAAGGTAAATCAATCCCACTGAGTGTGTCTATCCGTCCATTCGTGTGTCAGTACGAGTTATTGAGTAAAAGTGAAATTTGCGCAAAGCGATTTTTAGACAATTTCTCAATTTCTAGGTTCCTTAATGTTTGTGCTTAAAATCGGACCAAGGTTTCGGTCAGAATGACTATTTGAACCAATATAAATATTTTTATAACTAATAACACTGGAAAGACGAACATTATACACGGAAAATTTTATATGAAGTTTCAGTCTTTTATGAAGTTTCATAATTTAAGGGCTTCATTTTCGAGAAGTTGCCATACAATTTTTAGAATCTTGCTTGAATATTTTCAGAACTATTTACAACAGAAAGTGTAAAATAAAAGAAGGCAAGTAAAATAATATGGCAAGCCGGGTGGCAAAGTTGGACATTACTCGGATCAATTTTTAAAGGTTGAACCAAATGTTTTTTCTTGGTTTTTTTTAATAAGTATAATATGATGGAGTTTCTTGTTAATCTTATTTTAAACATCATAGTGGGTATGCAAGGGTCTCTAAAAGTTGACAAGGGCATCTATAATCTTCCTTGTTTTAGTTATACGGTTAAACACTTACTCAGAAGTTAAATAAAAAACTAATGTAGTTATTTGAATTTTTCAAAATTATTTTAAAACAATCTGAAGATTTGAATTTATTTTTAAAAATCAGTAAAAACTTTTATTCGGCTTAATAAAACTTTTATTCGGCTAGAAACAATGGTATGTATACTCATTATAATGTTTCAACAACGTATTTTAGGATTAATCAAAATCTAAAAATTTAAGATACATTCTACCCAAAATCACAAAACCGCATTCGATAATATTTTAAAAACTGATGACAAACATAAAATATTAAAAAATCTTGAAAATAAGGCATAATCTTAAAAAAAAAATATATATATATTTAAAAATAAGTGCCTAATATATCTACAGATTATTGAATATCTCAAATCACAACTCAAAATTAAATACATCTTGATATAAAGATTTTGATAGAATATTTAGTGAATTTAAAAATATTTCATTCATATATAAAGTTCAATTCATAATAAGAATCTTAAGATATTTTGCATATCTTTAATATTTATATTTTTGTAACCTATATTTAAAATTTGTCGTCACTCCCATTAAAATTTTAAAGATATTTTGAAAATTTTCCAAAAATTCTTATACATTTATTTAATATTAATACACAAGTATGTGTATATAAATATATAATATATAAAGACTTGTTTATATTATTTTCTATTGTTACCTTAAAAATATACATACTTTTAATAAAATAGAATATTATTCTTGCAATCTTTTATTTTAATACTCATTTCTTATTTAACTAGGGAAACCATCATCTCAGTTTTCTGTTAACATTCCAAGAAATTAAGTTTTGTATGTACATATATATATATATTTTAAAATTAAATTTTGAAATTATTTGCATACCAAAACATAAGCAAACACAAACACAATATTATATACTGACATAATTTTAAATAGAATTAAAATTTTCTAGGTAATGAATATAAGGTTATTTTAAATGATTCGTAAGATTTGCCAAAGGGTTTATAATATTCTTAAAATAAAATTATTCTACAAAAATTCGAATCCTATATGAAGTTTATATATATGCCGACCTATATATTCTTTTCTTGACATATAATTAATTTTCCATATAATATAAATAAATTTATATTATTTGATTTAATATTATTATTATATTATTTAATTTAATTTTGGCTTTGTAGAGTCAAGAAAGACCTAGTTCAAAAGTTTATATCAAAGTTTTTTAATTTTTTTAAATAATTTTAAAAAGTTCGAAGAAACTTTGTGGGAAGAACAATAGTCAGAATAACGTAAATTTAAACCCTTTGTAGTTTTATGTGTATTAGAAGTAAAAGAAAATGATTTTGAGTTAGAAACTTTGTGGGCAAATTAAAATGGAAATTTTTTACATTGTCTAGTGTCTTTTTATTCGTAAATCTTTAATTCTTTAAAATACTTTTTTAAAAGGGCTGGGTCTGAAATCTCGGTTTAGTAAATATCAAATTAAAAAATTTCATTTAGAAAATCTCGTTTTAGAAAACCTAGTTTTTAGAAAATCTCGTTTTAGAAAATCTTGTTTTTAGAAAATCCATTTTTTTTTTATATTCTGGAAAAAGCTAATAATTCTGGTTTTGTATTCAACTCAAAAATCCTTAAAAACCAGATTTTTCAATTAAAAGACAGATTTTGTTAAAAAGCGAAATTTTTCAATAAAAAACGAGATTTTCTAAAACGAAATTTTCTAAAACGAAATTTTCTAAAAACGAGATTTACAAAAAAAAGATTTAATTTACTAAGCCGAGATTATGGAACGCTTCCTTTACTTTTTAATTAATACTATTTCTACTCAAAACACCCTGAAGAAAAGTTTAAGTAAAAATTCCGAATTTGTACTAAATTTCAAAAAGGATTTAATTTACAACAGGTTTTGGTTAATTAGTAAAAATTTTTAAGAAACTTTTAATTTTAAAATTCTTTTACATGTTAAAATTTAAATGATGTTAAAAAAAATGATAACCAGTTTCGAAAAGTTTCGAAAGTAGCAACATAGCCCTTTTTATTACAGTTAAGAACATTTTAATTTACGGCTGGATGGCAAAGTGCTTATATAGTGGCAACCCTTCATGCGAAACGCAGTGAAAGTGAAAAAACTTTTATCTGATTTTTGACTCGACTCAGCTATCATTCACCAAATTAATGCCTTAATCAATAACTAATAATAATATGTTTAATAAAATAAATACATTAATACAAAAGTATAAACAAATAATTTAATTGAATAATATAACTCACAGATATAGAATACCATATAACTCAAACAGTTACAATATGAACAAAAAACGAATTGTATCTATTGAAAATCTAAGACGTTTCTATATGTTATATAAGGCCTAATACTATACATATTTAAATTGTATAATATAATATGACCCCCTATTCCAAAATGTAGCTATGGTATAGACAGACTTATAAGCCCAACAGTTAGCACTTAAAAAAAATAAACCAACCCTTTCAAATGCTTATTTAATATTTAAACTTTCCTAGATTTGCTCAAAAATTTGAACAATCTATATTTATTACAACTATCTATCCTATAACTAATTGGAACTATAAACATATCTTATATACGGAAAACTCACTCAAAAAATAACTTTAAATTTGAAATTTAGATCAACACATTTACATATATATATATATATATATGTATCTTCTTAATGTATATAAAATAATAATCTACTTAATATTATTGTTTTATTTTTATTATAATAAATTCATAATCTTTAATTGTGTTGGATTAAAATAGTATATATATATTTCTTTTTATATTTACATAAATACATATATACATTTTAAATTAATTAATACAGTATATTAAAATTAAAGATTGTTTTTTTTTTTTATTTTTAAAGAAGTTAATTAAGACGGTAAAAGGATTATTTAATAATTTTCTTTGTCAAAATGTTTTTTATAAATTTTAAGAATTAACTTTTCAGAAAATATTAATTGTTCCTTTTGCTGTATATATATAAATACAGCATATATATATATATATATATATATATACATTAATAAGTTTGTATGTATACAAAATAAATTAATTTGTTGTGACAGAATTATAATATTATTGAATCATTAATTCTATTACAATGATTTTTGTATCTTATTAACTTAATTTATTTATAATTTTAATTTAAGTTATTTTTCTTATTAAAATTAAGAATAATATTATGATAATTGTTTAATTTATTTTAACTTTAAGAGAAAGATAAACATTTTTATATTTGAATAAATTGAATATTCATATTTATTATTAGATATTTTGAATATAATTTCAAAATTCAAGATTATTACAAAATTTTCAATTATATAAGATTTATAAGTTTTAAAACTATAATGTAATTCTATAGGATTCTAATGTAATTCTATAGGATTATATATTATAATATTTAATGAAGAACTGAAGTATTTAAAATGTCTATTTCTTTTAATAAATAAAGGGATAATTATTTAAAAAAAAATTTGTACTATAATATTTAATATTATTTAGTGTTACACTAAGGAGAATAAATATTTGGAATTGGTTAGATAGGCAAGGAAGTATATGAAATACGATAACTAAAGCAATTTTCCATAAAGCTAATTTTAATAATATTATTCACTTTGCCCGGTTTACATTTTCTTACTAGTCAATTATGAATTTTGTATCTTATTAACTTAATATATATATATATCCAGATTATAATTATGTGAATACACCAGATTCTGAATCAGGAGCGGTTTTTTAGTACATAAAAATTATAAATAAAAGGGGAATACCCTGATTTTGCATCCAACTCTAAAATCCATCCTAATTCAAAATTCCACATACACACATATAAAAATATTCTGGGAAATCGGCAATCCTGATTTTGAATCTAGGTCTACATATATATAGAGGGTAATATACTCTAAAAGGGGAATACCCTGATTTTGTATCCAATTCTAAATCCAACTCATTCTAATTCAAAATCTCACGTACAAATATATATGTATACACAAATATTCTGGAAAAACCGTACAACCCTGCTTTTGAATACAACCAATAACAAATGTAATTTCACAAAGTTTCTGAAAAATAGCAATTCAATTGTTTGCACGTAAAAAAAAAATTAGCAATTTGAAATAAAATCAAATTGGCTTTATTCAGTTTTTCATATTGAAATAAGACCAAAATTTAAAAATTCATTTTTTGGCTTTATTTCAAATATTATAATGAAATAAAGTCAATTGGCTTTAATTCATTTGGACTTTTTGCATGTACCCTATATATACAGATAACTAACTCTATAGGACCTTTGAAGTAAATGAAAAATAATTAAAAATTACTTAGGAAAAAAAAATAAATAAATTTATTTATATAATACTTTTTTTTAAACTCGATTTTTCTAATACAGTATAATGAGTTTTATTAAAAAAAACATATATTGCATATGTATGTATTTGTTTTTCAAATTAATTACACTTCAACACCTGATATTTACGTATTTAATATGTATGAGCAATTAAAATATATATATATATATATATTAAATAATATTGATCTAACTAGGGGATGATAATGTATATAATTGTACAAGAACAAATCAATGATACCTTACCTATTATTTTTTTCATTATATTTTTTCCAGTTAATTAAATTTTAATCCCTTTATCCATTAACTGTTATTGCTTCATATCCTTTATCGATATTAATATACGAGTACATTCATATATAAACATAATACATAATACAGATTATGTATATATAAAAATTACATTTTTAATCAACAGGTCACTAGTCACTACTCACTTTATTCTTTGTTGTGGTTATTAAAGAGAAAAATAAACTTTTGAATTAAAGAGCTTTCACTCTTTTTAAACTTTTTTTTAAATAAACAAATAAAAAAGTATTGCGCATCACTATTACTCTATATGACAATTTTATTTGAGTGAAATATATAATTTAAATATATATTTTTTTTTAAAATAACTCAAAATTTATTTTACTTTAATATAAATTATAATTAATTTTATATTTAATAATCAGTCGCTTAATTTTATTGAAAGTTCAAAATTTAAAAAAAAAAAATTTAATTTAAAAATTGCAATTAAAAAATCAAAAAAAAAAAAAATATGAGATTAAAAAAAAAGAACTGTATTCAACCACGTTCTGAATGAGAATGACAAAATTTAATTAAAAATGCTATTGACAGTTTTTCAAATAAACACCTCCTCTCCTGTCAACAGCAATAAAATATTTTAAATGACGTTTCATTTTCAATTAAATTGATAATGTGATTACTAATTAATTAGTTATATCATTGAGTGCACTTTTTAACTTAATTGGGTCTGAAAAGTCTTAATTACGATATTCTGGACCAAATTTAAATAAAAATGTATATTAAATGTAAAAAAAAAATATGAAATTGATACGCGAATACAATTATAATAAGTGTCAAAGTTTATTCTGTTAAAGTCTCAACATTTTATTAATATAATTATCATTCCTCCCCAGTTTTACATTTTAAATATTGGACCTACAGAATGTCGTTAATTACGGGCGCTTTTATTTGAATATACTCTTTGGACATTTTTTTAAATGGAAAATAAACTTCCCGCCCGTACCTTTTGCACCAAAATGGGCTGAAATAGAACCTTTTTTTGTGCAAATAGTACTTGTTTCATATGAATATTTTTTAAAGAAGTTCTTGAAACTATGTTTGCTACATTACATTTTAATATAAATATGAACTACGAAAAAAATCCTCAAAAGAAATATAAAAAAGTTTCCAAAAGAAAGGGTCCTCAAATTAAATGTTTTCATGATTAATATTCATTTATGAAAAAGGTTAGGAGGGTTTTCAGACTTAGATTCAAAATCGAGTCCCAAAAATTTGTTTAGTGGGTTGACTTATGATTTAAGAAAACAAATTAGGTGGGGTTTGACAGTTGGGTATAAAATTGGAGTGCCAGGAATTTCTATAGTTGGGGATTATATTCAATAAGTTTCGCTGACTTATCATTTGTGAAAACAAATTAGGATGCAGGTTGGGGACATTTAGCCCTCATTATATTAAATTCTGTAATAAGGTTAGAAAAAATCAAAACGCGAAGATAGAAATACTACAACCAACTGAATCTAATTTCTCATCTATACTCTATCAAAATAATTTTGTAGACTCTTTTTTTTATGTTTTTGCACGTCCTAAAAAATAGAATTTTTTTAAAGTCCCCAAAATTTACAAGTATGACGGATTTTTACATTTGAAAAAAAAACATTTTCATACAGCATCGAATAATTATAAATTTATTTTTATTTTTAGGTGTTAAATACGATGAATTTTAGACTGCACTTTTTATTATTATTGTGAACTTTCTGAAAAAAGCCCTTGAGAATTAGAAATAAAAACAATTCCTTGATAAGACCTATGACAGGATATACACATTTTAGTGAAATTAATAATTAAATTTTTTAGCATTATCAATTTTAACCATCGAGTTTAACTCCCCCCGATTTTCTGAATTCCGCGTTTCAATTGCTTCAAACACATTTTAATAAAAAAATTAAAGATTTTATAAATCAAGGAACCCTATACTAACGCACTATAAATAAAGTTACATTATATTTTAAAAAAATTTTAAGATTATTTACTTCTTTTTCAATTCTTGATTTAATACATATAATAAAAATTCAAAGTTTATTTCAAAGGTTAAAGATTAAATAAAATATTCGTTTTTTTTTTTTACAATTTAAATGTAAAAAAAAAATATTCAAAATCAACTTGCAAATACTTTTAAAAATTAATTCAGTTGCTTTTCTAATTTACAATTCTTAAGTTGCAAATGCATTTTTTTTTTACATTTTCAATATTCTCTGTTTTTGTTATTTATTTTTTAAAAGTTTTTCTTAAAAAAGTTTTTCATTTCGTATTTTCTTTTATTTGCTGTTTTGTTTTTTTTTTTTTAATTTTCTATAGAGTTTTCCATATTGTTCGAAATTTCTCACGAATAAGATAAACTTAACAGTCAAAAATAAAATAAAAACTTTCAAATATTCGAATAGATTTTTTTCCTCTGCACTAAAAGTTTTTCTATATAGTAGGTACCTATCAAAATAACAGTGAAAAAAACTAACACCTTTTAAACTTACATTATGAAAGATGACTTCACACTACTGTAAATTTGTTTTATGTTGCCAGAATAATTTAAAAACTTAAACTTAACTGAAAAAACAAGAAAAAAAACAAGGGTTCTAAATAAGCACATTTCTAAAACTAACAAAAGTTTGATACGGAGATTTGAGTAAAAAATATAAAATAAAAGTTAATAAAGAGTAATATCCATAATTAGACTATTAGCAAAGTGCGTTTTTTAATTCGTTTCTTATACAAATGTCGAGCCCTAAGAACCATATTTCGTCTTATGGATCCCCTAAAGTTTGTAATTCGTATGTGAACGACTTAATTAAATTTAAGAAGAATTTTAACATTTTACTCCTTAATATTTCCAAGTTTATCTCATCCTCCATAATCCAAAACTCCTTAATAACGTCCCCATAATCCCAAAAAGCCCCTCCGTAATCCCAAAATCGTCCCATATTCCCATCCCTGTACTCAAACTGTACATTTGTATCACAGGTTCCATCCTAAAATTTTGTTCAAAAGGGGATAGTTTTGGAAGAGTTCAAGTCACGAACGTCCCAAGGATACACCACACAATTTATTAGGGTGCTTTTGGAGCGTTCCATTACCTCGTAAAAAAAACAAAATTCAAAATATAATGTCAGATTTTCAAAATAATATTTAACCCTGGAAATTTTTAATTTTTAAGCTTTAATAATTGCCCTTGAATAATATTTGGCCTTTAATTTTTGGATATCTTATTTAAAATTTAGAAAAATTCAAATTAAGTGTTTCAAAATAGCAAAAAAAAACTCCGAAATAGTAGGTGTCAAAAAAACATTAATTACCCATACTAACTTTTCCAAAAAATTCAACTTCCTAACTTAAGACGTTTAGTTATCATATGACAACCCCATATCTATGTATTTTACATATCTTTATAAAACTCATAAAAGTAGCTATCTTTTGACAATTTCAGATAGGAAATTCCAGAAATATTCCTTATAACAAAAGTTCTAACAATTTAAATATAAGGCTATTACAGACTTTGAATACCTCTATAGTTCCTTAACGTTTGGGGTTACATAAAAATGTTCTTCCAATGATATTATTTCCTTTTGAATACCTGCTGCATGCAGTTAAAATTTCTATTCTTTATTTAAAATTGTGTATAAGCTTTGTCAACACCCGGACGAACAGACAAAGTAAAACTATTGTCACGTTTTTTCGAAAATACGCTAAAAAGACTATAAATCAAGAAAAACATAATAATGCTAGATTTCTTATTTTTTTTTTTAAATTCCAGATTCTGTTTATTATAAATCCTTGTGTATACGAATAGCTTTCACCACCACTAACATAGAATAACGAATCAGTAACCATGTTACTTACCGAAATAAATAAGATTATAAAAAAACCACAACAAAAACAACAAACTATTTATTAAAACTATTTTTTCATTCATTCTGGAAATTTTTTTTAAAAAAGTCATCCATATAAAAAAAACTTGGGAATGAATTTTTTCCTTGATATAAAGTTTAAAAAAAAAAGTTTCAATCTGATTGGTTTTTCTTTTTTTATCATCTGGTCATTTTTTCATTGAAGAATAAGACTCATGATGATAATAAAAAGTTTTTCGTGCATGTTTTTATATTGCAAGAATGATGATCAAAAGATGCAATAAATTATATTCTAATATTATGTGAAGTAAAGTTTAAAAAAAGAGAAAAAACGAGCAAGAGTGTGGTAGAGTAGACTGTGTCAACTCTGGGATACCCGTATGACCGTTATATAAACATTATATTATTATTATTATAAACATTAATTACTTATGGCAAAATTTCAAACATACTAGCTTTTTTAGGTATAGTGTAATTTCCATATAAAAGAAGGAGTTGTATGGCAGCTACTCGAACTCACTGCAGTAGACCAACCAAATTTTGCAGAAACTTTGGCCATAAAACTAAACTACTTTTGGCAAAATTTCAGACACGCAGCTGTAATAGGTACTGAGTAATGCTCATATAAAAAAAAAGAAGTGGTATGGCAGCTACTCGAACTCACTGCAGCAGACCAACAAAATTTTGCAGAAACTTTGGCCATAAAACTAAACCACTTTTGGCAAAATTTCAGACACGCAGCTGTAATAGGTACAGAGTAATGCTCATATAAAATAAGAAGTTGTATGGCAGCTACTCGAACTCACTGCAGCAGACCAACCAAATTTTGCAGAAACTTTGGCTATAAAACTAAATTATTTTTGGCAAAATTTCAGACACGCAGGTGTAATAGGTACAGAGTAATGCTCATATAAAAAAAGAAGTTGTATGGCAGCTACCCGAACCCATGGACCTAAATGGCTGGATTCAAATAGCGATGACGGCTATCGTGCGAAATGACGGACGGACATACATAGCTAAATCGGTTTATTTTTCGATCCGATCCATACACTTGAGTCTATATCAACCCCTTCCCAATTTCTCTGCGTCACAAACATAATGGCAAATTTATTATACTCTTTGGCCTATAGTCATACGGGTATAAAAAGAAAAACAAAGAAATTAAAGTTGATAATAATATAAAGTTGAAGAAAATAGTTTATCTTATATTGCAGAATATAGCCTAAATATTATTTTAAGTTTAAAAAGTTTTTAAAATGTATTATAATTTATGATGACATAATGTAAATCTTTGTCAAATGATAATAATATGATACTGAGGCAGGAATTAATAACTTTTATTTATATATTTAATTTATTTGATAAAACTTTTATCTAAAACTTCTTTGGATAGGCTAATATGAATGAAACTTTTATATGTGACAGATTTAGAAATCAAAGCTTTAAAAGTTTAAACCACATTTTTTAAGCTATGCTAAGTACAATTAATTTTATCTTATATCTAAGTTCAAGTTGTGGTAAAGATGGTTTAAGTAATTTACGAGTACTAGTGCTAGATTTATTATTCTTTTAAGTATATAAATTGATTTAAAGCTTTTAAAGAATCTAAGCTTGAGCATGGTTTTTCTTAAATAATTACTTGTAATTTTTGTGTTAAACCAGTATTGTTGAGTATTTAATTATTTCAAAGTTATTAATTATCAAAAATAATTATTAAGTAAATTTAAAAAATAATTACAAAAGTAATTGAAATCTTAACTTAATTACTGTCTATAGGAATTTACAAGTGTATACCAAATTCTTTTTACTAGTAATTAAATTGTCAAAGTACTTAACACAGTACTTTAGTATCGTTTTAATAATTACTTCACATGTCTGCTGCATATTAGTTTTCTAAAATTAAGAGCGGGTTTTTTTACCAAAATTTATTACAAATTAGCTCTGTCTGCCTGATGGCGGAAAGAAAACAATATCGGGCTTTCAAACAAAGGATCTCAGCTTTAAACCGTGGTCAGATCATATCTAATAAAAAAAAAAAAAAATATCGTAAAATTGTAGAATTATATCGTAATATAAAATAAGATTTAATAAAAATATATAAATAATTCTTATGTAAGATTATAGATGGCGCACAAAGTTAACTTTTGTGCATTCATATTTCATAACCTTATACAATAGCTCCAGCCGAGCAATCAACGGCTTAGTGAATATTATGATTAAAAAAACTGGAGCCTAGTTTAAAATAAACTTGGTGAATGTCCTATACTCCTTAAAGCAGGGGAAAAGGAATAAAAAAAAAACCCTACATTTCAAATTGCAAATATGGGCTGGGCTTGGCTGTACTGCCCATCTCAATTCGTTTAAATTATAACTATTTTAAATAGTCCAGATAAACTGAGAAATAAATTTTAAATAAATTTTGGAATGCTGACTAAATTCACAAAAAACAAAATCCGTAATGACTTTTGCCAAAAAAAAAAAAAACTATAAGGGCTAACAAACTGAATAAAAAAAATGGATTATGTCCTTTTCCAGAATATTCATAATATAAAATTGCATTTATTTAAATTTTTATATTTATTTATATTTCGGAAAAGATGAATTTATGGATTTTTTATTTCTGTATTTTGGTTTGTGGAATCACCAACCTAACATGGTTTAAAAAAAACTGCGCTCTGTTAACTTAAAAATCTCCAATGACAACTAATTTAATGGGAAAATTTTTATTAAATTTTTATTAAAGCCGTAATACTTTCTTATGTCCAGTGACTGACCTTAATGCTAAGTACATAAAAACTGCTAAACACTGATTATATACAGACTTAAAAATAAAATCCCATTTCAATGAATTTAAAAATAGAATTAAATTTCACTACACCAAAATCTTTAGATAAACCAAAAATTGACAGTTAAAACTTTAAATTTTTCTAATTTTTATTTGAAAAAAAAAACTTCAGTTTTTTTATCTCTTTCTAACTTTAATTATCTACTTATCTAAATATTTATTCAGATCAGAATTTGAATTATTCAAAAGACCAAAATTGTGTTTTATATTTACCTTGAAAATTATTATTATAAACTCATTTTATACTTTTATAAACTCATTCTATATACGTTTATATGTATACAAATATATTCAAATGACATTTATCAGATATTTTGAATACCTATACATTAAAAAAAAAACTTTTTCAATTATTACCTTCAACTTTTCAATTCAAATTCAATCTAATTTTGTTTTGTGCTGTTTTTTTTACTTTTTTTCTACCTTATTTCAATGTGTACCATTATTTTGAATAGAAAATTTTTATCTAAAATACAAGTTTTCATTTCAAAATCCAACAAAAACTATTAAATTTATCAGAGATAAAAAACCCCCTTACCTAATTTTATTATTCTATTCTATATATCTGCTATCTCTTTCATATAATTTTATACCATTATTATTATACATTTTTTATTATTATGTTTTTCTTGTTTTTTTTTCAATCCTATATTACATACAAAATTCAAATCATTAAAATTCAAGTCTTTTCAATCACTGTCCATCCATTATCAAAAAAAAAACAAAAAAGAAAAATAGGAAAAAGGAAACAAAAGCAAAAGGGAGCACTTTATTTTTGGGATGAAGGATTTTTTTCCTGTTTATTCTCTTGTTATTCTTCCTACAAAAATTGAAAGAAAACAAAACAAAAAATGGATATTTTGTTAAAATTTATGTGTTTTTTATATTCTACTGTAAAAGTGTTAGGATCAATATCCTTAATCCTGGTGTTGCATTTTAAAACGTCAAGGCTTAGTTAAAAATAAATAAGGGCTAAAATTACTATTTAATTATAAAAACAACCATCTATCGGGTTGGGGTAGAAAACATTTCGTTGGATTCTGTCCTTCTTGCTAGATCGGGGAGCGATCCATAATCTCATTTTAGTAAGTCGGTTTTTTTTTAAATCTCGTGAGATAACAGAAGATATGTTTTAAAGCTTAAAAAACTAATCTTAAAGACTTATTTAAAAAAAAAACCCAAAGACAATTTTCACTAGAATGGAATATAAACGAGCGATAACAATAACGTATATATCGTACTTAAATGTGGTGTATTCACAGGGAGCGTTCCATAATTTCGGTTTAGTAAATCTAGTTTTGAAAACTCGCTTTTAGAAAACCTTCATTTTTTTTAAAAATCTTGTTTGAAGACAATCTCTTTTTATTTATTTATTTATTTACTTATTAAATATTTACAAGTGCATACAAAGCAAAGTAATGGGCCGTTTTCCATCCGGAGGTCCGGGCGAAAACTATGCATATTATTTTATAAGTAATACTATTTTATTTTTGTATATATGATATATTTTATATTTTACTATATATATATTTGATTTGTAAAGAAGAGTTATTTTTCAATAATTTATAAGCCATAGCACCAACGAGGCCTCCCAATCTTCAATTTTTTAATTGAAAAATTTCTTTCTTAAGAGTTTTTGAGTTATATTAAATTTTGAGTTTTTATATTTTATTATTGAGTTATTGTATATAGTGGATAAAAAATAAGAATTATGAGCTTTTCCAAGAATATAAAAAAAGATTTTCTAAAAAGAGGTTTCCTGAAAATGTGATTTGCTATACCGAGATCAGACCTAACCCGTCCGTGTTCACATTATAATTCGTTATCGGAAAATGTGAATATATTCATAAGAAATGCATTATATATATAAAAATAGCGTCACGGAGTCGATATGATTTGAAGTGTTTGTGGCATGGAAGCCCAGTATCAAAGGAGACAAGCAGAAAAAAAACGCTCATTCAAAAACACATTTTTTGCATTTATATGGATTCTTATATAAAACAAAGTTCTCTATAAACTCATAAATATCTCATTGTGAATTCGAACGTTAAGATCTAATCCAAAATTGATCTGGTTTTATATGTAAAAATTCGAAATTGATTATACACAAATATTTTAAATTAGTAAAAGCATTTTAATTAATATTTAAAACTTGGACTGTTTTAAATCACCTCTTTCGAAGATTTTTAAATCTGAACATTTTCTCAGATTAAAAGATCCGTTTTGCTTTTACAATTAATAGAGATTTTCGTGCTTTTACCTTGTATTAAAACTTCAAAATAAAGTTTCCACAATGTTCCTTGTTCCTCAAAAAAAAAAAAAAAAACCAACTCTCTTCTTTTCATTTCTGGTATATTTTTTGTCTCTTTTTCTTTGTATTTTCATTTTGACTTTTATTTGGAATATTTATTAACTCATTTTATTATTATTCTGTTGCTCTGGTTGTTCTTCTCCTTTTTTGTTTTTTTTTTGAATTTTTATTTTTATGAATTTTTTGTTTTTTAAGTTAATGTTATATTTAGTTTTCCAGTTTTTTTCACTTCTGTTTTTGATTTTTCCTTTTTAAAAGTAATTTTCACATAATTTTATTCTTTTTCCTGATGACGGATTTATTGACTTTTGTTTTTGTTGTTGTTTTTGTTATTGTTTTTGTTTTTTTATTTGTTTTTATTTTGATTCAGTAAAAACATCATCCATTATGTGGCCAACACTATATATACGATACGATACTATGATGAGATTTTTTATATCAAATCAAAGTTTCTTCTTTATTTTTAGTTGTTATTTAAATTGTTGTTGTTTGCTGAAGTTGTTGCCATTGTTGTATATATATTATGTTGCAAGAATGAATATAAATATTTTTATTGGTGGTAAAAAACAAAAAAAAAAACAGAAATAACAATTTATACACTACTGAATTTTAAAATACATTTTTTATAGAGCTGATTTAATGGCTCATTTTAAATTTAAAAGCTCTCATATTCTTCTATTTAAAAGTGTGGTAATAAAATAAAAGGATTCAGGGGTGTATCCAAGGAGTGCCTTTAACTTTGAAGTTAAGTTTAGTATGGACTATTGAGTTATTTAGTCATTAAATTTTAATTTATATTCTAAGAGTAGGAAATAGATTCAGAACGTTTTGATTTCAATTGGAAAATAAGAGTTGTGACAAGTATTTATAACTAATGTACAGTGTAGTCTAGTTCAGATAATGAATGTTTTTAACTCCATCATATTGTAATGAACTTAATATTGAGATTTGATAATTTAAATAACTTCAAACAAGACTTAAAAGATAATGAATCCCCAGGCAAAGAAATAGAGATTAACTTAATTTTCTCAGAATTAATTTATCTTAATCCTTACTATAATCTTATCTTCAAAACCATGCATTAGAATTGTTTTAAGGATCACATCCTGGTGTGAAAGTCAAATACTTTTAACAGAAATTTCGCACAGATTCAATGAGTCTATTTCGATAATTTCCCAATGGGAGGTCTTCGATTTTTGCAACTGTCCCCCGTAATAAATCAATTAAGACTTATTTTCACTAATTTTATTTAAATCATATCACCTTTGTTTAATTCTTCCCTAAATTTATTTTAACAGGGTCCTATTGCACCAAAATAGTAATAAATTAATTTAAAAATCATTTGTTTGGTAAGTTTTTGTTAAACCAAACCATATTTGATAACAAACTAACGAAGATTGATAAGTAAAACAATAGATAATTATCAAAAAGTGATCAATTCAATATTTGATTATTAATAAGTTGCTAGTTCAACAGGGCCTAGAGCCAATAAGCGTCCGAATTTTAAACTGAAATAGCAAGAACTTTTAATTAAATATAAAACACTATATAGACCTCGAGAATTTTAAACTATGAAGTGAGAGGTTGAATGAAAATATCCTATTTAATCCTACAATAGTATTTTATAACTTCTTATAAAAGTCACATTTGATAACAAACCAACAAAGTACACACTCACTTATCAAAAAAACTAATTATTTTTATTAAGTGATTGGTGCAATATAGCTCAGAGCTTAACTTATCACTTATTTTGTCTAATCCGATACTGTTTAATATTTCCATTTTGAATACTTTAATACATTTGAATGAATCTTTAATGCTTTCTATTGATCAATAAGTTACAAGTTTTTTTGGTAAAATGGTAATAAAATGAAAAAAAAAACAACAACAAAAAATTAGAATTTTTATCAAAGGAATTTTGGAAATGGAATAGAAAAGAATACAACAGAGTAAAATTGAATGAAGGAAATAAACGAATTCATTTTTAAAAGAATAGATTATTAATTCTAAGATTTTTTTTTAAAGTATGTATTTATATACGATAAATGCATGTCCATACGATATAAGCATCTACATAAAAATTTAGAAAATGATATCCTGTTTGCATCTATATTCTTATTGTAAAATTGTATCTTATAGGTATAATGCAAAAATAGCATTAGAATGATTTTATACATATTTGCAATAGGAATATAGTTAAAAAATTTAACAGGGATGTATTTTGCAGTTATTATAATACGATTTTTCTTTCTATTTAATGTAAATATGAAATCCGATTCATCAGTACTAATAGCATCAGTACTGATACTAGAAAATATATTCAATAGTAAATAACAGTCCTCAAATTTTACTGAATATTTTTCCGTAATAATATTAGGATTTCGTCACTTCTGGTCCACGAGTTAATAAAAGGCAAACAGTGGACTTGATTAGAAAAAATTAACTAACTTCAGGAAGATTGCTTGCTACCGTAATATTTCAGGTCAATATTTAAAAATCCGACTTGAACTTACTCTATTTCTTACACGAAGTAAAAAAATATCAAAAATTTGTGTTTTTTAGGCATTGGTTCGATTATAAGATCGATTATTAGACTAAACTTAATTGCATACTTTTGGGGGAATATGAGATTAATATGCAAAATATTACTCAATATTTTTAGAAAAACGTTTGTATTCAAATCAAAATTGATTTTAGAAAAACGTTTGTATTCAAATTAGTTTTAATTTTACTAATTCTTTTATAATTTTATAAATAAGTATTTTAGTAGTTTTTTCTATTTCAAATTTCAACAGAGAACTTTTAATTAACCTAGAAGTATGCAAATATTGATCATGCGCAAAATATTTAACACAAGCTTTGCAAAATATTATATAACCTTCCATTTGGAATTAATTTTATTGCTTACTAAATTTGGCCAATTATAATGCTCAAATTTTCATCTCCAACTTCACATCTTCTACTCTATCATACACTATTCTCCGAAACATAAAATTTAAAATGACATAAAAAATTTGAATTTGAATTTTAAATATCGTATTGTAAAAATCTAAAAGAAAGGAAGTATTAAAAATCATTATTATTGGAAATTACTTAAAAATCCTTCCAATTTTAATGAAAACAAAATAAAAGAAAACCCAAAGGAAAATATTAATACAAATAAAATAAAAATCTTATGCTATTATCAATTTTTTGTATTTTCCTTTAAATACACAGGAAATGTAAAAAAGGGTTTAATGAAGAAGAAATAGAAAAAAAAAACTGATTATATTGTAAAGGAATTTCTCGTCCTTTATGAACATTTTCTGACCGTTATACTTCAAAAAAATGTTTATTTTCAAATTCATTTTGGTTTTTTTTATTTATTTATTACTTATAACTCTTATAAGTAAATGCTTATTTTTTTTATCCCCATTCTTTTATAAATGTATTCATTTCCATTCAAGTTGAAAGAATTATTGGTTTACTATTGGAAAGACGATTTTATGTGGAAGATTTAATTTTTTTCAAAATGGAAATTATCTAAGAATTGAAAAAAAAAATAGAAGAATTTTCCTATTGAAAATGATTAAATAGAAAATATTTTTATTATAAATTATTAATATCGAAATGAATAAGGAAATATGAAAGAACAAAGAATTCTATGACTATTATAATAATAATTAAAAGTGATCTGCTTTCTATTATTTTTTATACCACAGATAGTATTAATAAATTTTCAATCTTCTTAATTTAAATTTAAAATGGAAAATTTTTGAATAAAATTTAAATTTTTTGGAATAATGATTCAAATGAAAAAATATATATATCTTTTCTTCTTCTTCTTCTATGGCACAACAGTCCAATTATTGTTATCCAATTTTTCAACAGTTATCCAATTTTTCTCTTGGAGCATTGCCAAAGCGTCTAACTCGACGGCATCAATCCATCGATTTCTCGGCTTCCCTACTGACCTTTTTCTATAGATTTTCCCATTCAATACCTTTTTTGGAATATGGAATTCTAGCATACGATGTATGTGACCGGCCCTAAGATCTAAGACGTTGTAACTTGATGAATATTACAACATCGCTGTCGGAATATACATTATATAGCTCTGCATTGCGTCGCATTCTAAATTAACCCTGATCGATAATTGGCCCGAACGCAGTATTTTACGCAGTATTTTCCCCTCGAACTGGGAAAGTAGGTTTGCCGTTACTTGGGAGATTGTCCATAATTCACTACCGTAGCATAACACCGGTCTGATAAGAAATTTTGTACAGCTCTTAGTTTACATTTTCCGCTCACTTCTCGAGATCTCATTATCTTCAACACAGAGTAGTATGCATTGTTTACTTTGTCTATCATTCGAGCTACCTCTGATGTTTCATCGTTCACACTGGTTATTTCGGACCCTAAAAAAAAAAAAAACTTTTTACTATTTCCACGTTGTCATCACCAAAAGTAATATTTTGCTTCTCTCCCTATGCTTATATATCTTTTAGGATAAGAATATTGTATTAAAAACGTAAATGAATCTTATATTTTTTATTAGAAATTAAATTGAATATTAAATTTTAAAAATTCTCTAAAAATAATTTAATTTAAAAAAAAAGTTTAAAGTATTTAAATTATTTGAAAAAAAAAGAACTTTAAAATATAAAAGAATTTAATTTTAAAAAATAAACTCTGACAAAAATCGATATTATAGTTAACCTTCATTCTCGGAAAACTCAGTATACAAATATCTTCTGGGAAATATCTTTGTACATTTTTTAAAATAAAAAAATTCAGGAAAAATTTCATTCATACTTCTAGAAAGTTTTTCTGTAAGTATGTATTGAAATTTTCCGGACAAAGAAATTTATATTTTTGCATTAAATTTTCCAAAAATTTTTAAATTCAAAAAGTTGATTTTTAAAGAAAAAAAAAAATTCTATTATAGCCTAAATTAGAATTTAATCAAATTTTTATATTTTCATACAATAATTTTTTTTTGTAAAACTTAAAAATATTTTAGTTTCAATATAGGTAATCTTTTATTTAAAAATCTGTTTTTTAAAGAATTTTTTGAAAATTTTTTGAACAAATTCAATCTTTGAAAAGAAGTTTATTAATTTTTAAATAAATTTCAAAAAATAAAATTTTCATAAAATCAGTTTTTTTTCGATTTTACTACGACTTGGGTATAGAAATTTATTAATTTTATGAAAAAACTAACTAAAACAGTCTAATAACTATTTATGAAATAATTTTAATTAAAATATCTTATATGAATTTTGCTTTTCGTAACATAAGTACTGTATGTATATACAAGATTTGAACGGGCCTAGTACGAAATCTCGATATTTTCAATCTCGCTCTTTAAAATCTCGATTTAGAAAATCCCTTTTTGTTATATTCTGCAAAAAGCTGATAATTCTGGTTTTGAATACAACTCTTAAATCCTTAAAAAAGAGAGATTTTGAAAATCGAGATTTAAAAAAAGCGAGATATTTAAAGGTGGGATTTTAAAGAGCGAGATTAAAAAAGTCGAGATTTCGTATCGCTCCCGATTTGAAATTTTATATCTCAAAAGCCACAAAGAATATACTTCATTCTTCGATAAAGAACAAATTTATTTTTTTTGCAAGTACTCTGGTACCCATTCTCTTTCAAAAAAGACACCCTGTATATCCAAATAAAAATTTCCCTATAGAAAATCAATGAACTCAATTTTTAAGAATATTAATCAAATTTCAAAAATTCAAGTTCTTTAATTATATCATTTTTTTTAAATATAAATTTCAATGTTGAATTAATCATGTAAAAGTACTTAACCTCATTTTATGATGATACGATTACTTTAAAAATTAAAAAATTAATCTAAATAAATAAAATATAAATAAAAAAAAACAAAATATTAGAACATAATATCTATACACGAATATATAATTGAGATTCTACCTTCTGGGCAATATAAAAAAAATATTATTAATAACCTTTACTGTAATTAGATCAATATTCAACTACATTTTCATTCAGTACATAATATAAGAGTACTTCTTTAATACAATTTTACATATGAAATAATTTGCTCACGTTTTTTTTTAAATAAACAAACATTTTTCTACTAATAACAATTTTTTTATTAATTCTAATAATAAATTTTAAATTCAAAATAAATGTTAACATGAAGTACTCATTCAATTACTTTTTTTTATATATAGGTATTTTTAACCTCTGTTCACACGTCAGTCAAATAACGAATTCATTCAAAGTAAAAATCAACAAAATGAATCTATTGAATACAAGTACCTATATATCTGAAAAAAAAATATTTTAAGAAATGGCTCAGAAGTTTTTTTTGATGTTTTGGTGTGCTACTACCGTTTAATAACAACATTATAATGTGATTACATTTGTAGAATTCACAATTACTTTGGTATGAATTTAAAATTTTGAAAGAATTTCGTTATGTTTGACACTAACAAAGGCATCAATAGTTACAACATAATACATAATTGGTATATTTTAAGCACATCAACACTTTTAATCATTTTTATGTTGCTTTGTTTCTACTGGCGTTTCTTAAGGACTGAAAGATAAAGTCTTGATTGTTTTGTCCCAGATAAAGTTTACAATCGAAATGATGTATATATATAATAATACTATATATACAATACATATTATAAGGTATTAGATCGTGAAATATACAAAATTAACAATATTCTTTTTCTCTTATTTCATTAAATACTTCTCTAGTATTAAGCAAAATAAATAAGTACTCGATTGAAATTAAAAGTAATTGAAAAATTGAAAATTGCATATTATATGATTTGGTAAGTTTAAAGAAGATTTAAACCAAGATATGGATTTTTTAACTAAATTTCATAAGACAAAATTTAATGTTTTATTTCGAATTAGTTGGTTTTGATTTTGTAATTACAAATTCATTTTAAAATCGATTTGAATAAAAATTACTTCATTAACTTTAAAAGTTATTTAAAAATTATCACAAAAAGCATAATGAATCCGGTGGAATGAAAACATGAAGCCGATTAAAATTTTAAAGAATAATTATTAATAAAGAATGTTAGAAAAAGTGCGGAAGCATAAAGAAATTATCACAACTAACTTAATATTAAATTGTGTCGCAAAGCGTTCAAAATTCGAGCGATTTTTGCACTAAATTTATCTTAAACGAGTTCTAAACCGTTTAAAAATAGATTAAATAGAGAAAAGTCAAGTAAACTCTGGAAATAAGCGCTGAAAATTGACCAAAGAAAAATTTAATACTTTGTAGAAAATCGTCTATTGTGAATAACAGGGTGCCTTACCCTTTTCGTAAATTTATAAAATTAAAATATATACTTATTATTGAATTTTTACCCGTTTAGGAAGAAGGTCTTCAAAATTCATTTTTCACATGAAAGTTAAAATAAAAATTACAAAATTTTAGATTGGTTTAGAACCTTTATATTAAATTTTACAGACCGTTTATACCCCCATAAAATTGAAGGGGGTTGGAATGATTAATACATACTAAAAAGTAAAGATAGAATCAGAATCGAAAAGTAAATCGATTAAGCTATAAATGTCTGTCCGTCGTCACGATAACTCTACAACTAAGGAGGTACCTAGGATTCAGTAATTTTGATTAATTCAAGAGCAGTTTCTTTTAGGAGCCTTTACTTTTTTTGAAATTCAACTAGTTTGTTCAACGGGTTCGAGTAACTGCCATACAACTTCTTTTTTTTTTATATGAGCATTACCCTATACCTAATAAAGTTGAGTGGTTAAGCATGTGTTAAAGTATTTTTTTTAATATTCAACATCTGCACAAAATATACTTGGTATAGTGTGAGATTCAAACAGCTGCCCCACAATTTATATTTTCTTTTATAAATAACTTATAGAGTTTAATAAAATTTGAAATTTTGCCAAAACCAATTAACCGGATGAAATAAACGTTCATACAGGGACACAGTCTACCCTACAGTCTACCTTGAATTTTAAATGTGGATTAAAACAAATTTAAATGCAATTAAATACACGTTTTAGTTTTCTAAAATTTAGAGCACTAAAAGTGGACGTAAGTTTCCCTTAATTATGGCCTTACTCCAAAACCGAGTTGATGGTTGTACATTTATACAAAACTTAAATAAATTTACTTGAAATATTTAGTTACAATATTATAATTCTAATCAAAATCATGATAAATATGAAATAAGCAATAAATGTAAAGCTAAAAGCCAATTTCTAAAAAAAAAAAATTGAAAACACAAAATATATTCTACTTTTTGAAAAAAATATTAATATTCAATAAACCTGACTTGTACCACTTGTACTTTACTAAAGATACTCTTATTCTACAAAATACAAAATCAATATATAGAATAAAAATGCACTCTTGTTAAAAGTATGCAAATATTTAAATAACGATTTCCAGTTTAACTATGTCAAATATACAAAATATATATATATATATATATATATATATATACAATATTCAAATTCATTAACATTATACAAATATATATATATATATATATCTATTATTGTATTCTGTTATTATATTTACAGTCGGTAGAATAAACCACTTGATCATTCCGAAGAGTAATGAATTGTAAAATAAATTATTCTTAACTAATTCAAAATTAATTCAAACAAACTGAATTTTACATAAAACAGTAATCTTCCATCAGTTGCAGTTCAACATTACAAATTTCTTTTTTTTTTTTTAATTTAAATAAAAAAGAATCAAAAGTGGTACAACAATATTTTAGAAAGGAGGAAGCCAAAAGCAACAAAATAATTCTTCCAACTATTCTTTTTTTTTAAATTTCTTGAAAAAAATTTACAATATTCCAATTATTTGAACAAATTTTAGTTAACTATTGAAACATTCCGGCAAAGAGAAGATGATCTCAAGTAATAACGAAATTTTGTAATGATTTTTAAGAAATTTTTAGAAGAAACGAGGAAGAGTGTAGTAGAGTAGAATGTGTCAACTCTGGGATACCCGTATGACCGTAATATAAACATTAATTACTTTTGGCAAAATTTCAGACACCCAGCTTTATTAGGTGTAGTGTAATGTTCATATAAAAGATGGAGTTGTATGGCAGCTACTCGAACCCTCTGCAGTAGACAAACCAAATTTTGCAAAAACTGTGGTCTAGACTACTTTGAACTTTGAAACTAGACTACTTTTGGCAAAATTTCAGACACGCAGCTGTATTAGGCACAGAGTAATACACATATAAAAAAAGAAGTTGTATGGCAGCTACCCGAACCCATGGACCAAAATGGCTGGATTTAAATAGCGATGACAGCTGCTGACGATAGCCAAAGAACAAATTTGCGAAAATTTCAAGATCCTAGCTCCTTTAGTTTTTGAGTCATCGTGCGGACGGACGGACAGACGGACGAACATACATAGCTAAATCGATTAATTTTTCGATTCTAATCCGATCCATACACTTGAGTCTATATCTACGCTCCCTCCTTCTCTGCGTCACAAACGTAATGGCAAATTTATTATACCCTTTGACCTACAGGGTATAAAGAAGAAATACTTAGTTTACTCAAGTACTCAATTATAGTATACATATGTAATCATTTATTAAAATAATTCGTTAAGTCTTTAAATTCTCTAATTAATAGTAATATTGGAAAATTTCGGTATTTAATGTTTGCTTTTTAGAATTTTATATTAAAATCATTAATTTAAATAAAGGTTATATTAAATTCATAATATAATTTAATAAAATATAAAATTATTAGTACAGTTATAGGCCGAAAATTCAGAGGGACTAATTTATGTACTAAGGTAAAATTATTAGTAGTAATAATTAGTAAAATTTATGTACTAAGTTTGGGTTTTATGTTTAAAAACGCGATTTTTCAAAATTATTTAATATAAACTTTAAGCCATATTAAACAGAACTTGAATTTCATATACAAATTAGACTCTAATATAACTAAAACCCTAATTTTTTATTTGACTCTAAGAAAACTTTTTTATTTTTTCCTTTATCACATTATAAACTACAAATACTATAAATAGTTGCAGGGAGTGTCCCATAATTTTGTATTGGTAAATTATTTATTTTTAAAATCTCGTTTTTCGAAAATCTTGCTCTTGTAAAAAATCTCGTATTAGAAACTCTAGTTTTCAAAATATTGAACAATCTCGTTTTTAAGGATTTTAGAGTTGGATGTTGAGCGAAATCAGATAAACTCAGAATTATGAGCCTTTCCCAGAATATAAAAAAAAAAAAAAGAAATTTCAGACCCAAACCATAACTTTACCACATCGACGGCTTTAATTTAGACCTTTAATTGAAAATCTGAGTCACAGATATTAAATATTCGACACTTGGTTTGAAACTGCAATTGTGTAAACAGTTTTTAAGAAGCCATTTGAAGTGATAACATCTGAATTAGTTTATAATTTAAAAAACTTGTTTAAAGCTATAATTTGATATGAATAAATGCCTACAGTTAAAGTAATGAATATTCACATACGTACATTTGATACTACAGAAAATTGACTTTAATAATTTTCGTTCGTTCAACTTCATCATAATTGCTACAATATTATACCAAAGTCTCATCAAAAGCTATTGCAGCTTTAGCTTCAATTTTTTTTTTTATGAGGGGTAATGGAAAACATTCAAAGCCCTCCAAAACAACTGTACGAGATTCTTCTGGGTAGTGTTAGACTTTAACCAACTGAAAACCACCCACTTTTTAAAAGCAAACTTCGAATGAACCTTAAATACGTTTATTTTTTAGATCGGAATAAGATAAATAAATTGGGGATAGGATTCGGAAATTGGGATTAAGTTGAATGAAAGGAAAAATTTTGAAGGATGTCATAAAGATGTATGTCAATGTTCTTCCGAAACTTTTTTTTGGATCAAACATATACAAATTACCAACTTTAGAAAACCTTTTACATGGTAACTGATTCTATATAATCGCGACTTACTCATAACAAACTTTCCATAAGCCCTGTTTCGCTTTAATTTAATTGGTCAAAGTTTAAAAACGATTTGTAAGACTTCCGAACGAATAATGAATCTGTTCTTAAAACAAATTTCAATTTCATTTTACTTTTACAACTTAAGGTATATGAACCATTGGAAAATTACAGGAAATTCTTTCAGGAAAACTATTAGGAAACTGCTTCAAAATTATTTTACAAAGTATTTTTCAAATTTATAAACTACTTCCATCATTATTTGTTACATGTTATCATTTAAAACCATCATTGTAACAAAAACTTTGAAGCAATATGAATTTCATGGTTGACGATTCTTATAAAATTTTCAAATAAATTACAAAATTTTATTAAATATTATTCTTAATTTTAAGTTTTCAAAAATTATGTAACCAATTAAATGGTGCATAGTAAAAATTTAAAATTAAAATAACAAACAGATTCTTTCATTTGGAAAAAAAAAAATCCTTAGGCAGGAATGCATGCATGAATTCATGAACACACTTAATATATTTAATTTATAAATAAAATTAATAAAAAATTTCACAGAGTAGTTCTAGATTATAAGGTGGTTTCAATAGATAGTTATTAATAGTTAAATAAGAAAGATTTGTCAGTATCCAATTGCATTTAAAAACTAGTTATATCACATCTTTAACTCAAATTCCAGGATTTTGAAAATAATTTTGAGCCCAAATCCATGGATGCCAACCTCTAATTTCATTCCTATACAAAAGCTCTTACGGTATACTAACAGAGACTGATATTAATACGATACTTTTGTGAGACTTTTAACTACAAGAAGCACTCTTTTTTAAATTGCCCGAAAGGCCATATAAAAGAAGTCCGAATAAGCTGCATGATCGAATTATTTTAAACTATTTGAAAAGCTTAAAAGCACGAGTTTTTAAAAATAAATCATGTATTCATATTTAAACAAGCTTGTGACAAAATAAATTGTAGTCACACAGCCTTAGAAACTTTTAGAGTTAACATTTTTAAAGTAAAGCTCTTCAAACACTTTCAAGTCAACTGTTCAACTTGTCACATGGAGTTTCTAAATAATAAAGGATTATATACACAGCTTTAGAAATTTTTAGACTTAACATTTAACATTTCTAAGCTAATGAAATAATTTTAAGTCAACTGTTCTACTTGAACACATGGAGTTCCTAGATAATAATGGATTATATAATTTACTTATATATTTATTTGTAATACCAGACAATAGTAAATATTGCCTGATAATATTAATCCTTTGCAGATTTGACATTTGGACTTATTATTAAATTATTGTAATATACATTATATTTTTTATTAGATATGATACGACCCGAGACTTTTTGATTGAAAAGCCACCACTTTACAACTGAGCTATCGGTCAGATTTTATAAATTATAGTATGCAGTTCCATATTTTTAAAATTCGAAAAAATTCTGTTTTAATTCTTAATAAACTGTAAATCACTTAGTAATTTTATTTTAAAATTATGTTTTATATAATATATATTATGCATAATTTATATAATTTTATTTTTCAATAATATTTAATTTAATTTATTAAAAAAAAAAAATGAATTTCTAATATTAATAAAATATAATGCAAAAAAAAACAAATGAAAAACTCCCACAACTATTTTTTATAATTTACAATAATTTGGAATTTTAAATTAAAATATTTTATAAATTAGGTATTTAAAAATTTTTAAAATGAAAATTTTATTTCATATGAATTTTAAACATACTTATAAAGTTAAAGTAGGCAGGGAAGTTGAAACTAGAATGGAAAACTTTATTTCATTTAACTTTTTTCAATATAAAATGAATTCTCATAATTATAATAAAAAGATGAATGCGAAACTTGTTTTTTAACCAAATCATAATTTGTAAAAAGTCTACCAGAAAGGAAAAGATTTTTTCTAATTTAAAATTGATGCAGGGTCAGAACTCCCACACTTAGTGGAGTCCCCTATGGACTCATAGCAGTGAGCCATAATTCCCTAACGGACTTATTACCCTGGGAGTTTTGACTCAGCGTGGTGGGTCATAACTCCCTTATACAGTTCTCAGCTTAAAAATGATTAGTAATAATCATGATTAGGGTCATAACTCCCTAAGGAACTAATAAATTAATAAAGGGAGTTATAACTATAGGGGCTTATAACCCACTTGAAAAAGGGACTTATGTCCCACTAAGTGAATCAAAAGTCCCTAAGAAACTTATGACCTTGGGAGCTCTGGCCATGCACCTTTAAAATAATGATTCATACCTCACACATTTTAAATTCGACTGTCAATAAGACATTTTTAAATCGAGCTTAGATTAAATATACTTTAAGTTCAGTTAATTGAGGTAGTAACGCTCAGAGTTTATATAATATGGAAATGTTAACCCCTTTACTAAATTATTGCAAGATGACAAATGGTGTGCTAAATTTTGTAAAACAATTAAGATGCTTTTATTAGTAAATGTTTTTTAATAAAATAAATTAATTAGCTATTAAATTTCCGGTAGACCTATAATAATATGTTAATGTAAATTAACTAACATTTTTTTATACCTTTAGATATGTAGAAAACACAAGCATAACTATATCATAAAAATATCATTAAAATAAAAACTATTTTAATTAAAATTGAATTAATTTTATATTAAATAGCATAATTTTTCATTTTAAAATTCCAGAAATAAGAAAAATTACAAAAAGAAAAAATTAAAGATTTTTCATCATATATGTATGTGAGTAACATGTGAACAAAGAAAATTGGAAAATTTTTTAAAGGATTAAAAATAAAGTAGAGAAAACAAAATTAAAATTAAAATGCATTATGCATTGTGATTTAATTCTAATAAAAATATTATTTTATATCTCTTTCTCTCTAACTATTATTGCACTTTAAGATTGTATAAAAACTATAGCATATTATTATAATTCACATGGGAACTATTTGCAAAACCTTTGCAATTTTATATTTTTGTTTTTAAATATACTATCACTTATTTTATTTTTACTTTCACTGTATAACGAAAGCAGTGTTTAATTATTTTATAATATGATTTATTATTTTATTCATATAAAAAAGTTTAAATCTTATTTAAATCTTAAGTTTAAAAATATAAAAAAGTTAATTAAAATTTAGTATGAATTTATTTGTGGTTGTTTTAAGTATATTTTTGATGAGTACTGGAATATTTTTAAATTAAATAGATGCTGCTCTTCTCCTTTATTTCAAATTTAAATTACCAAATTCGTTTAATGTATATGATTGGCATGCATTTATTTGAATTTATTTAAAAATATCAAAATTGGGCACTTACCTTTTTACAACTTTTTTTTTTTTTGAAAGAATGGGAATATTGAATGTCCGTTCAAAATACATCTGAGATAATTCCAAATTATGTTGAGTTTTCTTAAAAATTAAAAGTTTCCCTGTATTTTGTTATTTATTAATTATTATTACACATAGAATTATTAAGAAATAAATTTTAAAACAAAAGAAATTTTAAAAAGGTACTATTGGAAAGTTTTTCACTAAAATTCACTTAGAGAAGTTTCAAATGTTTTTACATTCAAATTTAAAATAAATAATATTTGACAAAAATAATAAAAAATTAATATAAAAAAAAAAAATAAAACAAATATTAATTAGTAATTAAAAAAAAGTTTAGAACAAAGTTTAATTAATAATTAAAATTATTTTTAAAACAAATATCAATTAATAATTTCAAAAAAAAATTATCAAACAAATATTAATTAAGAATTAAAAAAAAAATTTAAAACAAATATTAATTATTAATTAAAAAATAATTTAGAACATAAAAAAAAAAAAAACAAAAAAACACTGAAATAAATAATTATTATTACATCCATAGAACCGTACCGCACCGCACCACGTACTGAATATAAATGATCAAAATCTCCAAAAACAAAAAAATGCATTAGAATTTTTTGACAAATTTTAATTAAGCTCCGCCTCCAAAAAAAAAAAAATTGTTTACTATTTTAAATATGGAATTTCATACTATAAAATGAAATAAATCTTTATTTTATATTTAAAAACCGTTTTTTAATACGATTTTTTCGAAAACAAAATGCTATTTTTTAATATTTTAATTAGTTTTCTTTCAAATTTAATTTTAATTATTAAATTTTAATAGTTTTACATTTTGGCCATTGCAAAACTTTGTTTGTAAACTTTTGTTAATTTGAAAATAGATTCATTTTATGTAATTAATTATTACTGAGACATTGTTCAAGAGATTCCACTTTAATCAATTTTTAAGGAAGTTAAAGTAGTATCTTAAAAGGGTTTACAAAACTTCTACACTTTTTTTACACGTAGATATTTTTAAATACTATGGAAAATTTTTAGAACACGTAATTGAGGCCTGCTTTTTGATAAATTTTATAAATATATTTTTCCTTCAGTGTTTCTTAGAAGCTTTTAGAAATGTGATATTTTGAGAGGATTCATACATCTCATCTATAAGAACAAAATTATTCACACTGTTCCCTTTTTATAAGAAATTCCAATTTTATATTTTGGACAGTGAAAAGCAGTCTTCCATTTGTAACGTTTTAAAGAAATTAAATGAAATTGATAAACAAACACTGAAACCTAAGCTCAGTTATCTTTTCTCACCTAGATTTTTTACAAAAATAGTTTAATTTGCTTACTAGATTCACTCTGTCAGTCCGTTCAATTATAAAAAAAAAACTTCCACACCATTTGATATAATTGAACATTATTTTAAGAGTATAGATAGCTCTAATAAAACTAGGGAGTAAATGTAGACGTAACTTTCGAAGCTGGCCCATTTGTTATAGAAATACATAGTTCTGTACTTCGAATAATTTTTGCTAATGTATATTTTTTTATTCCTTTTCCACTCCTTTAAGGAGTATGTAATTCCTTTAAGGAGTGGAAAAGGAATAAGGGCATTCACCAAGTTTTTATTTTAAATTAGGCTTCAGTTTCTTTAATCATAATAGTCACTAAGCCGTTGATTACTCGGCTGTAGATTGCTAATGTATATAATAAATACAAACTAATAAATACAACATTCTCTTAAGATATTAAAATTCAGAGAAGTTAAAGTTAAAAGATAAATTTTGAAGAGATATCTTTAAAAATGACAGAATGGATTCTAATTGAATTCTATTTATTGGATTTTAATTAAATTTCTAAGTCTGTTCTTTAAGTAGAAAATTCCTCCTAAGAATTAGGCATGTTAAATGTGAACTTTAGATTTTATTGCCTTAAGTAAATTATTCTATTAATTTTGACTTAATCTCTGGAATTTATTAATTCTCAAAGAAGATTAATTTCAAAGTTTAGGGGAATCAAGATCAAACTATGTTTTCAAAATAAAAATAAATGACAAATTTTCAATAAAATTTTAATTATATGCAAATAGCCATCCCATCAACTTCATGCACTATGCAATACTAAAATATAGAATTAAACAAAAGCCTAACATAATTAAAATATAATATTGAAACAAAGTTAATAACATTTTGAACAATCGACAGTTTGTTCCAGTATGCAATAACCAATCTCATGACATACTAAAGTTAAAAATACTAAAAACAAAAAAAAAATTAAATGAAAATTTTAATTGCCTCAATAAATTAAATTTTAACACGACAACAAATTTAAGATACTAAAAAATAATTTTAGTTTCTTTTCAGTTTTCATTATGAAATGTGTCAAGCTATTAAAAAAAGTTTTTAGATCTCCCATATACAATTTAGAAGAGTAATCAAGTGATATAATAAAAATATTTTAATTATAGTCAAAGAACTTTATATATTGATTTAAATCAATCATAATTTATGTCTGCAATAAAAAGAAAAAATCAGCCAATAAACACGTTTTGATGTTTTTAAGAAAATTCATCAATAAGAAATACAAAAATAATGTCATCATTTCATCAAATTGTACTAAGAATTCCAGAAATAAAAGGGCCAATATTAATTTAGATTGCAATGAAAAATCAAATGAATTTGGTACCAAGGGTTTTCCAATAAGGAATAATAAAAAATACTTTAGGTCTTTAGGAAAGTAATTTAATATTTAGTTACTTCAAAAATATGGTTTTGACCGTTTAGGAAACAACATCATAAACATTTGGGAAATACTGGCCAGCGTTTTTTAGGTTTAGCATCTTCCAAGCTATTTGAGACATAGTGCATGGGACATATTATTGAATAAAAGGCATGTATTCGGCAACAGATTAACTTAATTGTAACATAAAGTAATTATATAAATTATAGGCTATATAAAGTACCGGAGCCAAAAATGTCAAGAGGACTAATAAGCCAAAAGTTCCCTATAGATTATAACTCCGATTAGTAAGCTAAAATTTCCTAAAAAAATACAAAAAATTCCCCAATATAATTTCAAATATGTGAACAGAACAGAATTTAGAAAAGAAATGTATTCTTGTTTTTTTTTAAAGTATCTATCGAAAGCCACTCATTGGAACTGTGCGGCATTCCTTTAGGTTGTGTATGACTTTAATACACCAAAACCAAACCATTTTGTAACCAAACTTTAGGGAGGGAACATGTGATACTATTGTACAGTTTGGTTACAAGGACAGGAATTTAGAAGGATTTAGGTTTATTTTAAATTACATATGATTGAGAAAATTAGAGAGGATTGAAATTCAAACAAAGTCGAATGTTCTGAACTTTGTACAATTTAAGTATGATAATACCAAAATAGATTAGTTATCTTATTAGAGTTGAAATCAAGCACCCTTTGCCGCAGATAATTTATAATTTCATGTATTCATGTATGCGAAATTTTTAATTTAAAGTTGATTACAAAATTTCGATTTTGGAAAAAGAGGGAAAACTCGATTTTGGAAAAAGAAGGAAAACTCAATTTTCAATATGGCTTATAATTATATCTCTATAAATTGTAAAGTCCCAGCGAGTTTGCGGGGGTTTTACCCACTGGAACTTTTATCATATCGCACAAATAAAATATTTAGTGGTTTGTATTTAGTAAAGCACCTATTATTTAAAAGCCTTAGTTTAATGGCATCCCTAAAAGTTGTTACAAAAGTGGGTCTCAAACATTTGTAAGTTAAGTTATGAGATCACTAATGAAGATTAAAATAACTTTAACAATTGACAAACTACTAGAGACTTTCTTTTACTTGTGGAATAACTGATTCATTTTATTATGTTATTTGGAAGCAGGTACTGACCTTATGTCTGACCATACGCGTGTACCTATATTACAGATTTGATTAATTTCTGATTAGATTTAAAACCTTTTTAAATATTATAAAAGACCAAATTTACAAATCTTAACATTTGAAAACTCCAGAAAAGCACTTTAGAAGTAAATTCAATAATGTTTTTAAAAATTAATCATTTCCAATGAAAGACCCCCTTTATCACTTTGTTCCATTAAATAATTCAAAGCCTGTCCAAGTATGTAACACAAAATGAAACAAAGAAATAATGAATAAACATTAATACAAATTAGAAAAAATTTTATTAATATTATTATAACGACAATAGCGACATCTGTTCGTTTAATAAATTAATTTTTATGTTTTATGATTTATTTGAAAATACAAAATAAAATTAATTTTTTTTGGAGATTTTACTGTTTTGGAAACCAAGTTTGATTTAAAATTGTATACAACATTAATTCTTTCAAAAAAAAAAAAACCAAAATTGAAATTAAGAATGTAATTGACCTGTTAAATTATCTACAATAATAAAATTTTGATAATTGGGGTTGGAATTTAATTTGATTACATTGTTTTATATTGAATTATATCAGGCTAAAGAACAAAATTAAATTATGGTGATTAGAAAATTGTAAATTATTTGTTGGATGTAATCTTAAAAGTTTCTAATTTTTTCTTGTTTTTATTATGCTGTTTGATGGAAGGACTTCAGATATAAAAACATTATACCTAAAAGGAACATTTTGTAAAATTGTTAACATAAAAAGATCAAAGTTTTTGTAAATTATTCTCTTAAAAAGCTGTAAAGTTTCAAAAAGTTTAAAATTAAATGTTTTTATTTAAATAAAAAAAGAAAAAAATAACAAGGTAGATTAAAAAATAAAGTGTTCTGAAGGTGCACACTGTACAGATGGACATTCGGTAGTAATATATAGATATTATGAAACTCCTTTTCCAACTCCTTTTCCATTTATAATGAAAGAAATTATATTTATTTATTTATGTACAATCCCCTACCATATATGCAATATGATAAATGAGTGGTTCAGCCTTTCTTCGTTTCAGGTGGGGAAGGCATATATTCTATAATACGACATAAACTGTTTTGATATAAATTGTAAATAATACTTAATTATTTTTTTTAAGATATGATCGGACGATAGGTTCCAATTGCACCAAATACTTTTCACTTAATTAAATATATAATTATATTTTTTGATAAGTAATGGTTGTTGACTAATCAAACTACATGCGGTTTTGTTAACAAATATGCTTTTAATGCATTAAAAGTTTATCAAATAAATGATTATTTGATTATTTCAGTGATAAGTTTTGAAGTTCAGTTTAAGATGCCTAATATTCAAATATTAATTTTTTTACTGTTATTGGGTATTTCTTACATTATTCTTCTATTATTTTAATAGATCCTAATCTTTCTAAATTAGATTCATTGCAAGTCTGAAGTGGGGGGCGTCTTACCTAGTTTATTAAGGATTAATCAGGGATCTTAAAAAAAGTCTTTAAATTTAAATGGTTCTACTCTTAAACGTTTAAGAGACATGTTTATGTTGATAACCATTTTTAAGTAAACTTAAAATCTCGTGAATTATAAGTTTATATATATATATATATATATATATATATATATATATATATCCAAGGGGAACTTGTTACAATATTAATTTGGGGTATTTAAGATTGCTAAAGAATGAAACTATTCAAAATTCTAGTAATAAATAATTTCCTTAATGGAACTTACCTTAGGTTTAAACACAATACTGGTTGAAAAAAGCTCAAATTTCGACTCAACTCATTGCTTAACTCAAATTTGGAGTCCGCTTAACCTGTGAACGCATGTGTATCGCTCATAATATGAGCTCATTGTTTGAGTTGAGCTTTGAGTTGAGTTTGGCATTTGAGTTCGCTCATTTACAACCCTGGATAAACCTAAGGTAAGTTTTTTACTTTATCAGCATATACTTTTTCACAAAAAGTTTGAAAGAGCAACAGATAGACGAAAAAAGTAAAATTAAATCGTTTACTTCTTAAAAGTTATGTTTAATAATGTGCTAAAAAGAAGAAAGCACATCAAATTCTGTTTTTTAGGTCAAAAGATTACAACTTAGAAATACAAAAAAAAATAAAAACAATTTAACAGGACTTGAATAACAGGAATGGGAATTAAATGTGAGTAAATGGAGGAGTATGAAAAAAATATGAATGAAAACTTTACATTTTCTCATTCCTCTTTGTGTGACTTTGTCCGTTTTCTGTATGGAGGGGTATAACAACATAAAACTTCCATAAGTTTATTTTATTTTTAAGATGTTTTTAGGGTGTTTTTAATTTTTTTTTTATTCAAAAAATAAACTGTTTATGAAACGAACTCAAAATTTTTCTTCAAAATGTTTAGATACTATGTATTAGATACTAAATAAAGTTCAAAATCTACAGATACTATAATATATAAGTTTTATATAATGTATAAATTTATATAGAAATGCAAAATATTTTTGTTTATTTTTTATCGGGAGTAAAATGAGAAAACAATTTTTTTTTTTGGAAGAATAATGTTTTTAAAAGAGGTTTTAGTGTCATCATTGTTGTCACTTAAAGTGAATTAGTGGTGTTTATTGCTTTTGTTTTAAATTTTTTTTTTATTTATAATAAATTTTTGTTTTTCTAATTTGTTTTGAAAGAGACAGTGTTCGTAAAAGACTATTAAAACAATATTTAATTTTTAATTCGACCAGTGGCGTAGTGGTTAGGACGTTGGTCTTTCAATGGAAGAGTCTCGGGTTCAAACCCTGGTCAAATCATATCTAATGAAAAAGATATAATTTATAATTAATTTCAATAGTAAAAGAGAATCACTCACTTATCACATTGTATGTGGTAGGAGTTCGAAAATAGCAGTTTCTACCACACAGTCCCCTATTGTACTACTGTTGGTTACCATGAATATTTAAAACACAAGAATTATGAGATCTAATTTCAAACAGACATGATTCTAAAATAGGATTTAAATTTATAATATCTTATAAATATTAAAAATTGATTACAAAACTGAAGTTTTAAACACCCAAGGCAAAAAATTTTTCATATTACATCAGAAGATCCGTTTTGTTTCCCAATTTTTTTTGAATTTTTTTTATATTTTCTATTATGTTTGGGTGGCTTACTTCGAAAATCTACCATAGAATTAAAGTACTTTCCATAGAATGAATCAGATTTTAAGATAGAAGCAGAATATAATAAGTCACATTTCGTGATTCAAAAAATAGTTTTCAATCCAATATGTTCAAAGTTATAAGCAAAAGATATATTTGTGATCACTGATCACCATACGATTCCCATATCTGATTAAATTTTTATACACTTCTGCAATTTAGATTTTAAGCAATTTTGTTAGTCTACTGCTACTGTAAAGTTCAGGCTCAATTTTCATTGAGGAAAGTATAGATTCCTAAAACAAAGTTTTATTTCTCATTTAAATCATATACAAGTATTTTATTGTATCAAAACATAAGAAATATAATAAAAAAAACTTAGTACACGTATATTAAGTTAGCACAAGTATAAAATATAAGTTTTAATATACAAAAATTTTTTGGTTTTTCTCAATTTTTTTTTTTTTTTTTAATTCAGATTTGATCTAAAAAGAAAATGAATATAAATTAAGTCCAAAACCAATAAGCGAACTTGGTGCGCCTACTCTAATAATATATCGACACCAAATTTTGAAAAAAGGGCTATAACATTTGAGACTATGGTGTTTAGTAGTTAGAACTTCGGCCTTTCTATCAAAGAATCTCAACTTGAAACCCAGGACAGATCAAATCTAATAAAAAAATGTATAACTTAAAAATCATAACATAACATAACATAACCAACTCACTTTTCCAATGGTTTGTGGGAGAGGGGATCATTTATAAATAAATTATATTTGAAGCTAACATTCCCCTTTATTATAATTTCAGTTAATTCAAACGCTTTTGTATTACATTTGTAATACTTTAAATTTTTATTAAAATTTAATTTTACACCACTTATGTTCAGCCCCATCCTACAATAATTTCTTTTAGGAACAAAAGCATATTTTTTTTCTCCCATATTATTTGTTTTTATTTTTTATTTCCAAAAAAAAAAAAATTTAACAGGCCGTCATTAAAAATTATACTATAAAAGATTCAATCTGTCATATTTTATATGATTTATTTCCGCCTTTTAAATATTAGTTTTTTTGTTCTATAAATTTTTTGCTATACTTTTAAACTTGAATATTATGAATTACCTCATATTGGGGTTTATAGAAGATTGACATAAGCGTGAAGTGAAATGAGCGTAATTTAAAAAAAAAACAAATCTTAGGTAATACCTAAAATTTAAAATTTCATATAACAAAAAACAAGGAAAGCAAAATAATTCTTAAAAGAATATGTCAAGAAAAATGATTCTAAATAGTTTTAATAATAATAAATTAGAATTTTATTATTCTTTAATTATTAACACTATAGATTCTAATAGGAATGGACTGGGCTTATTTTTTGTGTTCGACTGAGTTTCATTTTTAATTAATTCGCTCACAGTTGGAATTAAATCGAATTTTAAATAGAATTTTACTTCATAGGTACAAACAATTAAATTGAATTGAGGTGAACCATGAAATATTGAAAAAAAAAGTTGCGTTCAAAATATTTCGTAATTTATTATGATTGTAATACAAAGAATAGAATTAATTAAAATATTATTATTATTATTCAATTAATTTAAAATAACGATTTTTTTAATTTAATTTAGAATAAAAATAAATTAATAATATACTTATTATAGGTACTTTCCGTGTTAATTGTTATTAGACTTTTGATTAATAACTATATTGTTATTATTTTAATTGTTTAATTCTATTATAAATCATCCAAATATTTATATATGTATATGTGTTTAATTAATTTAAATTTTTAAACAATAGTAATAAATTAAAAAAGTTCTTCTTCCGTATTTTTGATTTTTTTAATAAAATTATTAATTAGTATATCTTGAATAATTTTTAAAATAATTAATCAATTCAATATTTATCTAGTTTATTTATTTTAAGAAATTATGAGGATATATTTATAAAAAAATACATTCATACATATGTACTTATATGTATCATCATATTTATATGCATATAATAAAGAAAAACATTCAGTGTAAATTGTGCCTTCTAATTATACTTTGGATTAATATTACAGGTTAACTTTAATATGGTATATTATCTAGATATTTAATAATATACCTTTTTTTTCTTTATTAGATATGGTTCGACCTTGGTTTGAATACGAAACTCTTCGACTGAAAAACCGCAGTCCCAACCATTACGCCACTGATCGGATTCTAAAATATATGTAATGTTTTAAAGTTATTTATGCATAAACATCATAAGCTGTGATGTCCAATTTCCGAAAATTAGTTTAACCATTGAAAGTACTTTAGATGTCCTCTGTTTATTTAAATTTTAATATGCTTTCTCCAATGTAGGATTCCCAACTGAAAAAAAGTCATTATAAAATTTGCAACATTTTTAATAGAACTTTTATTATAGAATTGTTTCTAATCTACGTTCCAGTATAGCGATGTTTTCCTATTCGCCCTCAACAGAAGCGTATCGAAAATCGGTTTATCAGAATCCTTTTTTTTGAATCCTTTGATTTGACCGGCTTTCGTAGTAGACCTCTTTTAACCAAACCTATCATATTTACGGAGATTACAACCCGTTCTTAGAGATTATCGTCTCAAAAAAAAATTCAATGTTTGTTAATTACTTTCTCGACCTTAAGTTTAGCGGTCTTAAATTTAAAATCTGGATTTACAAGAGAGCTCTAAATTAAACAAACATAAATTGTATCTTAAATTTTTTAATATCATAGTTATAACTTTCAATATTGGATTTTCCAAAGATTCTTTTAAGGTGTGATGAGAGTTAATCGTGATAAATATTCAAAAAAAATAAAAACACTTCAAGAGTTCATATCATTAATATATCAAATATATCTGATCCGATAGCTCGGTAGTTAGAGGGACAGCTTTTTAATCAGAAAATTTCAAGTTCTTATCCTGGTCAGATATGTAATAAAAAAAAATGTAAAAAAAAACTTATCACTCACTACCAAATTCACTCCCTATTTTATGTGGTAGGGGAAAATAAATAAATAAATTAATATCAAATTACTACACATTTTAAAAAACATTTTAAATATACAACATTCAAAAAACCTAATTTTTACCACATATCTATTTTTAAAGATCAATTTCTAACCTATTTTTTAGGTTTAATGAAAATCTTTATTCACGTTTGACCTATTAAAATACATAAAACATACCATATTACCTACAACATATGATATGTATATATAACTTTCATTCATTTTGTTTTAAATTTGTTGATATAAACAAATTTTTTTTCTCTAAACTATTACAGTGTTATATATGAGGCCAAATATATACTGCACTGCTTGGAGACCTAATCATGACAAATAAAAAAAAGAAACAAATGAAATTTTAAAAAGTAATTCTAAAAAAAAAAATAATAATAATTTCATAAACCGATTAAGATACAGGGACTGCAGAATGTATATAATATATAAACTTAAAATAAAACTAAATATGATTGTAATCAATACCGCCCATGTATATACACTGTTATAAGTTGTAACAAATGCAACAACAGCAACATTATATTATATAGTTGTTAATATGATGAGAATTAGAATCATGTTGCATTTGTAGCTATACAAAAAAAAACAAAAAAAATGTGTTGGTGGTGATAATATAATGCAGTGTTTATTCCACTTCTACCTCTACATAATTTCTAGGAATTTTTAGCCATCTTATATACAGTATAAAATTCCAGTGGCAATATCAGATATTGTACAATGAGTACTGCTGTTATAAATTTATATATGTACTAAGTATATAATACATATTATATAGTTTCTGTTGAAATGTAAAAATTAAATTCCAACCCTCTTACAATTTAATTGTGTATTTAAAGTCCAACATCTCATCTATGCCAGTTTTAATTCTAATATTTCACTACAGTTATTTTACATATATGTATATGGAGGAGCGCGTGGTTTTACCTAAAACAAGTTTGCAAAAAGCCATTTTGCCTAATGACATTTGATCAAATAAGTAAAGATTTTTAAAAAAGGGGAATTTTACTAAATGAGTTCTAGTACAGGATTTTAGGAATTGCAATCAAACTATTAAATCGAAATACAAATTATTGATCTAAAATAACTAATAAAAATAATAAAAAATAATAAAAAATTTTGAAAGGCATTTTGTCAAATGACATTTGAATAATACATATTTAATTACAGCTATTACAGATATATGTTTACTTGAGATTATGTCATTTTACCATTTAAACAAGTTCACAAAAAGTCCTTTTGTTTAATGGCATTTGACTAACGTGAGATATATGAATATGTATATGAACCTAAGGCTATGTCATTTTACCTAAAACAATTTCGCAAAAATACATTTAAAATAGAAATGTTTTACAAAAAGAATTTTAGTACAGCTTTAAGGAGCTGCATTCAAATCAGAAAACAAATTGTACATATTATTGGTCCAAAATGACGTTTTATACAAAAACTTTTGAAGACATTTTGCCTAATACCATTTGACTAATTTGAAATTACAACTATTGGAGACATATTTATACGTGAGATTATGTCATTTTACCTTCAATTTGCAAAAAGACAAGTTGTTTAATAACTTTTCAAGTTCGCAATAGGACATTTTGTCTAATGACAAATCCTTTTGAAGGAGGGGGCATTTTTAAAAAAAAAAAAAAGAGTTTTCCTTCAGGTAATAGAACTGGGCTGCATTCATATCACGTATCAAATTGTAATTAAATATTTAATTACACAACTTGTTTAACATAACTTATTTTACAAAAACTTTTAAAGGCATTTAGTCTAATACCATTTGACAAAGTCTTTCTCTTACAAAATATGTTGCTTAAAGTCCCTCTTATAATATGGCAGTTGTTGATATAACTTTTTGTAAAATAAATTTAGACAAACTGTCATATCCCCTAAAACCTATAAATATTTTGTCTTTTTTTTATATTAAACAGATCCTTACAATTGGGATGCTCATTTCGAGTACATATTTCGGTCACTATCACTAGCACTGCAAAAATATTATTTTTTTGTTTTTTTCAATTTATATTTAGAGTAAAAATATATTTTCAGTGATTTTGTTGCATTTTATGTTGTTTGTAATGCAAAAAGTTGCTGGCAGCAATTTATTTATTACTATTTGTATTATATATATATAGACAAATATATATAGAGTTTAATTTTAAAACAAGAAAATCAGTGTATTCAGTTAAAAATAACATTAAATGTATTAATTTTCACTACAAACAAACTAAAAAAAATTTTCCAAAAACTTGCACTTTTAGAATTTATATATATATATATATCTATATATATAAAAGGGAATGTTTGTGTGTATGTTTGTTTGTTTGTTTGTTTGTTTGTTTGTTTGTTTGTTTGTATGTAGCGAATAGACTCCTAAACTGCCCAGCCGATTTTCATGAAAATTTGTATATAGGGGTTTTTGGGTACGGAAAGAAATCGTGGCCCAAAAATTTTGCTCTAACGGACCGACAAGTTGGGGCTGTGGTGCAAGTATTTAAACTTCTTTGTTCTAAAATGAAAACGGTTTGACCGATTGACTTCAAATTTTGTATACGTGATGCTCTTTGAGAATTGAGTAGACACTATTAACAGTTTTGGAATTTATTAACCCATGTCGGGCCGACGGGTGGTCAAAAAAAATTTTGGGTCCAAATTTTGTCCGATTTTACGAAATTCTGCTTTAGTTTAAAAGAAAGCCCCAAAAAAATTTTTGTTGAGTTCCATTAACCCATTGCGGCCCAACAGCTTTTTATAGGTTTTTTAAATACTTTACTCTAAATTCGAAACGGTTTGACCGATTGACTTCAAATTTTGTATACGTGATGCTCTTTGAGAATTGAGTAGACACTATTGACAGTTTTGGAATTTGTTAACCCATGTAGGGCCGACGGGTGGTCAAAAAAAATTTTGGGTCCAAATTTTGTCCGATTTTACGAAATTCTGCTTTAGTTTAAAAGAAAGCCCCAAAAAAATTTTGTTGAGTTCCATTAACCCATTGCGGCTAACAGCTTATTATAGGTTTTTTTCAATATTTTACTCTAAATACGAAACGGTTTTACCGATTGACTTCAAATTTTGTATACGTGATTCTCCTTGAGAATTGAGTTGACACTATTAACAGTTTTGGAATTTGTTAACCCATGTAGGGCCGACGGGTGGTCAAAAAAAATTTTGGGTCCAAATTTTGTCCGATTTTACGAAATTCTGCTTTAGCTTTAAAAAAATTTTGTTGAGTTCCATTAACCCATTGCGGCCCAAAAGCTTTTTATAGGTTTTTTCAATACTTTACTCTAAATTCGAAACAGTTTGACCAATTGACTTCAAATTTTGTATACGTGATGCTCCTTGAGAATTGAGTTGACACTATTAACAGTTTTGGAATTTATTAACCCATGTTGGGCCGACGGGGTGTCAAAAAAATTTTGGGTCCGAATTTTGTCCGATTTTATGAAATTCTGCTTTGGCTAAAAAGAAAACCCACAAAAAAATTTTGTTGACTTGCATTAACCCATTGGGGCCAACAGCTTTTTATAGGTTTTTTCAATACTTAACTCTAAATTAAAAACGGTTTGACCGATTTTCTTTAAATTTTATATACGTGCTCCCCTGTGAGAATTGAGTTGACACTATTAACAGATTTGGAATTTATTAACCCATGTCGGTCAAAATAATTTTGGAAGCTAATATTGTCAAAATTTGCGAAGTACTGCTTTGGCTAAAAAGAAAGCCTCAAAAAAATTTTGTTGAGTGATTTGGAAGCAAATTACGTTCAATTTTGCGCAATACTGCTTTGCCCAAACAGAAAGTGTAGTTCCGTTAACCCAGTGGGGCACAGTGGCTTTTAATAGATTTTTGCGTTACTTAACTCTAAATTAGAAACGATTTGACCGGTTTACTTCAAATTTTACATGTGTGAAGCAACTTGAAAATGGAGTTGAGTCTGTTAACAGTCGGTCCTGCGATTTTTCAAAAAATTTTTTTGGAAGTAAATTACGTCAAAATTTGGAAAGTAGTTCGTACTGCTTTGAATTACAGAAAGTTTCAAAAATTACTAGAATAATCCTAGAAAAATCGTTTTAAAAAGATTGCTTTCACACATTTTAAAATTTACATGTGTAAACCGTGCAGGGCCGGCGCTTTCATATGCACAGTATGCACAGTAAAACAGGGCGCCAGAATTTAAGGGCGGCAAATTTTCAATTGAAATTAAAAAAAAAAAATTTTTTATCTAACAAAAAATTATATAATAATAAAATAAGTATTGAAAAAATGTATTCGAAATTTGTTTTTTCAATATCATATAAAATAAAGCATGTTTTATTTTTTACCTATCTACATTTTATAATTTAAGGAACAGCGATTTTTTGGTGTTCATTTGTATTTATTGTGGTTATCAAATTTTTTCCATAGATTAGAGAATAAGAAAATAAAATAATATAAGTTCTGTTTCACAGCAGCTATCATAAAAATATTGAAAGAGTAATTTATTTTTCTCTTTTCTAAATTCTTCTAATAAGTAATAACATTCCTCCTAACATTCATATTAACAAGCTATTGAACAAAATTATCAATTTAAAAAAAGTGCACCTTATACAACAACAAAATCTTATAAGACCAAAAAATAACATTTTTATTTTTGTACTATATTTTCTAATTTAAGGAACAGTGATTTTTTGGTGTTCATATGGCTTATTGTGGTTATCAAACTCTTTCCATAGAATAAGAAAATAATATAAGTTTTCTTTCAACAGCAGCTATCATAAAAATATTGAAAGAGTAATTTATTTTTCTCCTTTCTAAATTCTTCTAATAAGTAATAACATTCCTCCTAACATTCATATCAACAAGCTATTGAACAAAATTATCAATTTAAAAAAAGTGCACCTTATACAACAACAAAATCTATAAGACCAAAAAATAACATTTTTATTTTTGTACTACATTTTCTAATTTAAGGAACAGTGATTTTTTGATGTTCATATGGCTTATTTTATTACAGAATCAGAAATGAGAAAATAAAATATGTAAATAACATACTACTCTTTCAAATTTCAATATAAATTATTGAAATAAGAGCAATTCATTTTTATTCTTTATCTTTTATTCTTTTCTTTCTTATTCATTATTCTCTTAAATTTTTCTTTGATTATGTTGTATTCTTATTCTTTTGATTCTTACTTTATTAATTGAGATTTGAGAACATTATAATAATAGCTGTGTGTAATGTGTATATATAATACATATAAATATAATACTATACTAATACTACATATATTTGTATAAATATACAAATACCATGGTCCATGATTAGAGAATTAGAACAAAAAACATTATTAATTCTTAAAAAATGTTAAATGTTATTATTTTTAGTAGGTACATGAAATATTTTTATATGGTGGAACAAAAAAAAAACACTGTTCTGTGTGTTATTTCTTAAAAAATGTTATTATTTTTAGTAGGTACGTACATGAAATATTTTTATATGGAGGAACAAAAAAAAATACTGTTCTGTCATCTGTGTGTTATTTTCTTAAAAAATGTTAAATGTTATTATTTTTAGTAGGTACATGAAATATTTTTATATGGTGGAACAAAAAAAAAACACTGTTCTGTGTGTTATTTTCTTAAAAAATGTTATTATTTTTAGTAGGTACGTACATGAAATATTTTTATATGGAAGAACAAAAAAAAAACACTGAATTATAAATAATTATATTTATAATCTATAGAGTATAGAAATAATAAAAAAAAAAGTTTTATAGTACCTACCTACTAGATTAGCATGTTAATTTTTTTTAATGCATTTTTTATTTAAACTGCCTTTTTAATGTCAAATCAAATTATTTTTCAAATACCTATTATTAATTAAATACATATAATACATATTAATTAAAACATTTGAAAAATTTAAATATCTAAATTCTCATTTTTTAAAAGTTATAAAAATTTTATTGTTTGATTGTTTTTTTTTTTAAATTTAGTGCAGTAAAGCTTAAAGATATTGTAATTTGTAAGAAAAACCTACTTTCTCCACTATTGAAACATTAGAATTTATATTTGAAAAAAAATTAGAAATATTATTTCCCAATTTAGTTATAGCTTTAAAAATTCAACAATACCTATTACAGTAGTTTCAGCAGAACGTAGTTTTTCAAAATTAAAAATTATAAAAAATTATTTGAGAACAACAATGACTCAAGATAGATTAGTAGGATTAGCAACTATATCAATTGAAAGCGAACTTCTTGAAAATTTGGACTACGAAGAATTAGTTAACGACTTTGCAAAAATAAAAGCGCGTAGAATTAAATTTTAGTATTTTAAATTTTTTCATAATGTTTTAATTAATTTTAACTTTTTTAATAATTTGTTATCGGTTAAAATTTTTGTTATTGAGGATTATACCTCCGTGGGACACCTCTTTAAAAAAATGCATTGAAAGTTCTACCTCAAGGATGATGTGGAAACGAACTTTTCCAGGGCGGCGTTTTCAAAAAGTGCACAGGGCGCCAAAAAGCGTAGCGCCGGCACTGAAACCGTGTGTAAGTTTTGTGTTAACTTTTTGCAGTAACATCAAATTCAATTAAACCTCCATTGAGAGGCGCAGCAACGCGCACCGGGTATTAGCTAGTATATATATATATTTCAAATATTTGGTTATATTTTGCTTTAAAATATAATTTGGGTAAATGACAAGTTGATTGTAAATTATTTGCCTTTTGTTGAAATTTTAAATAAAGTGCAATCAAAATATAAAATGTATATAAGGCGAATAAAATTTGTTGAATAAAATGTTTATATACTATTGAACTGCACTTAATTGCAATTATTTAAATACAAAAAAAAGGAAGTAAAAATTTGTTAATTTTATTGCTTCTTTCATCAGAATTCGAATCAACTATAGACGAATAATATTTACTTATACATGTTTGAATTTTTAAAATTTATTCTTTAAAATTATTTCACTATTTTTATCTAATATTGTTGCAGGATTAATTGTGGAATGGTATTGTACAATCATTGAAATATGTTTTATTCCGGCATAAGTCCCAAAAGCTTTATATTTAAAAATGATAGTATTCCTTAAAATGTTGAAGTTTTGATTTAGTAATTGTAAAAGGGGCTCAGAACCAAAGTGGTCTAACACTTTTGCTTTTTCTTAAATTTTTTTGTGGGTTAGGCCACTTTGGTTCTGATGCCCTCAAATTATGTATTCAAATGTTTATTTTAAGACTTAAATCTTTATCTCTATTAACTTATCCATGACTTCAAATTTTTTTAAAAAATTTAGTTTATGTTTATATACTCTTTCACATCAAATCCAAATTTTCAAATTAAATTGGTATTGGAACGACATGATTTAGAAAAGGCACTCAAAGATTTTTTTGCAAGACCTAAATATAAAATTCTAGATTTATTATAATGAAAGTTTAAAAAGTTCGACTTTTAAACCAGCCCAAAAAATAACCCTTAAAAATTGTGGTGCAAATTTTTTGGACTTTACCTAACTTTATTTACATTTTTAGTTTCAATTAAAAAATTAGGGACTTGGTTTTATTTCAGTCTAACATTTCAGTACCATGATCTAGGGTATTTTTTCAAAATCAACTCTTGTTGCAAACTCTTCCCAAAACTAATTATGGCAGATGTATTTCAAAACTGTATTAAACAAAGATGTGCCTCCATTTTATTCTATCTCAAGATAAATTTTGTCAAACTGCATGAGATAGTACTATGCCTTATAATATGTAGAAACGTCTTAGATTTTCAATAGATACATAATTATTTTTGTTATACATATATTGTAACAATTTTATATTGGATTATAAGATATTTCCATATCTGTGGGTTATATTATTCAATTAAATTATTCGTTTATATTTCGTTTGTATTAATTTATATTTTTATATTAATGTATTTTAATTAAAGATATAATTATTAATTATTGGTTGTGCAATTAATTTGAATCCAATGACTAGTAGTGATACAGTGGATTTCGAAAATCAGATAAAATTTTTTTTACTTTTACCGGGAATTGGGCTGCCTTTTGCATGAAAGTAGAAGTATCTTTTAAATATTTTGTATAAATGATTAAGCAGGAAAAAGCAAAAATTTTATGTATTAGCTTAAAATATGCAAAATACTCTGAGTATCTGAAAATACAGCCTAAATAAGATGAAAAATAATGAATAAGTCGTTTAAGTACTTTGGACATTTAAAAAAAAAAACCCAATTTAATATATTCTCTAATTGATCCTTTATTTTCATATAAAGTGAACCGTTAGTTATATCATACCGCGATCAAATTAAATATTATAAAATGATTACTTGCAGGACAATAAAACAAAGATTTTAGAATAGTACGTCTTCCAATTAATAACAATCATTCGAAGAACTTATTAAATGACTATAAATTCAATTTTTTATTTGTCATTGTTATTAATTGTTAATAAATTCTTCAGAAAAAAAAAAAAAATCAAATAAAAAAAAAAATTAATTAAAAATTGAATCTGGGATACTAATTTATAAAAATGACTTAAATAATATCAAAATTGTATATAAAAAGTCATTTATCATAAAATAAAACTTTCATTATTACACATTTTATACAGAAAACAATAAAGGAAATTACAATTCCTTTTAAATACAATACAAACAATACAAATACATACATATATCAATGTACAATATAATAGAAATGCTTTATATATTAACAATAAATGAATTTGCAAAAAAAATATTATTTTTATTTTATATTTCTTTCAAAATTTATTCCTATTAAATTTTAATTTCGATGTCTATGACCTCCATTTATTTTATGAATATTCGAATACACCCTATTTATACATTTTATATATATATATGTACATATATATATATATATATATATATATATATATATATATATCTATATATTATATATCACCAAATAAATAAAAAATGTTTTTCCCTATTGACATAAATATTTTTGTAATAAAATTTAAGAATTTTCCAATTGTATATATATATTTTCCAATTATATTATATATATATATATATATATATATATACAAAATTTGACCCCATCTTTTCCAACCCAATGGAAAATAAAAAAATACAACAAATATAAATAATAAGTATTATAAATCAGTTAAAATCGATTATTTTATGTCGATTTTTAAATAATAAAATTGTAAAAATAAAATTTCTTTTACCCACAAAAAACCTATTACAAGTTTTTCTTTTTTTTTTTTTTTTTTTGAAAAAAAAGTTATGACTAAACAATAAACTTAAACCAATTTAAAACTCAAATAATTGATCATAAATTAACATTTTATTTCATTAAAAACAGTAATACATAATAACAATCCTAGTAAAAAGAAAACAATAATGGTAGGTGCATTAATGATGGTGCTATTTCTCATTCTACATTTCACCGAGTCGAATTAGTATTAAATAAGAAATAAGAAAATTTGTACAACAACGGACATGGATTAAGTATAGCTAAAAGTTTAGTTTTTGAAATTGTCTGTTCTAGAATAATTAATTACTTAAATTACACATTTCATGTACAAGCCCCAATCTCCATTGCTAAGCTTCCTTTTTTAATACCTATATTCAAAATAAAACTGTACATTATTATTAAACTCGAAATCGTAAGATTCCTTCTAAAAGATAGGAGTTTTTATCAGATTGAAGTGCAAGACTTTAGCTAGAGGAATCACGTGCATCTAGTCTAGGTGCTTTGCAGTATTTTTCTCTCACGGTCATTGTACTTTTACAATCAGAAACAAAAACCAGCTTCTGCTGTCCTATGACAATGTAAGGATAAGCACATTCCAATAAATAATAGTCTACATTCTTTATACATTAACCATACTCTATTAGGTACGCAATCTAGGAAGCCTCAACTCTATCACAAAAAAAAAAAACACATTACTATTAAAAATAGTACAAAGATTCGTTTTTAAAGGGTTACTACCACAAGCCTGAATTTATTTTGGCAGTTTATTCATTTGCCTGTATATTATTTGGCTGTATTTCTTTTGCCTGATTTTTAAATCCAACTTTAAAACCCTTGCTAACTTAAGAGAATCTCACATATGCATACAAGTATATAAATATTCTGTAAACAATGTTATAACCCTGGCTTTTGAATTCAACTCTAAAATCCATAAATCAAATGTTATCTAATTCTGTAATAATCAAGTGAAATACAGGCAAGCTTAATACTAGGTCTATGATAAGTAAGGGGAAACATATGTAAAGTTTAAAATAAAAAAAATCCCCAAATCGATATTCACATTACCATTACTACGTTTTGTTGAATTAAACTACCAACTACCACATTTTGGAATAAAATGAAAATTCATAGAATAAGGAAGAATCTACAACAGAATTTTGATGGACTATCGTGCCAACTAGCTTAATAAGTAAATTTTATTTAAAACGATTATTATTATAAACATGACAATAATAAAAAATCATTTTTTTTTTTGTAAAAAATTCATTAAAAAAATATATCTAATGTATTTATGTACAATATTGCTTCTGCATCTTACGAGTTTACCATTAAAGTAACTAAAGTAAAAGAATTACTCATAAATTTTCATCATCGTAATAATTTTTTTTTGTTTTTTTTTTTGTAAATGATTATTCTTTTTTAAGATAATCTTAAAAATAAACGTAGTCATTGAATGTATTAAATGTTTTATCCAATAAAGATGAAAATATATAATATAAAATATTAAATATATATAATATTATATACTATTAAAGAATAAATAGAAAAATAAAACACAATATTTATACCTATAAAATTGTTAGTATAAGTAATAATAAGTAATAATGATTTTTTTTTTTTTGATTCAATCAAATTTATTACTATAATATGGAAGATATTTAACGGATAATATGAGAAAACAAGGATCGAACCAAAAGATATATCTAAAGATATTTAAGTCCTATTTTTTGTATTAATAAAGTGGGGTATAAAAGATAATGTTGTAATGTCAATAATATAAAGTTCAATGCCCTAAAGCCCTTTGTCATTTGATTGAGATTACAAAAATTAATTTTATGCATAACTGTTACTGTTACAACTGTTACAATAGATTTTAATTGAGCCTTAGTTATATTTAATAACGATTACAGCTGGAGAAATTCCAGTACTTTCGTACTCAAGTAAACAAACCAGTACCACTACCATTACTGGAAAAATGTTCAGTAACATTTAGGTACTGTTACTCTTACTATTACTTCAAAATATACAAGTACTGGTTGGTACCGGTAAGAACTAATAAGATAATTGTAGCTTCTCCTACTAGTATTGTTACTAGTACTCCTATTTTTCCAAGTATCAGTAACATTAAGTACATACATTTTACTAAATATTATTTTAGCATCAGTACTGGTACTTGACTTGTACTTGTACTGGTACTTGACAGCATTATTTTATTTAATTACAATGTAAGTTAGTAATCCATCAAAGCTCTTTAATTCTAAAAATTAGTTAAAATTACTTACACTCTGAATTTTATTTAAAGCTGCTTCAATACTTGTCAAATGTTCAAAATAAAAAAGTAATTCCTATCACCTACTTTTATAATGCTAATGAATACCCATGTTTAATTATTTTCATTTAAAATATTGAAAGAGTATGAAATGAAAATTCTCCGACAAATCTTTGCATTTATTACAGTTTTGAAACGGAAAATATAGCGGAAGCTGATACTATTCACTGATATCTTTAAATTTATAAAATTAATGAAAAATTTAATTAAATTTATAAATGAAACCGCAATAGTTTGAAAAGTAATTATAATTTTTAATTAAAATTATATCGTATAAAAATCAATTAGATTCAAGAAAACTATACAGAGCTATGTAATGAGATGATAAAATTCTGACTTTGTGTTTAGTTAACCAAAGATTAAAGCTCAAAAAGAGATATTAAATTTGAGTGTAGAAAATGTACTACATTTTCAAAATATTTAAAAACCTTTATTTAAATTTAATCTATGAAAAGTATTTTCTATTTCTCATATACTTTCTTAAATTTTTTTCATCATATACTAATACTGCTAATTTTCTCAGAAAAATTTAATTAAATTTAATTTGTTCTAATTAAATTAGATCATTAAACTTTTAATAGATGTTTACAGAAAAAAAAGGTCAACATACTTAAATTGAATTAATAAAAATTATATAAACAAGTATATTTATGATTATTTTAATACTCGCATAGATTACAATAATTGATGAATGCGAGATATTCAAAATCAATTTAACGATCATCTTAATTTAATTTCAACCAATATAACATATCAATACATTACATCAAATTCAATAAATTTTTTATTTTATTTTTACTCAATAAAGTTTTAATTTTTTCATTTTTATTTTTAAAACTTTCCCGAAAAAACTACATTTGTATGCTAGATTCTATATAATTATTTCCCAAAACCACTTCAAAATTCATTAAACCGCACACATTAAGAGAAAAAAAAAATCCAATTCTAGAACTGGTTAAAAAACAGTTATGTATATAAGAAAAATAAAAAAAAAGGAAAAAAAAATATAACTATCCAAAACAACAACTTTAGTAACTAAGCACCCAACTGAGATTTATCTGCAAAATATATATAGAATTGATATTTAAAAGCTTATGTGTAACCTACATATACATTAACAGGCAAAAATATTTAAAAGTCACATTCAGGTACAGTGACCCCTTTTAATATCTGTAGCATAGATTAGTATCTAATAAGATCTTTATGGCATATAACACTGTGACGGAAATGGAGTGACGCCATTTCAATTCAAATTCTAAATCAATTCGAAATTCACAGAAATCCAACGAGACATAAGGAGATAATTAGGCGCTGTAAAATTATAAAGAATAAAATAAATACGAAACGCTCAAAATGTTTTTATAAGTTAATAAGTATGAATTAGATCTCAATTTTTACCTAGGAAGGGTTAATGACATTAAAATTAAGTCAGCAGAAGTAACCAGGAATCTCTTTAGGCAGTGACCAAGCTAAAAAAACCCTATAGTTTTTAGCAAACAGAAGTTTGATTAAGGAATAAACGGAAAAGAAAGGATAGGTAAGACATCCAGAGGTTTGAACTTTTTGGAATTAAGATTTTATGTAGGGACAAAGAATCCACCCATTTAGCTAATAAATTTAAAATTAACTTTTATTCCACCTCCAAATTAAGAGTGGACCACTGTAAATGCACAGAACATTTTTTAAGACAATACTAAAAAATCTTTAAAAGATTTTTTTTACAATTATTCTAGGGAAATAAAAAACGTATAGAATAGAAAAAAAAAAAAAAAACTAAACCAAAAATCCCACAATATTTCTTTACACACGAGTATTAAGTGTTAACAATAAAAAAAAAAGCAAACCAAACAATAATGAGAATAGTTTTAAGAATACATAAACCAAAAGGTGGCTTAGAAACGTATAACATAACAGAATACAACGCAGCACCAGCTTTGTAAATTAATAACATTTTAGAATGTTTTTGTGCTTCCGTAATTTGAGATTTGAATATTAAATGAGAGAGATAACAATAACATACACACTTACATGTATGTATATTTAAATATAACTTTTTAAATATTTCATTTCTATTTTTTATTATTATTATTCTGGTGTTCTGTGGCTTTGTCTTATTATTTTTTTTATCTTTATATTCTCAACATTTTTTCTACTGTCTTTCAAAATCTAGAAAAAAAAAAACAACTCAACATAGTCATTGACCGTGGTTAGATTTTTGTTACATTAACTGGTGTTTTTTTGTTGTTTTTGTAAAATCCATTATCATTATCGTCATCATGTCGTCGTCGCCGTCATATGGTTTGTGTTGTGTTGCTTTTTGTTTTTTATTTTTTTTTATGGTGACTACCAAGAATGTAATCCAAGTGTTTTAAATGTAAAACCTATGAATAAATTATTCTTTAGAAATAAAATGAAATATCTATATGGATCTGTACTCAGTTTTTTAACGTGCTGTGATTGTTTTTTTTTTTTTTTTTTTTTGTAGTGATGAACTTTCGCTCATTTTTTATTATTTTGTATATACATTTATATATATGGGCTTTAAGTTAAGAAGATTTAATGGACTTGACCATTTTGGGTGATGACTGTCATTGTTTAATACGAGTACTTATCTAAAAAGTAAAACAAGTTTAATATTAATAGATAAAAAAAGTTAGATTATGATTTACTTTGGAAGTCAAATAATAATAAAGGTGAAATAGAATAAGAGATAAAATGTTTGTAAAGAAAGACCTTAATGACTGAATTTATCAAGTCAAACAAATAGGTTCGATGGGTTACATATTGCTTTTTAAGTTTGTGTACTACTAATTAAAGAGTTTAAAAATTTTTGATGCCAACGCTTAGCAAAAAAAAAAAATAAAATAAAATAATCAAGTTTAAGTCACTGTGCACAAGTGGCAACTTCCTCTTTTTTTATGCCTTAGTCTCTAACTATAAATCAGTCTACTGGCAAAATACAACAACCAACGACTGGTTGAAGAACCAATTTTAACATATATAAATATTAAACTATAACCACTCTATCTAATTTCAATTTGGGCTCGTATTGGAAATGTTAATAAAAATTAATAGATAGATACATATAAGAACGAATACCATCAGCACTATAAGACTATAAATGATGATTTGAATGACATGTGAAATAGTGGTTACAAATATGGTCGATTTTTTATATTTAGATATAGAGAACTCTATTTTACATGAATTGTTGAGGTTTTATAGGACTGGTCATAATCATAAATAATGAGGTGCAAATTGAATAGTATTGTACATTCCATTTTGGTCCCATTTATTATATGCCTAGAGTTAGTATTCTAATCCCAACTTTGAATTGGGTGACAAAAAAAAATGAATAAATTTGCCTAACATACTACAAAATAAGTTAATAAAGTTGTGTTACAGGCAAATTATTTGTTAAGAGTGTTGTTAAGAATTTAAGTTTTAAATCTTTGTTAATAATTGATTGACCATTAAATTCTTACTATTTAATTTAAATATTTATTTTAAAACTTTAATTCAGCAAAAAAAAAAAAAAAAACATTTAAAAATATTAAATTAAATACTTTGCTCAACGTTAATCCAATGGTTCCAATTAAGGAATGATAATTGTTCCCAATCAAAGGAAATTAATGGGACCAATCACCATTTTTTATATACTTTTAACCGAAATCCCCATTTTAAGGGACTTTTGCATATTTTTATAAAAATCCTGGAACATTCTTGAGAAAATAAAGATTTTCCCCTTTTTCCAGAATATTTATTCAAATGTATAGGCGAGATCCTGTATTCGAAGAGATTTAAGAGTAGAACTTTAGAATATTAAGAGAAAAAGGGGGGAGTTTTATTAAAACTTTAGGTATAATTTAATATTTGAATACAAAATCAGGGTTCCAACCAGTTGTTAAACGTTGGTTTGTAAATTATAGTAAATGCTGAAATAGGCATAAATAAAACTATACCGTAAATTCCTACAACTATGGTACAGCACTACAACTATGGTCCAAAAAACTTAAAAATAAAAAATTTAATCCAAACTTAAGTAGGAGCGTAATTTTTACTAATTATGACATTTTTGGTTTTCTAATAAACTGCAGTTTAGTTTGTATTGATTTATTTTTAGTTAGAATTTCAATTACGAGCAAAAAAGACAAAAATCAAAATTTTGAAATTCACAGTTTTTGTTGTTTTTAATTTTTAGTGAAAAGTAGTATTACTGCTAAAATTATTAATTTTATGTATTCATACAAAATTTGCAAACACAACTATGGTCCAGTATTGAAAATACATGGATGAACTAATAGTAACTCTGAATACAACAATGTACCATAGTTGGACTATAGTTGCGCAACTTAGAATACAACAATGTACCACTATATTTTACCTTCTATTTGTTGCAAATTATGCGTTAGAAAGCTGTTCTCGCGGATTTAGTTCAGTTAAATATTAAATTATTCAAAGCCAAAGAAAGGGTTTTCTACAGATTTAACTTTCTGAAATATTTTACAAAATATACCAAAAGTGGTACATAGTTGTAGGAAATTACGGTAATTGTTTTATATTTTCTGAAAAAAGGAATACCTCGTTTTTTCAAAACATTAATTTTATATCGAAAACTAAACTTGCTATAGATAAATTTAAAATGTCCGCACAATCTACTGAATCTGACTATTATATTAAAGCACATCCAAATAAAATTTTTATAAAAGTCTCCAAAGTTTTAATCAAATTTTGGTTTCACAAAACTTTTTTCATTATTAGTATTGGATACTTTTTTCTGGGGAACTTTTTTTATACAGCAATCATTTTAATGTTTTAGATGTTATAGTTGTAAAGGTTTATTTTGTAAGTACATTTTCTATATTTTAGAGAAAGTACTAGAAATTCACCACGTTACTGAATTACTTCAACTTTTAAATATACGAATCACTAAATTAACCTTGAGTGAAATATAATTAGATCTAAATAACTAATTATTCGAAAACTAATCATGAGAATACAAATATTAATATAATTTCAATGAGTTATTTTTAGTAATAATCATAAATCAGTTATATTTTATTTTAAATTTAAACCGTTATGTAATTTATTTTACAGTTAGTTTTATTTTAAATTTTTATTATTTTTCTATGACTCCCACACTTAAATATTTTATAATAATTATCTGGGTATATAAAAATGAAAATCACTCACATGTTTTTAACTTAGTTTAAAAACTTAAATTCGAAACCCACAAATTATTAATCTTGAACTTGAATATTATTCAATGCAATTAATACTATCATAATTTCAACCTAATTAACTGTATATATATTGAATAAAATGAATCAACGTAATTTAATACCAAAATTATATCTACTATAATTGCTTGAGTCACACAAAACACAACGTATGTGTTAAAACATCTCTTGGATGAAACAACTAATAACTTACAAACCTATATAAAGATCATTAATGCAATTTGAGATACAATAAATACAATTGAATGTAAAATAGTTATTAAATAAAACTGGGTAATTAATCCGATAACAATAATATTGATTATAAAATTACTCAGTACTCAATAAATTTTGTATCTGGCTATTAATAAGTAATAATGGTGTATATTATATATGAATCAAAAGTGTTATATTTTTATTTAATGAATTATATAGATTCAAATTCGAGGTATTGATTCACTAATAATGAGATAATTAGCAAAGAAACTTATTGCACTAATATAAACCTACTTCACTTTTAATACAATTTTTTTCTTTGAATTGAAGGTCAGGATTAATGATCAAGTATTAAATATAATTAGGTAAATTATATTGTAGATTTTTAGCACCTTTTTTTTTTAAAAAAAAAAGAAGATTTGTGAGTAATTGCATAATATTTGTGGATTTTTTTTTTTGAGTAATTTATATTGAGAGCCTATTTAAAAAAAAAAAACAAGAAGCACCTAAAACTGACATTTGTTTAATTTATTTATGTACGTGATTTATACGTACAATACAGGGTGTTAAAAGAAAATAAAAATTCAATAATTATTAATTATAAAGACTAATTGTATAAATTGCTGGTGTTTCATATTCTTTTGAGCTTCAACTTTAATAACAAAGTGATTTATTGCAGGATACATATATAAAATTGTTTCAATTTATTGCATACTAAAACTGTGTTAAATATATCATATAAGTCCCCATGATCTATATTCAGGCACTAAATGAAATTCATATTAATGGAACGTATTAAATAAACATAAAAATAATATGCCGAATATTCTGACCGAACATTTGTGAGCGCCAACAAGTAAAGAGCCAATATTGAAGCTAATCACCAGAAGAAAATGGTGGTGGCCATACACTAAGGAGAAATGAAGAATACATGACAAGGATGACGCTAAGCTGGAATCCTCTAGATTGATCCAAGTCAAAAGATGGACCCAGAAAAACGTGAAGAAAATGTATTAAGTAGAAATGAAATGTCATGAAATGAAATAGTAGAAAATGAATGGAGGCTTGAGGTTGAAGCCCTATGCTGCCAATTGGAGTTACAAGAATAAAAAGTATTTTAGTTAATATCGTAATATAAAATAAGATTTAATATAAATATATAAATAACTCTTATGTGGGATAAAAGATGGCGCTCAAAAGTAACTTTTGCGTATTCAAAATGTTATACAATAGCTACAGCCGAGTAATCAACGGCTTACTTAATATAACGAAAAAAAAAACTGAAATCTAGTCTAAACAGACTTTGGTGAATAACCTATACTCCTCCTTAAAGGAGTAGAAAAGGAATATAAATTTATATTTTAATCACCCTGTACTGTACTAGGATACCTTGACATCGCATAAAATAAATTTTATTTTTATACCTATTACTTTTAAAAAATTGGAATAGAAGATTAGTGTTACCGTGTTATTATTTGTTATGTTTTGTATTTAATTTAAAATATTTGTACTTCTTTTTTTTTTTTTTGTACACTGTGAGAAGATGACATTTGCAATGCAGAAAAATTTTGTTTTTAATATTTGTATAGTTGTATATATAGTGTAAAAGGTAATCTTCTACTCCATTTATTTAATTTATATTATTTATTTTCTATTGTCTTTTTTTTTAAATCTTTCATTCCGTTACCATAGTTTTATTATTTTTTGTGTTTTTTTTTTTTGTTCTGTAACAGCCGCAAAAATTTTTTTATTCGCGTGTTTTAAACAATAAATAAAAATGTGTACTTGACACATTATTACCATTAAAAGTAACGGTGTTTTTTTTCTCTATTGTAGGTAATAAAAAATAAAAATAAAGAAGATCGTAAATAATAATAAAAAAAAAAATGAAATAAAATAATGATTAAGAATAAAATCTGATTACTGGAGTATTATGAAATGAAAAATAAAATTTAGGTTGAAAACTAAACATTATGAGAAAATTAATCGCATTAAGTAAAAATAAGAAAACAAAAAGAATGTAGACCTAGAGACTTCAAAAGTCTAAAATCGTTAAGATTTAATATAAAAAAAAAACTATTAAGTGATCAGGGAGCTTTTTTCTTTTTCAACACTCATAAACTCTTTTTCATCAGTCATAAACTTCTTATGTCACTAATACGTTATTTCATATACCATTCACGATTTTCTTATATAACTCATTTAGCTAATTGGTCTTTAGTTTGACATTAATTTTAGTGAATGATTTAAGCTTTCCTGCTTTTCAGATTTTTATAAGTCCCAAATTATGAATTAAGATGAATTTAACAATTTTAAGTGGTTTATTTACCCCGTTGTGTAATTTAAACATATAATGCAAAATCAACAAAGTAGGTATTTTTTTCTACTTTTCTACTTATTGGAAAGAATTAATCACTAAAGATATTTGTTACAAAATACTATTCGGGGAATCAACAAGCACTAGTTTGAAATTGTACATTTATTGGCATTGATGATTTATAATTGATTTTAATTCCTTCAGAATGAAAATATGCGGTTGCTGTTTTCAACATTTGACTATTAAAGCTCTTATAAATTGCATAGTTTCAGGCGAAAGTGTTGTGACATTTTTAATTTAATTATAAAGGGACGGACGGATTTCACGTAAAAATATTTTGGAGCTTTGATTGTGGTTTCAGACTTGGAATTTTAAAGGAAAGCACATCCAACAAAATACAAAAAAAAAGGTCAAAATATCAATCTAATTGCCCAAGGACTAATGTTCACTGAAAGCATATTAGTTTAAAATAATTGGAAAAAATTTGTCCATTATCAGAAGCAAATGTTTTAACATTTGATGTTTACATGAAGCGCACATATGTTGACATTATTTTAATTTCCTTGTTATATTTTTTTTCGGTTCACAGGCTTCTATTTAATTCCGATATTTCAAATTCTTTAATTTTTATATTCTTTTAACTTGGAATATGGTTTTTAAAAACCAGCTAACTGTTTGCAAAAGGGCTAAGAGTTCTGATTTAAAACTTTGAATTCTAAAACTACTTTATATCCTAAAATTATAAAAAAAGCTTGAAAAAAATGTCAAAATGCGGTGTTTCGAAGTTATTTATACACATATATACATATCTAGGAGGTGTATCTAAGAATTTATCAGAAAAATGTAAAGCTATCATTAAATGTGTATAAAAGTAACTAGTTGCAAACTTTAAAGTTAACTTAGCGCAAGTAGTGCAAAATCTTCCTTTAATCAAATAACTAAGTACTACAAATCTCATAAATTATAAATTAAAATTCCAAGAAATATTCAACAAGATACTTTGTACCGAGATACTCTTATCCACAAAACGTTTATAATAATTTATTTTTCTAATTAGAAAAAGAAAAGAAACAAAATTCACTTAGTATTTTTAACGACTAAACATCCTGAGTAGTAGACGATACTTTAAAAGTGTAACTAAAGTATTTATTAAAAACTTTTACGCACTTGAATCAAAAAAAAAACTGGTTAATGTTACTTTTAAAATTTACTACTTATCAAAATGTTAAAAACTTATTAAAAGAAAAAAAAACAAAACACTTTAAAATTAAGTGAAACTTTTCTTCATGGATAATAATATAGAAAATTAGTAGACTTTATATACAGTTTTAAAGTATAAAAATTCAAGAAAATGCTTGTTAGGTAATTTAATATAAAGGTATATACAAGTCTAGGTACCCTATACATATATTAAATTTTCATTCTCCATAAGCACTTGAGTGAATTTATTAACAACAAAATAAATGAGAACTGAACTGAGAAAAGAATAAAACAAAAACTCGGAACTTTCTATAATGATTGTAAGAATAATATTTAGTTACCAGTTTGTGGCCTAGTACTTTTTATAAAACACTGCTGCAGTTCTCAATTGTTTACTTTAAAAATAAGAAAAATAATAATATAATAAATTTTAAAAGATGGGTTGAAAACTTGGGAGAAAAATTTTAAATGAGGTCATAAAAAAAAACAGCACTGGAAATTGCACAAATTATGATTGAAAGAGTGAAAATGAAAAAAAAAAAGTTTTTAATTTTACTTTTTAATAGAAAAAGTAAATTATTTTTTTCGTTTTGTTCTCCCTAAGGCAAAGGTCACGTGCATTTAATTTTTTATTTTTGTTTTTTTATTATTATTTTCTCTCACTTGGTTTTTCCTTCTTCTTCTTCTCTTCTATTCAATGTTTATAAAAACAGGACGTTGTGGAATTTTGGTGATATTGTAATATATTTTTTTATTTTAAGTTTTTTTTTTCACATCTTCATCTCCTCCAGACCAAGAATGATGTCAAGTGGTACATTTTAAAGTATGCTAAAATAAAAAATAAATAAAAATTCTTCATTTATTAACAAGTCAGTTACTTAAATGCAGAATAAATGTAGAAATGTTGATTATACTAATAGAGAAGGAAAATATGTATACAATTTAATTTTATTTTAAATTAAAGTGCTTTACATTTTTTTATGGGTATTTTAATTTAAATTAAAGTTAATATCCTTAAAATTTACCATTTTAAGGTGTAATTTTGTATTTAATTAAAGTGTTATTAATACTATTTTCTTTTAATATAATTTTGATTTTAATTGGTACTGCTTAGTTTAACTTTAAGGTTTATAAGGTAATTGTTATGAACAATTAACTATTCAAGTACTTTACTTAAATTCCTTTTAGTTTTTAAATCTATTTGTTACGTGCTTAAGTACTTCTTAACTTGGACATTTAGTACTTAAAGATTTAAGAGGATATAAAATAGAAATAGGATATAAAGGGATTGTTAGATTATTAGGATGTAAACAATTTTAAAAAAGTTCTAATAAAGATACTTCAAATTATAAAATAACACATTGGATAGAATGTTGCACCTTTAAACAGCTCTCCAAAAAAAAACTATTTACAATTCATAGTTGTAACTAGTTAAATCCACTTGGGATTTCCATAGTTAGCTTATATATACATATTTTTTTTATGTTCTGTTAACTGTTCAACTATTAGGCTCATAAGTCTGTCCACGAAGAAACGTCTTAGATTTTCAATTGATAAAATTATTTTAGTTTATATTGTAATAATTTTTATATTTGATTCATATTGTATTCTGAATGTGTGAGCTATGGTTATATTAATGTATATTTTATTAAAAATATTCTAATGAGTGAATGGTAGCTGAATTGCTGACACTTTCACTGGGATTCGAATCCAGGGCTTTGGTATAAAAGATCGAAACTCTCACAACTGTGCCACCTAACTTTAATTTATAGATAAAAAAGTACTATCTATAGTTTAAAGTCCCATTATCTAATAACCTAAGAGATTTGTAGTTAGGGCAAGTACTAACTTTCATAACAAAATTAGATAATAAGGCAATCTAAAATTTACAGTTATATTATAAGCTTTAATAAGCTATTGAAATGCTCGAATTTTATATTAAAATCTCACATTACCTTTCGCAAACCTATATTAGGATCTAACAATTTAAATTACTTGGAAAATCGTAATAAAAATTTTCTGTAATAAAGCGTGAGAAATTAAAACCTGTTCTTAATGATGAAAAACTTTGGAAAAATAGGGTTTTTATTTTATTACATGTTATGTACAAAATTTTAGCATAATTTTCATAAATAGCCAAATGGGTTGGTTAATGGTTTAGAATATTTTTTGAATGAATGTAATTTTCTTTGATTTACGAATGTATACTTAAAGCCTTTTATTATTGTAAATGATTATAACTTATATGTAATATTTTTTATGTAGATAATAAATAATGGTTTTATACATTATAACAATTTCTTATTATATACACTTAATATCCCAAATATATATATATATATATATACAAATATATTAATAAATAATTTACGATTTTTTTCCATCTTTTATTTAAGGTTCAACTTTTTCGAAATTTTTACAATTTCAATTATGTTTTGTTATTTTGGAGGGGTTCGTCCAATGCTTCTACCACTTTGTTACAATAAATTGATATTAATGATGAAATTAACTTTGATCGAAATTAAATCCTTTTGGAATTAGGTTTGATATATATAAGTATATTTGTGATGAATTTATTAAATATACGTCTATACATTCTGTTAAGTTTTTGGAAGTGGTAAGGCAAATATAGAAAAGTATATAATAGGTGTAAGTATATAAAATATAGGTATATATATGACTCCTTGCAATTAATTAGTTTTCCCTTTCTTTTATAATAAATGTTAGCAGTTAAAATAATGATTCTTTTCCTTATTAGGTTATTAATATTTTTCAGAAATCTTTTATAGGTATACTGTATAGGTATTTAAAATAATAAATATACAAATATCAATTTTTATTATTTATTTTTTAATAAATATCGTATAATATTGTTTAATATTGTTTATTTGTTTAAAAGAGTCTGAAATCGAATAAAAAGTTTTAAAGACATTTTTTTTGCAGACTTAAAACATTTTGCTTTAATTTAGTACAAGAATCTTTATTAAACTATGTAAGTTGATATTTACGTACCTCCAGTACGTGGAAATAATTCAAAAAAAGCAATCCTTGATCTGTAATAAATATAATAATACTGTAATGGATTAAGTTGAAGCTGTATCTTAATTTGTTTAAGTTATTCGTTCTACTTATTAACGATTAAATAGTTATTATTTTCAAGCTTTTTAAAACTTATAGCTAAATTTTTGAAAGAAGACTTTATTATAAAATAAAATAATCATGGACGATAAAAATATAACAATCATTTCAATATAATAGAATATAAGCAGTTTTTATACAGGACATTAAATAAAAGGAAAACTCAATTTTAGTAAAAATTCGAAGTAATCCATTTTCTTATATTAAAGTTAGTCTGTTTTTCTCAAGAAAAAGCTTTCAAAATTATTTCTATTTATAAAATGAAACGAGGTAGTGCACTACTCTTGACATTATTTTTATGTTTCGATTTATATTTTTTTTAAAAAATAATGAATTCATCAAAATTACTAGAAAACAATTTGTCGGCATCTTAAAACTGTTAACTGAATGATTTGACCATAGAAACAAATTATTTCGAATTTTGTAAGTTTTGTTTAGAGATCACTAAATTTACCGCGTCACCTACTTCAGAATTCCAGATTTCAGTTTTAAACTTTTTTAAAAAAACATTTATATTCACACATTACTTCCTTCTCCCAAAAAAAGTGTTTCGAACTTGGAGAATATTAAAGTTTCGAATTTCATCAATGTCGTCAATGTCGAGAATTCGATTTCCGTGCGATTCGAATACTTTTCAAATGAAATGTAACATATATATATATGTATATAAAGATATATAAAAATATTAACATCTAAGAAAAGAAAAACAGTTAAAAACAACAGAAGAAAAAATAACAGTAAATTTGTTAAACTGTAGTAATATGAAGATAAGATAAAAAATATTACCGTTATTTACCGGCATTATTTTCTCCTTTTAAGCAAAAATATGTTAAGAATAAAAGAAATATAAAATGGTGGATAAATTCTCAAATCATTTTTCAAAAAAAAAAAGAATAGGTACAACATTATAACCTTAGGTGATTGTAATATTAGATGACAGGAAAATTTTCAACATAAATAACAAACTGTTATGTCTACAAATTTATTTTTTTAAATTTGTTAAAAAAAAGTAGTTTTACCGTTATTTAAAAGAAAATAAAATAACTGTCACGTCTTGTTTTTCTTTTAAATTTTTTTAATATTTATAAAACCATGAAATAAATTTTAACTTTGTCTTTGAAAAAAAATGTCTTTTGAAAAAAACAAATAAAAATGAAATATAAAGAATAGTTTTATTTTAAAAATAGAAGAGTTTTCAAGCGAAAAGCGTTGGTTTTACTGTGTTCTCAATGAAAAACAATTTTTTTTCTAACAATTCTCCTACAGTTTTTTATTTCTATTATATAATTCTTTAAATAGTTTTAAAAATCTAAGTTCATGTGTACCGCAGCGCTTTGATCAAAACTTGTATTTTAAAAAATCTACGGATTCAATTACATAATATTATATTTATAAAACAACCTATTAACCAACTAATATTCAAGAAAATTGTAAGTAAGAAGAGGAAATAAATATATAAGAGAAAAATATACATATTTTGATTTCTAAAATTACAAAACCATTTTAGTTGTACTTTTTGGAAATGAATGTTTGATGTGACTTCAATAATCATTTCCTAGAAGAGATTATGATGCAAATTATGATGGTCTGGTAGTTATTAATAGAGAACTATTTTTAATTTAATGCTTTCATACTTTACTATACATAACACAATATAAATGTGTTATGGACTTACTTCGGAAGCGGCTTTTATAAAAAATATAAATTTACTTATTTGTTTAAAAAATCAAATAATATTATAAGAAAGTTGTTCAAAACATTCCCCTGAAACTGAAGTGCTTAATATAGTATTTTATGTTTTAGCAAATTACTTGTATGACAACTGTTTTAATAAATTAAAAGTACTTACCTATTAAATTCAACTTCAAAATTTCTCTCATTTTAAATTTTAATATATTTGTAGGAATAATCAATTATATCAAGAGCATCTCACTTTTCAAACATTATGGAATTTTAATTAAATTGATCAATTCCATTTCATCAAGGAAACAAATAATTATACTAATATTTAAAGTGCTGTGAATCAGAATCTTCTTAAAATAAATATTAGAATGTCTACAACATCTCTGCACAATTTAGAAAGACATTTCGCAAATATTTTTTAATTTAATGCTTTTTTTGAGGTTAGATTTAATAATGTTTTAAAATTAAAATAAAATTCTCTTAAAATAACTTCAAAAATTCTAATTAAAAATTTATAAATTAAATTTCACATTTTTTTTAAAAATAATAAAAAATTTAGTTCAAGAGTTAAGAATGTGTTAATGTGTGTGTGAGGAAATATTTAATTTATTTATTTGCTCCATATTATAATAAAAATTCTAAAATTAAAGTTTAATTAGATTCGAAAGATTTATTTGAAGGGGTTTTAGAGAATGCGTCATAGGTATATGAATTTTCTATTTGTTTTATTTTTAAGAAAATTATCTGCACAGTTTTATTTAAGTTATGCCGTCCGTATTTTGCCAGACATATGCATAAATCAACTTATGTTTTGATTAAAACCGTGGAAATAATATAGTTAAAGTTTATTTGAAATTTTATATTTATATGTACATAACTGAATTGATCACTAAATATTGTGAAGTACGAATATGGTACGAATGAATATTTCTTTCGTAGATTTTTGCAGCCTTCGTGACGGTAAGTAGATTATCTCCGACTAAGCTGTACGAAGGAATTTAGAATAGGTGGTTATTAACTTAATTTATTAATTTTACATTTTATATGTGCCTCTATATCTTCATTTAAACTTAGAGACTTCTCTCGTAATCCCCAACCCTTAATAATTTGTTATTTCACCCAAATGTTAAATATGTAAAATCTAAAAATAAAATTAATTCTGAAACTTACAGAAAACAGATTCTTATAATACCTATTGATCTGAGAGAGATCAAAAATTTCATAATACCTAACTAATTCCCCACTTTTGTTTGTGCAATTACCTTACACCGCACTGATTCACAATTTTAAACTTTAAATTAAATCGTTATCATTATCACACCGCGATGACAGTGTTTTTTTAAAACTTTTCTACATTATAAAATTACAAAAAAAAACGAAAACACATCAGAAATAGGGAAATAAAATTTCAAAATACTTAACTTCACAATTTTTAATCCCACACATTAATCAATAACAAAAAAAAAACAAATCTTGAGAAATTTCGTTCATACAAAAAGAATGTGCATTGCTAATAGCGATTTGCCTCAAAGACTTTTTCAAATGTTTACTTTTATAATTTTATTTGTTTTGGTGTTTTTTTTTTCTTCTTCGAGTTCTCGAAACGAAAAGCACTCAAAATAATTAATCTGCCATCCCAAAATTAAAATTATTCAATTTCTGTTTTGTTTACAGTACTTTTCACGTCCAATGAAAAGAAACAAACAAAAACACTTATAAAAATTTTTGATTTTGAAAGTAAAAACATTATACAAAAGTAGAAGCAAGAAGTGACATTTGTGATGATATGACACAATTCATACTCATAGTAAATATTTGCGGCGAATTGATATATTAAAAAAAAACTAAAATAGTTTTCTAATTTTAATTTATTGATAAATTAACAATAGCAAAAACAAAAATACCAACAACTTTGAAATGTCACATAATATTTATTCTAATTTTTTTGACATTTGAATGACATAAACATATGATGTCAATTTAAAAAAAAATTTTGATTGTAGGAATGGATTATAAGTTAAGGGGGAGATTAAGTTGTATTATAAATAAATTAATGTGGGGAAATGGTTTTTTAAGGAAATAACACTTATGTCAAAATAAAAAAAAACTAACTTTGACAAAGATAAAACGGAAATTATACTTTAGTTTTTTTTTTTTTTAAATAATCTTGTGTGAACGCCGTACGGTCAATGGGATTAGATTTAAACTTAATGAAAATAAATTTTACTCAATACTTTTAGGTAGCTGAATACATCCGTAAACTTGATTACTTTAATTGTTTGCCCTGAGAGGACTACTTATATTCCCTTGAAAATGTATTGTAAAGTGCTGAAAGAACTACTTCCTTCACCATTGAAACAATATTTAAGTTATCAATTTTTTTCAGCTATTCCTTTTAATTTCAGTAGAAAAGAAGTACTTCCATTTATTAGTGCAGAAGTTCTTCTGGATAATCTTGTTATTACAATTCAATTATTAAAATTAAGATATGAATATTTTGAAAGGATTCTAATATAGTGAATTGAATATACAGACTATAAAATTTACGTATAAAAAAATATCTATATCGTAATCTTAGATAACTTCAAATCATATGCTTAGTAACATTATGAATACATATTTTGCCCTTGTAAAAAAATATTAAATTTTAATGACAAGAATTAATAATAAAATAAAACTTAAGTTTAAAAATACAAGTTTTTGAAATGTTTTATTTAAATGAAAGGAACTGCACTAGTAGATAACTTGGATAACTGAGTATTAATTAATGATGGAGAATGGAAAGCTTAAAATTTATTACTTTATATTGGCATTATAAATATATTAAAGTACATTTTAAGTTATCAATACTATGAAAAAGAACAATGTAATGGAAAGATTTCAAATTTGATAGAATACTGAACCATACATCTCTTAAAAATTTTCATTCTTATCACTTAAGTTTCTCAAAGAAAACCTTTTAGCATATTTATTTTTAGTCGGGTTTCCCTACCCCCCATTTGCGTTATCTTCAACATACTTATATTATGTAGTTCATAAAAATACATGTATTTCGACTAATGTGCGTTACGAAAAAAACTAATGAATCGCAGTCCTCGTCTCCAATAAACTGTTGAACAATTGTTTAATCTGCTAATTTATTTATTACTCTAAAGAGAACTTATAATAACTTATAAAAATTACATTTTATTAGTTATTATTTATTAAAATTTTATTACTTTAATTAAGTATATTTAGTACCTTTCAATCTGAAATACAACTATTAAACTGTTAAATCAAATCCAAAAGATTATATTTTAATTACAATTAGATCCTAAGAACTTAGCAATAACGTAAAATTAAATTGAAATTGACTCCCAAAATATTTTTAAACAAACTTTTCTTTTTTAATTAAAATTATATTAATAACAACATGTTTATAATGCACTTCTATTTTAAAATATCATTTGTTTTTTTCTTCATTTGGGTCAATTTCAAATTTTTCCACCCACTTCTTTTCATCACTATTGGATTTCCATATTAATTCTAATTTCAATCTTAAGGATATTCTTTCAACAAATTTAACATCAAATATTAACCACACTTAGGTACTTCAAAAAAATTTGATATCATAACTATCATATAAAAGTATCTACAAGAAACTATTTAGTAACATAGGTTAAATATAACTTTCTCTTTATATACGAGTATTATATACAAGTAAAATACGTACAAGTTATGCAAGTTAATCTTGAATAAGATACTATAAAAAAAATTTACATAGGTTAAATATAGAATTGTATTAGTATACGTACGTGCTTGTTGATTGCTACTCATCGTGATAAGCATTTAAAATTTTGGTTCACCAGTTTTTTGGATATTTTTGGATTTTTTTTTTTGTGAAGTTCAATTACCTGTATGTTTTATTCTAATATTGTAATATTATTTCAAGAAAATTAAGTTTTCATTTCAATACAAGTTTTCCTTTTTTTATTTTTCCAGTATTCATTTGGTGTTTGTTTTAAAAATATTCATATACAAAAAAAATATAATTTGAGAAGGGAGGAAAATATTTTCTGTGTATATAAATAAAGGAAATACTTAAGAGGAAGATGATTTTAATCATTTTATTTTTTCTGTTTAATATTGGGTCAGTTATTCATAGGATCATTTGTATTTATAAATATATATTTCTTTACTGACCATTTATTTTATTTTTTCTTTTTTCTAAAATAATAAAGTTTAGATGATGAAAAATCATCGATTGTTATATCAATAAAGAGATCAAAAGTTCAGAATCGATTTATTTTCAAGATGAATGAAGGAAAATAAAAAAAAAAATACCAAAAATATAAACTATAAGTATATTCATTGACTTTTGGGAAAGATCTTTGGTTAATGTTGTTGAATAATCAAATTATGAACAAAAGAAAAATGTTTAAGAGATTTATTTATAAGCTTATGTTTGACCTTACGTTGATGGAATTTAGGAACTAAAATAGGCATAAAATAAAAAAGTAAATGTATTTTTTAAAGGATTTTTGTAATTTGTTTCCTGAATGGACGCTTAATATAAATGTATACGTTCAATATAATTTAATAAAAAGGTATTAAAATATTGTTAAAATCATTTAAGAGTTTAATGATTTGAAATAATTAAAAACAAAAAAATGAATTGATTGTAAAATAATTCATTAGAATTAATTTAGTTTGTAATTAAATTTAAGCGATTCAAGAACTAAAGTATTGTTAAAAAAAGTTTATTATAAATTATTTTTAATTAAACTCAAAAACAGGAAAACTAAGATTAATTAAAAGATTATGACTATAATAAAATATTGATTGACTTTGATTAATAGAACTATTTTCAATGTGCGCGCTATCATTCAATACGGTTTAAAAAATAAAATATCAAAATCCAATTATAAAGAATATATGTTAACCAAATACTATAATTTAGTTATAATATTTTTTTTTAAATTGTTAAACCCCTTGATTAGTGTAAATTATTACACAAAACCATTTATCACTAATAATTTAATAATCAAATAATCTTATTTATAATTTTTATTACATCAAAACTATATTTGATAATAGTCTAACAATTTTTTGATTTTTTGATTTTTAAAAAAGTATTGCACACACGTCTAATCTAATCAAAAAATATGTTATTTGATTAGTGATAGAGATAAGTGATTTATTCAATAGGCCCTTTTTTCAAACTTTTTATATTTTTTAAATAAATACTTAACCTATATTTACATTATAATCTTATGTACTTTTATGGTACTCTAACATAATCTATAATATTTAATTTTATTATAAAAATCAGATTTCTGATAAATTTATGGGGTAGTACATATGTAATAAAAACATTAGATAGTGAAAATTTAGGCAATAAATAATTGCAAAACTTTTATGTATCTTTTTATTAAACTATGCTTTGATAACCGAATACCCTATCATTTTCCAATGACATTTAGTAAAAACCAGACACATATTTTAAAGAATTTCAAATTAGTTTAAATATTATTGCAAATTAAAATTAATACCTCAACACTACAGATTTGAAATTGTATAAAGAACCTTCTTGTTGCAAGGCAACAGTTTTTCTAAATATTTATATTAATTTATTTAATCAAATGAACAACTTCTTGTAGGGAAGTTCAGCAGTTTATGTTTGATTAATAGTTAGATTAATAGCTTATGAAAGTATTTCAAAAGGTAGTTTGTGCTTAAATTTATTTTCGTCCTTAAAAATATGCAATAAATAATATTTGAAATTTATCTATCTTTTGGCATATGGAATTCTCTACATTCTCTATATTAAAAGTTTTCAAATAATTTCCTATTATTTGTTAAAAGTCTTTCCTGACACTTGCAGTATATTAAATTTCTTTTGTTATTTTTGAAAAGCAATTAAAACTCTTTAAAAATTTTTTTTTTGAATATGATGCAAATCATTAATTTTATTTTAAAAACTTTTTTGAAATAGTTATATATTTTCTTTCTCTTTTTACTTATTCTAATCAAGAAATTTTTTAAAATTTATATTTTCTTAAGTGCATCAAATGCCATGACTTTTATAATATCTATAGTTTTATTTTATTTTTAAAAAATAAATTTAAAGAAAATCTTTTATACATATATCTTAAAGTTTAAAAATATATTTTAGTATATCTTATAAGTTGGAAAAGCAAATAAAACTTTTATTTCCGTTATTCTTTTATTATATCCTTTCATTAGATAAAGCTTTTGTTTTTATTACGAGTAAATGAATCAATAAAAACTTGGCATTATAAAAAAAACACAATCCAACCAAGAACTCTTTCTATACACAATAAAAAACAAACAAAACGATTGTACACCACCCCTGAAACGAAATGACAAACATACGGAAAATCTTTCTTTTAAAGTCATCAACTTCAATAAATATTGTTCCAGATACACTTAAACGTTTTCTTCTGTTTCGTTTTTGTTTCAATCGAATATTTAAGTCACGTTTTCGACCTTTCTATATTTTTTTTTGCTCGTTTTTGGCTTTTTGTCGTAAGAAAAACAATAACGAAAGATAATCCCAATAACTTTAATTGGCATTTTTTATCTTTGAATATAGAAATTGGAAGAAAAGAATTGCATCTTTATAAGTAATAAAATAATAGCAAGTAATAGTTTATTTTGAAACGGGAAGATTGACACAAGTGTAGAGTTGCATCTAAATGTCTATAGTAGTAACGAAACCGAGTTCTAATGTAAAATAATTAATTTCTTACTCAAATTTTTTCAATGTTGTTTCTTAATCAAGTCCATAAATAATAGAGTCATTGGTGTTGTCCAGCTTATGGAAATTCGCTACGAGCTTTTTGCGAATAAGGAACTATATGCGCATCTTAAGATAAGAATTTAGAATAAGAATTTTATCCTACATATTTTGAAATTCGCATTTTCAATTTTATTTCCAAATCACTGTCTTCAAAACAGTTTTTGTTTTAATCGGGACATTTATTAAAAAGTCCAACAATAATCCAAACAAACCCCATGCAGCTTTCCAGGATAAAATTATTTAATACTAACGCTTTAGCTGGTTAATCTAATCTATCTGGTAAAATGGTTTATTAACTTGTATTCCAGTGCGATTCATTAAAATTAGAAAGTATTGGAAAACTAGCGAATTAAACAAAAACAAACAAATTATTTAAGATATTTGATACCGCGCATTTATAAAATTTCAATTTGTGCATAAACTAACCGTTTTTTGCTTAAAACTAAGGAACAAACTAGTATAATAACTTAAAAATCTATTTAAAAGCTCTTAATAAGCCAATAAAACCTTCAACTGGGCTCATTTATTTTTGGCACATGGATTTACAAAAACTACATTATGATATCCATATTGTAAATGTCACAAGTGAAGAACGTTTATATGTGATCAAAATTTCTCTGTAAATAAAACTTTAAACACAAAAACAGTAGTTGCAGGGATTTGATGACCACTATAAAAGTCAAAACTTTTTTTTTAATTCTTTCTTCACTTATATTATTTTAATCTTTAGAATGCCATTTAATCTTTTTAAAGAATTTTAAAATCCTTTTAAATTTTTAAATAAGAATGGTTATAAAAAAAACCCATATTCGGTATCCTAGATATTAAAAAAATCTTAAATGTGGAAAAACCAAGCAAAACTGGAAAAATAAACAAAATAAAAAAATCCCAAGGGATGCATCAGTTACCGTAACCACAAAATGTGGTATACGTATCGTGTTTTAAAAATAAACGCGAAAAAAATATTCTTGGTGTAAGAATTCTTTTGAAGAACACAAATTGAATATTCAGTTATGGCGTAAGGTAAAGGGGTGGAAAAATAAAAAATAAATATTGATTATATATGCAGCAACAGTAGAGATCAGTCAATATTAGCAATCATAGTATGTACAATGCATTAACATTATAGTAGCGGGAGCGTACTCATTTCCCCATTTCTTAAAATCCCAATGGTTAAAAAATACTAAAATTTTTATAAATTGCATATTCCCAAAATTGGAAATATTCAAATCCACGTTTCGATTATTAATTTTGCTAAGGTTAGCTTTATATAATGTTAAATAATTTTTGGCTGATACATCTTAGAAAAAAAATTAGGAGGGCCAAAACCTAGGACCCAGGAAATGTAAAAAAAAAAATCGGAAATGGCTACAAAATCAAGAATATAAACTATTTGGTTTTTTTGATCTGTTTTTTATTTAATATTTTTTAAGGTTCATAATAGTGTACTTAATTACGAAAGAATGAGATTTCTGAATTTTGGATTTTTAAATCTGTTCGGGATTTTGTGATAAAATCAATTTTTTTTTGAATTTCTTACTTTGGAAATTTGCCTAAGGGATTTTAATATTTTAAAAAATAAAATTTTGTACCCAAACTATTAGTAACAATTTACAATTTATGCATCTTATAAATACATTCATTAAATATTTGCCGCCATAACTACTATCAATGTCTATTCACCTTATTTTGTGCAGTGATTGATTTTTATTTAAAGTAAGATAGAGTAGCAAAAAAAATACAGAAAAAGAGTTAAAATTTGATGTTAAGGTAAAATTCATCAAATAAACCTTCCATTAAAATGAAGAAAGTTTTATTTGTTCATATATGTGCAGCATTATAATAACTTCCTACCAAAAAATGACAAATATTTAAAAATTTTATATTTTCCTTTATTTATTCTACATTATTGGTTTTCATGTTTGCTCTCCTTTCTTGACATCCTGGTCCCCGCAACTATCTTGCATTGCCTGTTATGAAGCAAATTTCCATTGAAATAATTTGTTACCGGGATGATAGTTTGTTTTTTTGTATGTTATAAAACTTTTTAAACCACCATTTTCATTTTTGCTTTAAATTTATGTTATTGTACTATGGCTGTAATCCTTGAGTTGACAGGATGTTTGCGCGACTTTAATATTAAAATGCAAATCAATGAATTTTTTGTGTGGTGAAAATAAAAAAAACAAAAAAAGAACAGTAGAAAAACAAATCTTAACAATACATATAAACTGATGCGAGAATAAAGGAAATCGAAAAATAAAAAATAAAATAAGAAGGAACTTTTGGTGATTCACGGGGAAAAAAAGATGTCACGAATTATAAAACTGTTTGATCGGAAATAAAAATGAATTAAAAATAATAAAAATTCATTTTCCAACTATCAATTTATAGAAATCTGAAGTCTTGAGGGTACCATATAAAAATTTTGAGCTGTATACTGATTTGCAATTTAAAAATTTTAAGAGTTTATTATGGGTTTTAAAATTAAAAATTTTTCAAAGCATAAGTATATTATGTCAAAATCATTGCATTCACGATACTTATACATAGTATAAATTATTAGTTTTTTTTAGAATAAAATTGCGATTGATAAAAGCAATCTAATCATTTAAAAACACTTAAAATTTTAATGGAAAATTTTTTAAGGAAATGTATTGAATATTGAATTATTTCGAAACGATTAAATGCTTAAAAATTATTTGAAACAATGTTTCTAACAAAAAAAAAAATGCATAACATTATTTTGACTATAATACACTTGAACTAGAAAATAGAAAGGAATTTAATCGATGTATCAATTAAAATTTGACATCGTCTAGATAGCACAGCTTAGAGTTAAATGATTTAAGCTATCTAAATTAGAAAATTCAAACCTATTTTAAACTTATCCGTAAAACGCAATATTATCAAATGCTCAAATAAATGAATTTGGAAAAATCTAATGGTACTCTAATATTATGTGAAACCAGCCAATTAGCATTCATATTAAATAAAAAGTAAAATCTCAGCCACCTGAAAGTGATAATACATATGCGCTTCTAAATACAAAAGAGCCAACCCCAATAGAAAATAATTCATATACAAATCTTTCTAATGCAAGACACCTAAAAATTCTTTACAATTTTTCAGATTTTTTTTTTTTCAATTTAAAATTCTGACATATTTAAAGAAATTGTAAAATTTAAAAAGAAAATGAAAAAAATAGTTGGAAAAGATTTATGAAGGTGAAAATAAAAAGTTAAAGGGTATAAAAAAAAGTTTAAATTTGATTTTGATACCAAATGACAGATATTTGGATATTATACTATGGATATTTAGAATAGAATAGAATGACGAATATTTTTTTTATATTTTAAAAAAAGAAAATCGTTATATTGAACGCAAATACATTTTCAATTTTATTTTGATAAACGATGTATGATACTGAAATTGACATTAGTAAAGATATATGAATGGAAAAGAAATAATAAAATATCAGTTAAAATGTAAAGAAAAATTTTATAATAAAAATAAGGTTAAAGATTTTCATTGTTAAATATTTGACAAATTATCGTATTTATATATAGATAATATATGAAAGAACATATTTTAAATTGAACTTATTAAAATTTTAAATTGAAAATTTTTACCTCAGATAAGTTTATTCAACAGTTTAAAGGAGTTTTTTTTTTTAAATTTAAGATACTATATTGAATTTATCAATATTTACCTCTCAAAAATAGATACATAGTTATATGTAGTTATTTAATTTGAAATATTTAAAAACATCAAAACGTCTAACTTCGTCTAAAATAAGCGAGTCAATCCCCGTACACATACAATCGATCTGACCGATAGCTCAGTGGTAAAGTGGCGGCTTTTCAATCGAAAAGTCTCGGGTTCAAATTCTGGTCGGATCATATCTAATAAAAAAATTTAGTGTATATTAAAAATAATTTAATAAGAAGTCCAAATGTCAAATAGGCAAAGGATTAATATTATCAGGCAATATTTCCTATTGTCTGATACTACAAATAAATAATTAAATAAATAAGAAACGATCGAATTTAATAATAGTTCGCATAATATAATCTAATATATATATATATATATAATAAAGAATAGGTATTCGTTTTATAATCAAACCTATTTATAAATTTTAAATCTATTACACCCTATATACTAAATTATATATTTTAAAATTACTAAATTATATAGTATATTATAATAAAAGACATTATTAAGCTAAAACTAAATTTCGTCCCATATTTTGAAAATATTACAGATTTTGTATTTGCATTAGCTATTCTTGATAGGAAGATCGTTATTAAATTAGTATTTGCAAAATTGTTGGTCGTTTTTTTATGGTTTTACTGATTATTGTTTTAAATTTGAAGAAAAATGATTGGTTTCGTTTAACTTTTATTACTCACTATTCTCAGTTAACTGTAAAACTTAAACTTTGATTTTTCATTTAGATTTTAAATGTAAAAAATATATTCTTTTTACCCATTATACTAATAACATTAATATTTATTGAAGAAAACCCTATTAAACCTATTTTGAAATTCAACATTAGGTAAATCAATCAATTAATTTTCATTATTTGCAAAATTATTATTTAAACAAGTATAAATTATTAGCTTCTTCTATATAAACAAGTTACCACAATTTCACCAATCTTATTAAAATTTTTTATGTAATTTTGAAAACAATTGAAAAGTTTTCTTTATAAACTAAAATTAAAATTTTGCAAATCACAATAATTTTTCATTTAAATTTGCTTTCTTTTTCTATTTAGGTTTTTTTAATTTAAAAAAAAAAACTATACAGCTCCTACTGTATATTTATATAAGATTATATTCATGCTTATATTAAAATATTTTAAATCTATTCGGTATTTTGAAAGAGCAACTTTTTATTATTAGCATTATTCAAAGTTTGTATATATATATACGACTACACTACATATATTTATATAAATATTTATTAACTATTCCAAACTAATTCATTGCCATTAGATGAAATTAAACATCCCAATTAAATTTTATTTTAATTCATCACCTATTTTTGTCGTTTTATTTATTTTGATTTTTTTTCTCAAAAGTTTTTTTCCAATTACCCAATTTTTACCACTTCAAAGTTTATTGGTTTTTTTTTTTTTGAACAAAACGAAAGTTAATTCGACATTTTAACGTTCTTGCTTTTTTAAGAACTCCTCTTCTCTCTTTTTTGAAAAATTATTTGAAATGCTTTTAAATAAATAAAACAAAAACTAATCAAAAAGTAAATAAAATAAAATAATCAAGTGTGAGGGAAGGAAAAATACAGAGCCAAAAATGAATTAAATGAAAATTTACTTTAAAATTTTTGAGTTTTTAATTTTATTACAACCCTTACCATTTTTTCTTCACTTCAGCCAAAAAGTGGTTAACAAAAAAACTTTAAAACGAATAAATGTTGGGGTTTTATTATATGCAGGGGTCTATAAACTTTACTCATAATTAAAAATACATAGTTTTTTTCATTCATTACATTTGTTCTTACTTTATTTTTTCAAAACTTCAGAATAATTTACTTTAAGAAAATTTGGGGGTTTTTGGTACTAAACTAAAGTTTTAAAGCAATAAATTTGATCGAAATTCGAGATTCTTCCGATTCAATATTAGATATCATTGATATATGTTAATGAAGAAGTGTGAGTTTTATAATCATAATGTAATTAAAATTTGCTAATGATTATTAACAAACTATATATATATTTATACTTTTTGAAACCTCATTATATGTAGTTTTAAAATTTTAAGAACTGGTAAGATACATATCCATCAATAAGGTAGGTTAAACCCTATACAGTTGTATTGTAATAAAAACATAAAAAACTTCGAAAAAGTCTTTTAGCTAAACCTACAGCTACTTCCCGGGCATTGTAATATCGTTTTCTTTAGAGCTTTCCTCTTAACTTGGAGGAAGTTTTGGTTTTAAAATTAAAAAAATCTAGACAATTTAGCACTTCGTATCTAATATTACACTTAAACTTATTATAAGCCGTAAACAATACCTTGTAATGAAATAAAATGAGTATGTTGACTAAAACTTCCTTAAGCTTCCTTTCGGCTCCCATCCCTGAACCTTCCTCAACTATATTTCAATACCAATGGGTTTCGCTTTATTTAATATTGCAAACTTCTGATTGTATTAAAAATTTTTTACATACAATATTACATACAATATAAACCAATATAAAACTTTTTTTTAGCTTTTTTTGCTCTCTTTTTCTCTAAAAAGAAAAATAAATAAAAATTAAAAAAAAATTCCACACAAAAAAAACAAAAAAATAAATTATAATTTTACCATCGTTCATTTCTGAGCTCCTAATATATTTCAGTTGATTTACTTATATATACTTTTGGTTTTTCACCACAGTGTCAAAATAACGTAATTTCTAGAATTCAAATAAAATACAAAAACAAAAATGAAAAAGCAAATGGGAATTATTTTAAGCTTTATCCTTATATTTATTAGTAAAGATTAATAATTTCAAGCAGTCAGATTTTCAAATTATTAGTTTTGTTTTTTCTTCGCCTTTATTATGATGACAATTATGAGACCGAATTTTCCCCCACCACAGAAATAAAACAAAATCCAAAATCTTAATATACTTAAAATTAAAATTCATTAAAAATGTGAAGCAAAATACAAAAATAAAAAATCATCTTTTTTTCTCTTTCTTACTTATACTTTACTTTGTTAGTGATTTCCTTTAATTGGACCACAGAATAATTGTTAGCACAAAATGTGCCACAAATTAAAAAGCTTATTAAAAATTTTCAGTGTTTGACAATAAATCATTTGATTTTGGGTTGTTTTTTTATATTTTTCATTTATTTACGCCATTCTTTAGGCAAATGTGGTGAGAAATTATGTATAAAAGGTGGATTTAGAGAGAGAGAATTAGAGAAAAGAGGATTAGTCAAGTTAAAAATTTTTTTCATTTTTACTAATTGTTTATTTTAAGTTTTGAAATAAATAAATAGTGAATAGGCGCAAATTGACCCAAAGAAATAAAGTTAAAAAAAATCAAACGGTATAAAAGAACTTGGGTCTCCCAAAATAATTGGAAAAGGTTCCCTAAGGACATTTGTTCTTATAAAATAAATCCCAAAAGTTAATCATTTTAGAGTATTTCATTTTTCCGGAATATTGGTAAATATATGTATTTAAATTAGTTACAAAATCAGTGCAATTCATCTCTTACAAATTATGAATTTGAAATGCGAACTTTTAAATTAAGAGAATAATTTGACGATGAAAAATATACTTCCTATATTAAATTTAAGCTTCGGATTTGTAAGACTAACAAGAATTCTTTAATTTTGAAACTAAAAAGTTGCATACACCTAAAGGGTTTCCAATTTTGGAACTTAAAAGTTGCATACAATAAACTTTTTTGGGTTCTGGTTTTGGAAACTTTTTCTAAGGAATTTTTTTCATAAAGTCATCAATAGAAGTTACATCTATTTCAAGATTATAAGAAATTTTTTGTTTTCGCGGTTTTTTAGGAAGAAAAAAATTTAATAAAAAAATTGTATATTTAGCGCAAAAAAATTTCCACAAATTAAAATAATTTGAATGAATGAATTATAGGATTTTTATTTATCTTTAGTAGTAGTTTTACGTTTTAATTTTATCCAATTAAGCGAGATTTAGTCATTTTATAAAACTTCATAAAAGCTTTAATTAAAGTTAAGTAGGGAAAACATAATTTACATTAATAAACCCGAGCAGATGGTGTTCAAATTATATAAACTATTGTTTTGAAAAGTGTTTTACTATAAGTTTTTATATGGTTTTAAATGGATGGCCTTATTTAAAAACTTCTACTATTTTTAAATTTGCTTTCAGAATATATGAGAGAATTAGTACTTTACACAATTTAATTTTTTTGAAAGTATGAAAATTATACAATTCACTATTTTTTAATTAAAAAAAATTTGAGTTTTGAAAACCTATATTAGCATTTAAATTGTTATGCGTAATCATTCATTAGTAAGATTTCTTTAAATGAGTCCCAACTTTGGGTCTTTGGAGGATGAGCAAAAAAGTCTATAATAAAATTTAAAGAACTTTAGCTTGTATAATTAGTTTAGAAATGTTGCAAATAGATAAAAGGACGATCACAGTCAATTAAAACATATTTCAAATTAGTTTTTGAACAAGTGCTAAAAAAAACCAAAACCTATAAATATATATTTATTTAGGAAATTCTTCATTATCTTTTAAACACCTAAATAGAAAATAGAAAAAAATATCAAACACTTAATTTCCATCTATAGAAAATTGGTCAAATAAAATAAATCAATTCTTTGGCCTCAAAATTAATGTCAAAATAAATCAATTCTTTGGCCTCAAAATAGAAGTTTCAATAGCCTTAATATGTCTGAAAACATTATATATTTTTATACTGACGAAAAAAAATTTTCTTTATACTTAGTTAAAACACTTTTAACAAAAGAATTTTTTTCAAAGAAAACCCGTAATTGATTTAAATTTATCTTTGAACATTTTGTTTAAAAAAAACCAAATAAAATCAATTCAAAAGTTTTATATTTGTTTTTCTTTAATTTTCAATTCAATTTTTTGCTGTTTTTTAGCTTCTAATACTTTATATAGTGTTAGAAATTACTTTCATTTATCAACTTAAATCATTTATTCATTTAATTCTATTCAGTTTTCCTGTCGAAATTTTTCGTTATCTTTTCAATTATTTTTCATTTAACGTTTGTTTGCTGTTTTTTTTTTCTGAACTTTTGTGTAAATTAAATTCAATCCATTACTTTTTGATATTTAAGTGTATAAAGAGAGATCCCTTAAAAGTTTTTGTTGCTATTTTTATTTCTATGTATATATATATACATATTAGCATCAAAACACCTGAAGTACTTAATCATGAGATCGACACCTTTTAAAAAAAAAAATTTTTTTAATTCTAAATCATTTTTGCACTATGTTTTATTTGCTATGTCTTCTCCAAGAATTTCCCAAAGGAACCGAAAGCTTTTTATCTTGTTTTTGTTTTTTTTTTGGTTTTCTTTGGCGTATTTTTGTTTTTGTTAATAAACAAAATAAACTTTGATTCATACGAATTTAAATTTTTGTACAGATTTTCTTCCAACCATAGTGCATTGTAAAATTTTTTTTGAAATTGCTTTACGAATTTGTTTAAACAAACAGAGGAAAAATACCATAAAAGCGGGAAAAATTAATGGGATTTGTCTTTCCCGGTTAAATAAATCACTTTCAACGCTTCCAAGAATATTTAAACAAAATCTTAAAAATGGTGGCAACAAAAATCAGAAAAATATAAAATAATAAATTGATTATGTTAGACTGTGTGACATAAAGATGTTATTACATAATAGGAAAATAAATTCCATTCACATTGAATCCATATTTTATAAACATTCTGTAGAAAATAAAAGAAAATCTAATCGGTAAAATTAAAAAAAAAAAATTTTTTTGGAATCTATAAGACAGAATTTTTAAAATATTTTTCTATTAGTAAAAGAACGAATAAAAGATGAAAAAAGAATTAAAAATATGAAATAGAAAAGTAGAGAAATATAGATAAAGAATAATAGAAGAATAAAATGAATAATGTTGTTATAAGAAACAAAATGACAGTTAATGCCAGGAAGTTTAATAATGAAAGAAAAGGAAGTCAGTAAATGCATTTTTTTTTATGACAAAAGTATTTAAAAAAAAATGATAAATTATTAATTTGTTGGTTCATATCTAACGTCCATTTAAAAATCTCATTTACCCTAAAGAAGCCAAATGAAAATTATTTTGATAAGTTATTTTTTAATTTAATTTTAAAAGATATAATATAAACGAGGAAGAGTGTAGTAGAGTAGACTGTGTCAACTCTGGGATACCCGTATGACCGTAATATATACATTATATCATCCGGTTAATTACTTTTGGCAAAATTTCAAACATTCAGCTTTATTAGGTGCAGAGTAATGCTCATATAAAAGAAGGAGTTGTATGGCAGCTACTCGAACCCTTTGCAGTAGACCAACCAAATTTTGCAGTAACTTTGGCCATTACACTAAACTATTTTTGGCAAAATTTCAGACACCCAGCTTCATTTGGTGTAGTGTAATCCTCATATAAAAGAAGGAGTTGTATGGCAGCTACTCGAACCCTCAGCTGTAGACCAACCAAATTTTGCAGTAACTTTGGCCATTACACTAAACTATTTTTTGCAAAATTTCAGACACCCAGCTTCATCAGGTGTAGTGTAAAGCTCATATAAAAGAAGGAGTTGTATGGCAGCTACTCGAACCCTCTGCAGTAGACCAACCAAATTTTGCAGTAACTTTGGCCATTATACTAAACTACTTTTGGCAAAATTTTAGACACGCAGCTTCCATGGGTATAGAGTAATGCTCATATAAAATTAGAAGTTGTATGGCAGGTACTCGAACCCGTGGACCAAAATGGCTGAAATTCAAACTCGATTTCGTTTTTTGCATAAAAACGAATTTGTGAAAATTTCATAATCCTAGCTCCTTTACTTTTTGAGTTATCGTGATGACGGACGGACGGACGGAAGGACGGACGGACGGAAGGACGGACGGACGGACGGACGGACGGACATACATAGCTAAATCGATTTATTTTTTGATTCTGATCCGATCCATACACTTGAGTCTATATCTACCCCCCCTCCTTCTCTGCGTTACAAACGTAATGGCAAATTTATTATACCCTTGGACTATATAGTCATACGGGTATAAAAATTATTTTTTGTATGGTATCAATTCATCATCATCAACATTACCATCACCATCATCATCACCATCACCATTATCATCATCATCATACAGGAAAATGTAAGATTAAAGAAAAGCAACTAGAAAAATAAATTTTAATTAACCAAATAAAAAAATAAAATATTTGGCGCCATTTTTAAAATCTATAAAAAGTTTGATCACAAGGCAACCAGAAATGAAAATTGACAATAAGCTTACTAAATAAAAACATTGTGTCCTAACTAATTTTTTTCCTTTCTTGTTTTCTAACAATAGATTTCTCTCAAATTTAGATTTTACATTGAATATGGCAAAACGTCAATTTAAGCCTGCAAATATGCAATATATAAAGGGATAAAATTTTGTTACACTAGCCTGCTGTAAATTCCTTACAAGTGTCTAATATATATTTTGATAAAAAAGTAATTAAATTAAAATTATGAGGGTGATCTATTTTTGGAAAAATTTTACCGAAGACGGAAATTACAAAAAAAAAAAATAAAACATTAAAAGGTCAAAATGTTTTCACCTTATGACAAAACGTCAATTTTAGCCAGAAAATATGCAATTAAAACGAATTAAAATATTTTAAATTTGTCTCTTGTGGATTTGAAAATCTGCGCGGCTAGTAAAATTTGTGAATTTAAGAGATAAATTGAAATAGGGAAATATGGCATTTTTGTATATTTGTTTTCTCATTTTCAGAGTTAAAGCCCAAAGGTCGTTTTTGGAATTAGATGTTACAAATACCAAGAAATCGAAATAAAATATCGAAGTTTGCGCAACTAATCGCGGTTAACCCAATTACAATCTAATTGGAAATTAATTTATATTCAAGATATGTATATGAAGACAAATTCTTAATAATTTAAAAATGTTAATTTAAAAAAATTTATTATTATTAAAATAAAAACTGTATCCTTAAAAGTCAATTTACACAAACAAATTTAAACGATCTAAGCAAAAACTTTAAAATAAATAACGATTTTAAGTAGTCGGCTCCATTCATATTCATCATCTTTAATGCGAAACCAATATAGTAATCCAACCATTTTTTAATCATATTTTAATATCCATATATATATATATTTTTTTTAAATTTAACATATAAATCATTTTTTAATATCAACTCATTAAATTATTTATTTAACGTTTCTTTTCATTTCCTTCTAATATATTCGCATTACTTTTTTTTTAAATTAACATTTAAATTAACCATAAAATGGGTATCCAGACAATTATAATATTATAAGTACCGTAAAATAACAATTACACTCAATATTGTACTCAATATTCATTTGAATTTTTTTTTTCAATTCTTTTAATAGTAGAACATATATATATATATAGAGTCTATAATTACTATAAATAATTATAAAATTAACAAAGATAAAATAAAATAAAACAAATAAAATAAATAGTGAAGATTTTTTAATATACAATATTTTTTTCCCATAATTATTCACACTTTAATCATTTATAATTATTCATAATTATTGTATTCTACAATAGTCTTCTTTTACTTTTTGTATGTATCTTTCCCTTTTTGTTTTATCTTTGCTCTTTTTTTTTAAAAAAAAAAAAAGTATTTATATATTCATATCTTTCTTTTATTCTATAATTTTACTGTTATAGTGGTTATAGTGTTGATAATTTTATGATGGCATATTTTAAATGTCAGATTAATACCGTTTGGTTTTTCTGTTTGTTTTTATATTTGTAATTTTAAAATTCTTTTGTAATTTTAATTATTTAATTATTTTATTGTCAATTTTAATTGTTTTGTAAAAATAATATTCTTTTCATTATAAATTCATTATAAAAAAAAAAAATAAAGTTTATTTTTACAGTTATTTGATATTTAAATTTCGAATTTTTATTTTTTATGTTTATTTTTACTGTTATTTTATATTTAAATTTCGAATTTAATGTTTTATTTAGTTAATTTTATTTAAAAACAATACAAAATGAATTTTTAATAATTCATTATTTTCAATTGAGGGAATAAGTAATTTAAAAAAAATATTATTTTTAATTATCTATGATCCAATTACTTTTACCAAGTACTTTCCATTATACTTTCTAAGTTTATGCAAATATTAAAGCTTTCGAATTCGAATAGAAATTATAATTTTTGTATAAAAGTTTTTTGTTAGATGGTTCAAATTTTACTATATTACTGATACGATTAAGTATTAAATTTAATATAACAAGTACTTGCAAATATTTGCAAAGAATTATAAGTAAGTACTTGTTCATATTTGTAAAGAATAATAATAAAAACTTGAAAATATGTGATAATGATAACTAAATATTTGCAATATTTTTTTATTAATGTCAATATTAGTTTGTTTATAGGAAAAAAAATTGAATTGGATAATTATATATTACTTATCTTACTTAAATATGAAATTTTATTAACCAAATTAAAATATGGTTAAGTTTCTAAGGCAAATAAGTCTTTAGTTAAAAAAAATAGAATTGTACGTAACCGTAAATAAAATGACATGCAACATACGTTTCGTTTGGTTATTTTTTTTTGTGTTCAAGAACTTAAAAGTTGTTTGTATAAAATTTATCTTTGATTATGGATTAAAAAGATATGAAGGGTAGAATTAAATGGATTTTCTTAAATCTTATCGCCAAAATATTTTAGTATTGCAACTAAGTTTATATACCTATGTTGACAGTAGAACAAATAAAGCTAGGGCTGTTTTTGGAACACTCTGAAACATATGGCACTCAAATAATATCGCCCTGCGCACAAAGTTAAAAATATTTGAAACAAACGTCAAATCAGTACTTTTATACAGCTGTGAAACATGGAAGGTAACCGCCAATTTCACCAAAAATTTGCATGGTAAGTACTGTTTTGAAAGAAGCAGAAGCGGAATACAAAACTTGGTTACATCTAAAAGGAATTGCTAAGGATCGTGAAAGGTGGAGAGGATTTTTTGATGCACTATGCCCCACCAGGAGTTCCAGGATCCAGTAAGTTATAAGTTAAAAAATCTAAAAAACAATAAAAATGCATCGAATATTCCCATACTTATATCAGCAAATCATGAACTACTTTACTTAATTAAACTTTAACATTTTTCTAGTTAACAAAGTTTTTAAGAACTTAATACATTAATTAACAACATAATTAATTTAATTATAATTAAAAACAAATCACAAATTCCAAAAATAAAACAAAAGTGAATTTATAAGTCATTCTTTTTCTTAAAAAAAAAAAAAAAACTAGAAACATATTTTATAAAATATTTTGTAATGCACTTTGTAATTTCGCTTAAAAAACCACTCCACAGTATAAATAAAGAAAACAAAGTTCAAAAGTTTTATATTTTTTATGAAAAGTGAATGCACTACCGCATAGTTGATTATAGAAAAGTAGGTTGAATTAAATGAAAAACAAGAAAAACAAATTAATATTCTTTCACATTGTACATAATTTTATCGCATGAAACTTGATTTATTGCATGAGACACAAAAAAAAAAAAAGTTATAATTTAATTTTTTACTTTTTTTTTAATTTAAAAGTTTAAAAAAAAAAAATTAGAACGGAAAAGTTGATTTAATTTAAATTATTTTTTTTTGTTAGAGTTAAGTAAAACTGGTCAACAATTAAAATAGTATATGTATTATATTTATAGCACGCATATTATAATATCAGAGTACAAGAGAACTAAATGTTATTATAATTATAGGTAAAATTATAATAATACACGCAATCTTGTTCAAATACCGTTAAATGTTCTCTTAATATTGAAACAAAATAAAGAATTAATTCAATTAATATAAAAAAAAATTTTAATTATAAAAGAAAATAAAATATACAAATTAAATATTCAATGTTGATTGGGTCAAACTTTTATCTTTAATTTCAGTAATTTTAAACTTTGTTTACTTTGATTGCGTTGAATTAACACAAATTGGTTCAACTCTTTATTCATGAGTTTTATGTAAATTTCTTTTAATTTTTTTTATATAGTGAGATTTAAAAATTGAAAAAAAAAAAACAGAGTATAAAATGGTGTTAAGATATATTAAGACGAGCTGTCAAATTTGATTAAGATTGCATTAGATACCGTCAAAACTAAAAGAATCTTATCTATAATTTTTGGTAAATGGCATTTAAAAACGGAAAATATTTTAAATAATACCAATTGTTAATAAATATTTGCATAATCAAACATCTAAACGTCAAATCAAAAAGTTATAAAAATGTTCAATACAATAGTTTTATGAAAGGTTTCTTTACCAATAATGACTAATGACACAGTGGTTAAGTTGCAGGTCTTTTAATCGTAAGATCTAGAATTCAAACGTCAGATAGATTATCCTCAATTAAAAAATAATAATTTGTCGTTATATATATTTTCGGTGTTTTCCTAAATAAGGCAAATATGGATAAGACGCTTAAAATGCAAACATTTTATTAAGAGATTTTCATCTAAAAACAAAAACATCCCTAACGATATTCATATCATATATAAGTATTAAGAATTTCTGTTAAAAAAACAGTAAAAAACAGAGAAACACTAACACTTATAATGAAAAAATGTTAAATGCAGATACCTTATCATATAAATTTTATTAATATCAAATAGGATGAGGTTTGAAGGTGAAATTAGAGAAGATTATATTAAAAATGAAATACTTTGTATATAATATCACATTTATCAAATTCATTTTTAAATCTGATTAATTATATTTAATAGTTTTAAGATAGACCTAAAGAACATTATAATTAGACCATGCTATATATTATATGGATTAGGTTCTAATATAATCTTTGCATATAAGAATGATAAAGTGCAAAATAGAATACCTTAGCAACTTTTTCAAAATAAACACATCCTTGAAGCGGCTAAACATTTAAACTCAAAATGTAAACGCAAACCTAAAATGGAAAAAAACAAATTACAAACATTATTTCAAATATATAATCTAATATCCATATATGTACTATATCCATATACTTTGAGCCTTTGATATAAATTGTTAAAGATTTGTTAAAGGATTAAATAAAATGGAAAAAAAACTCTCTTGAACAGGATACAATATAGAAGAAAAATATTACCAATAATCCCCTATGACAAATAAGAATCGTTTCACGTCTACAATATTTTTTTTGTTATTTTTGCTTTTTATTAAGGTAGAAATTGAGTTGTTTAGGTTATATGTTAGTGATGAACACTTCTATGTATACTTATATAAACCAATAATTGAATAGAAATCATAATATATATCAAAAACTCAAAAAACATAACATATAACGATGAAAATAATGTTTTACAGTAATCATGCGACATCATTCAAGCGTAAAAATTGTTGTTAAACAATTCAAGAGGAAATGAAAAAAAAATTTTATGAAGCGGGCAATTACCCGATTTTAAACCAAATATTTAGACCATTTTTTTGTTGGCATGTATGGTTTTTATTGCTACATATTAATTTTGATAATTGATTGGAAAGTGTGGGATGTTAAAGAAGATTTTGATTTGCTTTTATTTCCTTTTTTTTGCAGATAATACGAATGTAGAATGCCAAAATTCTATTACAATTTTTTTTTGCAAAATACCTTATTTCGCTAATGTAATATCTTCATATGTTCTTATAGTTGTAGTTGGATTTTTATATTTCAAAAAAAAACGAAAGTTAAAAAAATTTAAAATTGAAAGGAAAGTTTTAATAAATTGTATTTTTTATATTAATTTATTTATATTATAGGTTTTTAGCTTTTTATTAATGAGATATTTTAAAGTATTTAAAGTAATGACTATAAAAAACGACGGATTTTATTTTAACTATTTTAATAGATTGCAAGATTTATTTAAATGTGTACTTAAATAAATCTTGCAATCTATTAAAATAGTTAAAATGCAAGGAAGTTTTTTTTTATACAATCGATGCTTTTAAGACTAAAGACTTATATTTCGAGCCAAGAATCATTACATATAAAGCATTTCATGTACATTCGAAACGCCATTTTTAATAGAGATAAATGCTTTAAAAACTACAGAAAAATAATATTAAACTTAGGGAAGTTTTGAAATAAAACTTATATAAGGATCTGATAATTAAGGGTATTGGTGGTAACCGTTACACATTAACCGAAGCGGTATGTGTTGAGGTTCGATATTTTATCAACTAAATATTAATATGGGTTTTAAAATATATAGTTAGTAGTAAGTATAAAGCAACTTGGAATAGATCTATTAGTAAGTTAGTGTTAAAGTAAAGTAAATTTAAACTTCTACGGATATATTTAAAATATTAAATATGTGCATAAATTAAACTTCATTTAAGACTTACAATACGATCCCACAACAAATTGAAAAAAAATAGATTCAATAATATAAAAATAAGCATAATAAGATATATTACAATTCCAAGCATTAGAAACTACTCATAAATGATGTTGACGTTCATATTACTGAAATTTAAACTTCTCTTTTGATGTTTTAAAATAATCAATGATTTTTTAAAGAATTTTATTAATCTCTAATTTTAATTATAAAGAATTTTAAAGACGCAATTTAATTAAAATAGACATTTATATTGAATGAATACATACAATCTACTAAAAATAACATTTTTATTTTAATTTTAATCCGGTTTTATTTATTTTTAAATCAAATATAAAATTAAATATTAAATAGATATTAAGTAAACTTATTAAATATAATTGTGCATCTAATCACAAATATTATTTTATTTGATACATGTTTAAAAAATTTATTTAATTTAAATAAACATTAAAAACAAATTTCCGTTTAAATATATTTACCCATACCTATATCAAGATACTTAGATATCTATACAATACTTAGAATCCTTATAAAAGCAGGCTTTACTTCTTCGTACCCTTTTCCTTGAATTAAGTGGGAAGCCAAAAAAGAAATTTTAATTAGGAAATTACTTATTATAAAATATTTTTAGAATTTAAAAAATTTATAAAACTTTTCTGACGAATATATGACATTTATAGACATACAAGTAAAATTTTGATGACTAAGTATGTTATTAATTTGATTGTGATAAGTGTGAAAAGATTTGAAACTTGAAGTGAGGGAAAAAAAGAAATATTGTTTCGGTAGGTTATATAAATGGGTCTTAAAAATGTATTAAACCAAAAAGAAGAGTATAAAAAATAATACCAAGATGAAAATTATTTATTATTACTTAATTAAATTTCAATTAAAATTTTAATTAAAAATTATATACTTATAAAATAAGTAGAATTTATTATTAAAATTTATTTGTGAAGTTATTCTTTAAATAAATTTATAAATATAAAAGAATAAATGTAAGTAATCACGGTTTTAAACTTTATTGAAAAATTTTATTAATAAATAAACGTAAAGTTTTTGTTTAGAAATAAATTTGCGTATGTTTAAGGGAAGCCAGAAGGCAAATAGATATGAAAATGCAAATTTTTTTAATTAGTTTGAATTTTGACGGGGTTGTTGTTATGCTTGAGGAATACCACAATTGAGTCAAAAGTAAATATGTAGTGTTAAAAAAGTGGCATTTGTTTTATATCTTCGTCCCAAAATCCCTTCAAAACTTTGCCAACTCCAATTTTTTTCATCTCTAGATTCTATAAGTATTTAGTGTTAAAATAATTTTTGAATCCATTCAAATTTAGAGTGTTGTAATAAGATTATTCACGTTTTGTAACTTTCTCCAAATATTTTTATAATAGCAAACTGCACGTAAAACCAACTAATTGGAAATTCAATAAAATATTATAGTCTCACCACTATTAATTAAAATACCCCCAAAAGAGTTGGTTTTATTTTTATTAAACAGGAGGACATTAAATTTTATTAGGAAGATATGTATCTTTTAATTTTTATACAATAATTTAAAAGAATACATTTAAAAAATTTTGAGTCTATTGCAAAAACATTTGTAATATTCCTACGTATTAACTTCTTATAATTAAAACATTGTATAGGAAATTTGCCAAACTAAAACTAAATTTCAACCTTACCTTCAACATTTTAAGTTTTCAAACTTATTCAAACTCAGAGGGCCATTGACTACTTATATATATATTTTCCCTTTAAATCTTAATTTTTATTTCTCTAAATTCTTTAAATATTTAAATTTGTTATAAATATATCTTGATTACACTTTTATATGTATATATATTTAAAAAATCTCCTTTATTTACTCCATATAAAAACACGTGTTTCAACATTAATTAACGTTCATTACAACCTAATAAAACCAACGAACAAAAGAAAAACCAAAACAAAGGAAAATAAAATATCAGCAAAAAGAAAAACTTCCAACTCAATTAAGAGCATTAAAAGAACAAAGAAAAATACAAATTAAATATATATATATATATATTTTGCATATAGATTGGAAGAATAATTTCGAACGGAAACTTCAGTTCTTCGTTTGCCAAAAAACAAAAAAAAAACCAAGATACAAAAAACAATTATGCTGTAACCAAAAAAACCTCTAATTTTATTTTATGTTTTTTGTTTTTTATATATTTTGGGCAAAAAATCATTAGACCATAGTATATAAAACTTGACATATTTTCTAGAATACTAATGTATATTTTTATATTGTATAAACGTATATATATAAAATATAAAATTTAATCCTTGTTTTGTCAGGATTTTAACTTTGTTCCACATCACAAATAGAATGGAACGACACACGAAAATATAATATAATAAAACATGTTAAGATACTATTGTATATTTTTGTAATATTAAAAATTGAAAAAGAATTTGCCATGTTGTATTGGTAAACTAGATGATAAATTACTTACACATTTAAATTTAAATCAAAAATTTAATAAGTTTATCTGATAACAATGCCCTATTTTATTTATTATTAGATATCAGAGATATCAGATTTATTATTAGATGAGAGGATCATTTTGATAAAATTACTCGTATATCAAGTGATTAGCAATTTTGAGACCAATTGATTACTACTAATTACTTTTGGTTATTAAAAGATTCATTAATTGCTAATACCATTGATTGAATAATAGTTTTAACAATTTCCCGCCTGTAAATTATTTAGATACGTATTTAATTAAAAAAGGAGGGAGTAAGTTTGGAACATTCTGTTGCATTTTGAAATAAGTAGTAACTAATATAACTATATAAATATAACTATAATTTATTGAATTTTTTTAAAACTTTTTAAATTTAAAAATTAAATATGTTTTACATAGAATGTTTGTTTAAATAAATTTCAAATACTAGAAAAAGACAGGGCCTGTTATATGATACTTTAAAATAATTGATTTTTTACAGCCTTCTATTATTTTCCACTTTATAAGACTTTCTTCCTCTAAATTTTATTATACAATATTTTTTTAACTAGTTACAATTAAAAAAAAAAATTAAACCTTTGCTAATTTTCATTTTTAAAATTTTTACTCAAATGTTTCATTTTGAACGGAATGTTTTTTAAAAGAAAAGTGTAGGAACAGAATTTTTTTAGGAATGAAAATGAATAAAATAAAGGCAAGAGACAGTGTATTCCAATATATATATATGTATAATGTATATTTATGTATATATATGGTTTTAATATAGTTATTCGAATGTATGTTAGACTATTTTACGCAGAGAAATAACAAGGAACGTATCATTAAATAAAATGACCTAATGACCCGCCTATACCTTTATAAAAATGAACTATTCTAATATGCTTTCTAGTTTTTTTTATTTAAATTCATTCCAATCCTTACATAGTTTTCCGATTAATTTACATGCTATAAAATGAAGTGTTAATTTGGTTCCTTATGGTTTGCGTTTTCATTCAACATACAAGATAACAAAAGAATAATCAAGGATTCCAAATAGTAAATTTTTTAATCATATACATATGTATAATTAACATACTTACTAAACAAATAACTCTTAATTTTTATTTGATATATACATAGCAAATGTCAACTACACCTTCTCTTCGTACAGAATTAATAGAATTATATAGAACTAAGTTTCATTTTTCATAATGAAAAAAACAAAGAATAACAAAGAATAAAAAATATAATTGATTTTCTGTCTCACTTTTTTTGTTTTTCATTCTCTAAGTAGATTTGTTATAATTTTGTACTTGAGGACATAAACTGAAACCTGTGACTATGATGATGACTAGGAGGGTGTGACTTACTGTAATTAATTTAAAAAAAAAAAAAAAACTTGTGTGATTTAATGGTAGACGACGACAATAATTATATAAAAAAATAAAGATAGGTTTACTTTGCTTTTCATTTGTTTTAATGGTAGACAATATTAGTTTTTTCTGTTTTTGTACTTTTTTTTGCAGGATTGTGTAAAGTCTGGGAGAACATATAAAAAATAATGTTCTAGAGTTAAATAATTTTAGGTGTAACTAAAATATTAAATTAATTTTTCTTTTTTTTTTGTAAAATAAAGAAAATTTAATAAAGACAAGTTAAATTAAAAAGTGTTAAATTTTGATTTTGTTTAAATTATGAACAGCTTTAAGAATGAATTTCATACCATAAATATACCATCAACCTTTCTCATAGAATTAGTGCCTACATTTAGTGTCTTCAATTAGATATCCCAAATAACTTTAAATATTTGTTCTTTGACGCACTTTAAATAATATTATATAATGAAACATTGAACTTTATTGAACTATTGAAAAGCTACCTTAAATTATGCCTGCCAACACACATTACGAGTTATGATCTATTACACAGTTTCAATACAATGAATTTAAAAAAAATATTGGGTATTAAAAGGCAGCATTTCTGACAGAAATTTAAGTTTTTAACAGCCATACTTGATATGGCAGAAGCAGTAAAAGCCATTGGGTAAACCAGTGTATACAATAATCATATGGCTTATTTTTCAACACATGAAAAATATATAAATTCCAAAATGTTAAAAAAAAAATATGTGTAAACAAAATCTAGCTAAGGAAATTATTTAATAACAAGATGCTAAAATAAAAAATATTAATCCTTAATACTATTTGTTTATTATTATGATACCATTAATATATTAGGTAAATATGATTAGAGATTGAAAAATGTTAATGCTTATTTGGTAAAATTTTAGCTCACATATCCTTTTTCCTTTTCAGGAAGAAGTTTTGGATTTGGATTTCATTTTTCATTTCTATATATATATATTGATCATTCACTGTTTTAGATATTGAAACAACATAAGCCGGAAAGCATCATTCAGTTTTATTAGTATTTTTCTCCAATTAATTAAATTAATTAAAAGATATTTTTTCGAATATAATCCTTTAGAGTTAGGAAGAACTAAAGGCTATATCGGCTGGAATAAAAACGAATTAAAAGAAACAAAGTTCTATTCCACATAACTTTCGAATTAGAATATTTTCATTCTTTCATATTGATTAAAAGAAACAAAGTTCTATTCCACATAACTTTCGAATTAGAATATTTTCATTCTTTCATATTGAGAAAAAATTTATAAAACTGAACGTTATTTTAGAATTTAACACAGAACAACAAAATGTGGATCGTTCGGGGATAGATGAAATAAAGTTTTGTCAGAAATTAAGTAATCCATTCCCAACAAAATGAGTTTTTAAAGAGATGCAGAAAATAAAAGTAATTAGGGACTGAAAAAAAAAATTCTGTATTACGAATTAATATGGCAAAGAATAAGTTTTGTTGATGTCTACCAACAACAATATATATTTTTTATACCGTATGTTGAAGTGTTTGCATACATTTCATTCATTTGTAATGATTTCCAAGTGCTCTGTTTCTTGTATTTTTTTATGTTCGTTTCCTTTGTTTTGAATTTTACTATGAAAATTCGGGATAAAATTCATAAGATGTATTGTGTGCACAGTGCATCAATTAATGCAGCACTTGTAACACGCACAGATGCATTGAAAGTAAATTTTCATCATCACTTTTCTTTATTTTGTATATTACATTTACATATATGTATGTAATTTGTTTTTGTACACAGTATGGTAGAACAAAAACTCTCTTTTATTTCGTTTTTATTCCAGCAGATAGCATTCATAAGTATTATTATGACGAATGAATAAATTATGATGATTTTTTTTATTCTCATGTTTTTTTTTAATTTCTGTTTTTAATTTGAATAAAAGAAAAAGTTTTCAAAAAATTTTCCAATTAAATCTGAAAAATTATGATTACTTTGCTTCTAAATTTTATGTGTTTTAATAACGTTCTTTAAAACGAATTCAAGTGTAGACTAAATTTTCAAGTGTTTAATTTTTCTTTTTTGATAACTTATTAAAATAAAAGAATTTTTTGTTTTGTAATTCCTAAAAACTCTAGACACATGTTTTAAATTTAATTATAAATAAATATAAACTTTTGCAAAACGAAATTTTTAGGTTTTCTAGTGAAATCAAGTAGGATTATTTTCTACCTAGGTGTATGACACATTTCACTTATGTGCGCTTTATACATATTCAAGAATGTAAAACTAATTTAAAAGATTTCAAGCTCCTAGTCCCTACTCCTAGATATGAGATAATACCTAATAAAAACAATGAAACATTGCGGAAAACATAGAAATTACATAAGGGCTTTGTTAAGAAAAAGAAATTATAATTAATGCGTAATACAACAAAAAATAACATAATATTTTTTATTATTTACGAAATCTAAAGATATAAATCAAAGATCAAATCATATTCAACACGTTTTCTCTTCCTTTTTAGTACTATCAAATAGTGTATAATACCTTTACATATTTTTTTAAAACTCTTTTCATGCACTATTTAATTCAAGGTTGCTATTATATTACCTGCGGCAAAAAGTGAATTTGAATTCACTGATAGTTTAAACTTATTTGTAATTTAATGTAACTTATAAATAAGATATTTTCTATGAAATTTAATTTAAATGATATAAATGTACTAATACTAACATGATATAAACATATTATATAATTTATATACATAAACATACGTTATTATATACGTACATAAATATATAAAAAAATATTAAATATTCAAAAAATAAAATTCACAAATAAAGCAAACATGTGCATTGGAAATATATAAATTAATATCTATATAAAAAAATTGTTAAGATCAGGTTAATTAATAAAAAAAATTAAAAGATTATAATGGTAGGTTAGTTAAAGTTCATGTAATTGGCATAATAATTAATTAACATTTGTAATGATTTGGTATGAAAGATGTCTAGATTTCAAAATACTGGTAAACTTAGTCAAAATTCAAAATATAAACAAAGTAAAACACACTTATGTTCATATTTAAAAGAATAAATTTGTAAATTAATTTGCAAAATACAAAAAAGATCAATATTTTTATAAAAATAAAAAGAGATTTATAATGGAAGATAATAAATAAAGGTTTATTAAACTTTTGTCATAGGTTCAAAAATAATTTTTAATAAATTTTATAAGAACTTTAAAATTGAAAGATTCTTACACATTTAAAAAACAAAAAAACGAACCTTTAACCTATGTATATTGCATAATCAATATATCATATGAATATTAAAACATGATTTCAGTTTGATTTAATATTAAGTAATTTTTAGTATTAATTTATACTCACCTGAAAAGAATTTATCAGAATTTCTTGTGTTGATCTTAAATATTCCTTAACATTTAGTATAATTAAATCTTGAATTGTGAATATATTTTAACTTCAAAACAATTAATGGGAGTATTTAATAGGTATGCGAATTCCATCCGTATGTAGCCAGATTCCTTAAAATAAACATATGTATGTACTTTTCAATATTCAGAAAAAGGGTAGATATTTACAATTATATGTGTAATTAAATTTATTAATATGTTATTTAAATTAATTTGAAAATGCTTACATTAAAATTTAAAGATAACTGAAATTAAATAAGATGAACTGAACATTAAAAGCTATAAAAATACATGTAAAAAAATCCTTTTTAAATTCATTAAATGATAAAAATTTGAAAAATCACTTAATTTGTTTATAATTATATATGTATACATTTGTGAAAAGTTAGATACTTACCTAAAAATTTAGAATAATTATGTATTTTAAATTAATCTCTTACTCCCATTTGTTATTCCATTATAAACTTCGTACCAATTGTATTCAATCATCATCTATCCATACTTAATTCAAACTTCAAAGCTTCTTAATTCTTATTAATCACACATATACATACATAAGTACATAAAATATTCTAAATTAAATTATTTCACTTTCAAGTTTAAATTTTTATCCATGAAATATCAACATTATCCATTAAATTAATACGAAGTATAGGTAAATATTATCTATTAATATCAATAAATCGAAATTCAAAATTCCAAAAACACTATTTGAAATATTTTTAAATTTCCAAAGTCGAAACCACCCAGCGTTCTTTTTTATTTTTACAGTTAACTTTTAAAATTTCAAATTTAAAGAAGAGTTGAATGTATTTTCAATTCTTCATTCAATCTTGTTCAATATCATTCAATATTAAAATTTGACAACTAAGAATAAGCATATTGACATATAATTTTGTCGTTCAAAAATTTCTATTGTGAATTATGATACAAACACAATGTAATTTTTAAATTATTATAAATTTAATCACAATATAATTTTTGACTTACGCAAACTAAAAATTTGAATTGTTTTGAAAATTCTGATTAGTGATAAATAACTTAAGGATTTGTTTGACATTTCTTTAGTTAAAAATTTATAAAAAAAATTTTTTGTATACATTCAAACTTTACAAGTGCAAATTTTACGCAGTTTATAATATATACAATACTTAATTGGAGGCCTCCAATACCTTTAGAAATGTAGGTTAAGTGCGTTTTAAAATACAGATATAATACAGTGGTAAGTATGATAAAGATTTAGATGGTTTACAAACAATATTAAAAATTAATCTTCAAACAAAATAAAACTTAAATTCAATTCAATTTAACTAATCTCTTGTAATTTTAATTTTTCATTATTAAATTGTAGAACACCCAAATGTATACAAATTTTACAATTCATGCAAGAATTGTTTCGAAACATTAGAAATTTCTCGTGAGAAAAAACTACCAATTAAAAAAGATAATTATAATTTGTACTAAAGTGAAGAAATCCCATTTGCTAAAATTAAGAAAAAAAACTTCATCTCATCATGTAATTTTTTTTTATTTTTAGGAAACTTTATAAATACTTTCTTTTAAACTTTACTTGTAAAATTTTTTCCATTCTTTTAAGCATAAAATTACTTAAGAATTGAAAATTTTCCATGCTTTTAAAAGGTTTTTTTGTTTATATTTCGCTATAGTACTATCTATCTACCACCCAAAAAAATTTTTACTCCTACCCAGAGTATTTGTTGCGAATTTTTTTTTCTCATCAGTAAACTTAAGTGTTAACCGTTCAGACAAAAAAGTTGTTTATTTTTTATTTATATGTGTATATGACGGGTTATGCAGGGTTTTGTAGTTGTAGATGCTAATGGTATTATTTAAAAAACTTTGGCAAAATTAAAGGAAATGCTTAGTCATTCAAATAACAATTAACCACTTTTTACTTGTTTTTTCTTTTGCTGAATTAAAATTATTTATAAATGTTTTCGTCTTTTTTTTGCAAAAATTTAATTACAAATTTAGATTTAATGAAGAGAAGGTGTATTATAAAAGTTTTCTTTTGTAAAATTTTATATATAATCGATAAAAGAACTAAAACCTTAACTGTCGAATTCGGTAGTTACTACCTTATATGCTATAAACTAAGTAAATCGTTCTAGTCAAGTTTGAAATAGTAGTAAAAGTAGTATTTAAATATTTAAAATATATAAACTAAAACTATTTATTTATTTGTAGTACCAGACAATAGTAAATATTTGCCTGATAATATTAATCATTTGCCGATTTGACATTTGGACCCAAATCGGCAAAGTGCTTAAATTATTGTAATATACACTATATTTTTTTATTATATATGAATCCGACCAGAAAACCTTTTGAACCCGAAACTTTTCGATTTTAGTGGTACAATGGATATTTTACCACTAAGCTATCGGTCAGATCTAAAACTATTATTCATCATCTTAAAAAAAAGGAAATAAAAATTGGTACATAGAATAGACACTTAACTTTATTACCTTTAATTTATTATTAACTATGGATTTGAGAATCTAATAAGTAAGAAACTCAGTATAAATAACAAATAGCTAAATAATTCTAACGTCAGCAAACAAAAGTGAATAGTTGGGATTTTGGGAAACAATCATTAAATAATATAAGCCCTTTAAATAGGGAGCAGCAAGCATTATTCTGCTTTACAGGGATACAATTACAATTAAAGTTTGCAATTAAGCGTCCAAAAATTTTTCAAAAGTTGTGTAATTTTGGAAATTTTTATAAAACCTTTAACCTAATAAAATATAATTTTTAATTATTTGACAGCAAATAGTTTTAATTTTATATTTTATTTTATTATTTATTCTTATTCGAATTTAAGCAATTTTTAAATCTTCAATTGTAAATCATAGATTACCCTATATTTCATTCTAATTAATTTCAAAGTCATAAGCGTTTTTTATAATAAGTATTTATTTTAAGGTTAAGATAGAACTTCAGGTAATAGAAACAAAAAATTGATTGAAGATTTAAATAGAAAAAAAGATCGATTAATTTTTTTTAAAAATATTATATTAAATATACAAAAAAAATTTTAGACACCTGGACGAATACAATTAGTATCATTTTTGGCGCTTTTTATTAATTTTGTGCGTTTCAGTTTTTTAAAACTTTTTTTTTTGAACGAATAAAATAAAAAGCGAAAAAAATATTCAAAATATTCTATAAAAGTTACTTTTAACTAATGTGAGAACGCAGAAAAGTTTAACATTTAAAAGATTGTTTTTATAATTTTTTTTTATAAAAAGTTATTCAAAAAACTCACTTCCGAGTTTAATTATAAGTGATTATAAAACTATTTAACAAATTGTGATGTAATTTAAGGTAATTGCGAGATTTTTCTGCAGTGATATTGAATTTTTTTTTAAATATTTTAAGAAGCCTTTTACTTTAATAGAACTGGTATCTCTTCTTTAATAAGGTTATTATACAAAATACCAATCTTAAAAAATAACGTCCTCCAATTAGAATAACTGAGTCGTTTTCAAATATGTTTAAATAACGATGTTGAAAACTAATGTAATTCGCAGAGATTTGGGGAAACTACCACGTTTAAAAATTCACAATAGCGATCATTGTGAATCAACACGATTTGTTGACGTTGAAATCAACTTTATTTACTTGGCACTTTGGCAGCAAATTGAATAACTTAAATGTAGATCTGTAGATCTACTAAATAAATATTCAAAAGTCAAATTTGAAAATTCAAACTGATGCAGTTTTGGCAGTTAACAAGTAATAAATGGTGAATTATTTTTTAATTTAAATAACAGTTTTTAGTTAAATTGAAAATTTAAATAGGTAACAAATAATTTATGGGTTTAAAACAAAAGTACGAAGAATTTCTAAATTCTGATTCCTGATTATAAATGGACAATCACTATGTAATATAACAGATAATATGGAATACATATCGCAAAATGTTGAAATATGTTGCTGTGCACGTAAAGATGAGCTAATTAATCAAAAATGATGCTAACATTTTTATTAATTCATTCAAATATTAAATTAAACAGGTAACTATAAATATGCAACAGGTTTATTTAAATTATTGGATTAGAGTTAAGTTTAAAGAACCACCATGATTTTTATTTCATATTGTAGGTATACTTGATTATCAAAAGCTGGTAGCTATATAATAACGTTCATTCAATATTGCCATGATAACATTTTACATTTTCCAATTTAAAAATGAAAAAAATTTTAAAGAAATAAAAAGGGGTAAAAATGTCAATTTTAAATTAAAATAATCAATAAAATAGTAATTGTATACTTTAATATTTTCAGTAATTTCAACAGAAAGTGAGGAAACTGAGAAAATTTCAAAGTTCTTTAAAAATTTACTCAAAGAATAGGTATTTTTTTTTCCAATCCTTAAAATAACTTGTTTTTTTTTTTTTAAACGTCTTACAAGTTTTTCCCTTATATTTTATTTAAACTTATTAACGTCATAGACAGCCTGCCTTTCAACCAATGAATTAATAATGTTGTTAATTTATTTATTGCTTTTTAACAGTAAATGATTCCCTCCCAGTAAATTCGGGAAAAAATTTATAAGCATTCAAAATTTACGATTTCAATTTGTACCCTCATGAATATTAACAAATTTTTTATAATCAAAAGTTAACCCTCACTAATAACCAATTGATAAAAAAAAAATTAAAAATAAAATCAATAAAAATGATTTAAATAAATGATTTAAAATTTTATTGAAATTTGTTTTTGCCCTTGGACTTGAACTTCCTTTGGTTTTTCGCTTAATATTAATAGAAAAACACTCACTTTAAGTATTTGGTTCAAAATGTTTTAAAATGTACTTTTTAAAGTCTTCGGTCGGTCTTTTCGTTTGTTTATATTAAAATTCTTTATTTTCTAGAAAAACTAAGTAAAATGCTTTACATAGATTAAAACTTTTTAATATAAATATAATTGAGATTTATTTTTTTTACGTTGGTTTCATTAATTTTTCTTTAGCAAATATTACGGTATCTTAAGCAGTTTTTAAATATTAAGTATATCCATTTATTTCAAACTAGCCTTAGATACGTATATAAATCTTAGTAAGAGTCTCTTCCTTTCCTTTCGCCTTACGCATTGTGCTGTGCAATGTATATTTTAGGGAATACTTATACGTAATTTTCGTTAGCTGAGAATAAATTCCCTGTCCTTAAGCAAAATTTTTAAATAACTTAATCACACTCAATAAATCGAGTGATTCTCAAGTATACTCTGAAGAGACTAAGATAAAACGGGATGCAATGAACCCACACATATTTAAAATATCCAACTTAAAATTAAAGCAATAGTTACAACTGAAGATTTATTTTAATTATAAAAACTGCCATAATAAACAAATCTACATACTAACTACATAGACTTTAATTTAGCTCGACTTAGTAAAAATTTCTTGCTTAACTTAAACTGTATATTAAACCATTTAAAATCTTTTAGTGGAATTTAGATATCAAATTGTTTATTATATACATAGATATATTGTTCTGAATTAAAAGCGTGGGGGAATATTTTGTAACTTAAATCCTGATGTGGATAGAATAAAATAATATCTAAAGAATGTAAAATTTACTTCTATACGAGTATATGATAATGCTATTAAGAAATTTGTTAAAATCCATTGACTTGTGTTGGACGGGTGTCATTTGAAAAATAACTTTTTATGTAATAACAACTGTAAAGTAACAGTATGTATAACGTTAAATAAAATATGCAACACAACATAACTGTACAAATTGTAAATGAAAAGACATAATATATTTTTTATTTAATTCATTATTGTAGAATGGATATTTTTTTTGTACGTTTGGTTTTTTCTTTATTTTTGTAAAATCACTCTTATTAGGAACTTTAAAAGGCGTGTGGGCACACGTCTTAACAAAAGATACAAATTTTTAAATAAAAGATAAAAAAAAGAGTAAAATATAAAGGAAATTATAATCGTATAGATATATTATAATACAATATACATACATAATATACATGTGTCTGAAAAAAAATTTGAAAGGAGAAGTGATTACAAACAATAAATTTCGAGTTTTGTGTCAGCAATTTTATTTTTATTTTTTTGTTTTATTTCAAAATTTTCTTTCGAGGTCTTAATTTTGACCAGACCAGCTGTTTATCAGACTTCATTCAACTTAAGAATTAAGATACATGAGTAAAATAATGTTAAGTATTTGTTTTTTTTTTGGTTAATCATGGTTTGAATAAATTTATATTTCAAATAGTTGTATTCAGACACAATGTTACAGTGTTATGTAACATAACATGTTAAATTACTATTGTATATATATCTACATAAACATATGTAGATGTTTTATTTATTGTTCATATTCATCAATTGAAAGAGAAAAAGAATTAATATAGTATCTTAAAGGAAGTAAAAAAATTTCATTCGAAAATAGTGATCTATGATGATATTTAAAAAAAAAAATTTAAATTAAGAATAACGGTGGGCGTTACACCAGAATTTAAACTTAAGTTCAATATTATACTTTATAAAAAAATAAAATTTAGTTTAATTTAAACTAAGTTTGAATTAAGTCAGTTATATATGTATCTACAACTTTGGTGGTCTGCCTATGAAACGTTCAAGAAAAAAATATGGAAAAAAAGAAGATTATTTGTTTATTAAATTAATTGGTAAACGAAAAGATAAGATTTCACATACATTAGAAATCAATTTTGATTACTTTCCCCAAACTTGGAGTTATAGGCTTCTAACCACTAGAATCTAGATATTAAAACCATTCACTCAATTGCATTTCGTACATTCTACTAACTTACCATTACAGCGGGTTTTTAATTATAGTAATTTGCATAAGATTACTCCATACTTGTAATTATTTTAATAAAATTATTTTAATAAAAATACATTTTTTTCTTTTAACATAAGATCACCCTTTATTGCATAAATAAAATTTAAGTAATATTTTATGTCTCATAACATAAGTTACAAATTATGTGCATGCTATACAATGCAAAAAAAAACAATTAACTACATGTCACCTGACATAAATTACTTAGATTGGAAATTAAACATATCTTTTCCAAGTGCATATAACCATATTTCATCAAAAAATTAAAAAAACAAAATTTTATTAAATAAGAAAATAAGTTAAAAATAAAAAAAACTTAAATCCAAGGTAAAAATAATGACATTTTTGTATTGCATGAGAGTTATTTTTTTGTCTCTTGAATATAAACTTTTTTTTTAGATTCTATTTTTTTTTTTTGTTTTCCTCATGCAATAAAAATTTGTTAAGTAATTTTAAGGTAATAAAACTCTGATTAAAGATTAAATTGATTGCATTCTTTGAAATAAGTTGGAAAAAAAACCTTTAGAAGTTTAATAAAAAATTGATAAAAAGATTAAAATTTACAAAAATTTTATTGATTACAAATAGAAAAACTCCAAATTTGAAAATAAAAGAAGAACTTATGATTTGCAGATTCGATTTATTAATTTGTCTTCTTTATTCTATATGAATACTGCTTTTTTTTCTCATATTGATTCTTATTTTGGTATGTTGGTCTAAATAATTTGATTGTATTGATTGATTGTTTGCAGAATTTGAATGAATCTTCAATTTTCTAAAAATGGAAGTTCAAAATGTCAAGGATTACTTCTGAGCGACGTTCTTTGAATTTAAATAGACACTTCTAATATTTTTTTAAATGACATAAATTAAAGAAAAAAGAGTTAGCTGATTAGGATTGGCAGAAAGTTAAAGTTTTAAACGATTGATTTTTCGCATAACTTATATATGGTTTTATTCTTTTTTTCATTGCCTTTCAGTGAATGTAGCAGTTTTATGTTGAAATTATAAAGTGCAACTGTACAAAATGTATGGATCCATAATATGAACATTGACAAACGCAAGGGAGGAGGCACTTATAGTATATAGCTTAAAATTATTCGTCGAATTTATAGTTCCAGGCTAATGATAGAATTTGAAGAAGAAAAATTGATGTCCGACCTTATGGAGATGTAAATCTAGTAAAAACTAGTCTAAAAAGACACTTACTACGCCCCGTACAGCGTATTGATTTAAATGCTACAGTTAAAAGAATTTTTGAACATAAATAAAAGTTTGATATAAAGTACCTAATATTTTCCATAACTAACTTTAATAGTTAAAGTAATCCTTTTGAGAAATGTTGAAAAAATTAGATTTGCAAAAGGCACCTACTGCTACTAGCTGCTGCTTTACTGCAAAATATTTTTTAGTGGAAGTAAACAACTGAATGTCACAGTTTTTTCTTTATTTATCATATTACTATGGGTAAGTGGTAACTATATTTTTTTATAAAGAGTTTTTATTTAAAAGTTCACAAATACCTGATTAAGCAAAGTTTTATGAGCTTTGAAACTTGAAAATGTAAATGACATAAAATTTTTGAATAAGTATTTGATTTTAAAATTATTGACTTATCACTATTTGTTATTTTTAGGTTTGAAATCTAAATCTAAATTTTGATTATAAACAGTATAAACTAAACACAGAATTACAACATGCTAAAATTAGGAAGATCTAACATCAAATATCTGGTAAGTAATAATTGTGCAAAGATTTAATTAAACTTATACATCAATTATTTAATACCATTATGTACTTTGTTTTTTTATGGAATTTTAATCTGATTAATGATTTGATTACCTATAAGAATCTATTCTAAGTAAATTTTGTTTTATCTAACAATTTTTTTTTTATTAAAATATTAATTTCCATTTTAAGCTATATCAATTGATGCTCATATGATGATTAATATCAAATTATGTTGATTCAAAATCAATTTATTTTTCATAAAAATTTCAATATAAATGACTTATGTATGCAATCACTGATGGATAATATTATCTATAAATTTTTATTAAAAAAATTAAAATTAATCATTTTTAATTATAAATTTAATGTTTATAAAATAAAATGCTTCTATAAATAGAAATTGTAAGGAAATTTCGTAAGAAAAAACAATTTTATTTAATTGAATTCTTAATATAATTATGGAAATTACAATAAGAAATCCTTGAGGCATCTTCAAAATACATATAAATTTGTAAAAATAATTCTAAAACAGAAGTTAAACTAATATGTCGTGTTTAAATAGTATCTCATGTGTATTTATGTTGTATAACTATTTACAAGTATTACAATACGTGATTAGATGACTTGTATTAGGTAATTTTGCTAATTTTATTATTTTAGAGAGAAAAAAAAAGAAAAGTCATACTATCAATTTTAAATTGTTATTGAATGTTTTTTTTTCAAATACATATTTATATTGAAATTATAGAATAAAGGTAAATTACAATTTTCTGAAGGTAAAAATTTTCTAGTTATTTGAAAAATAGAAATCAACAACTGTTATAAAAGTTATTTTTATATATAATAAATTAAGAATGATATCATAATTATGATATTAAATTTTTCAAAGCAAACTTATGATAATTTAGAATTTTATTTATTTTATAAAAAAGCACTGTGGTAATAAATTTATGCAAAAGGGAGGGTACATGTATTTAGTTTTTGAAGAATGCTACAAATTTTAAAAAGCTAAAATTTCTTGGATAAAATTGTTTTCGAATCTAACCCAGAAGCACTTGAAAGTAAAGTAACTTTTGGCATGCTTTTATTAATTTGTGTAATTACAGAAGTTCCAAATGTTCTTTATTAGTTAGAAATTTTGAATGGTAAAAGTCTCTATGTGAAAAAATACCTTAGAAAATATCAATTAATTTACATTTAATTTATTGCTTGTATTTTGCTGAACATAAAAGACAGAAACAAAACATAGTAATATTATTTATAAAAGCCTATTAGTCTGAACAGATTAGTTTGTAGTATGTAAATATTAATATGTACATATATGATGTATAAATGCATTGTGTCGAATACAAAAAAAAAAAACATCTCTGTTGTTATAATTAGTAAAATTAATTATAGTTGTTGCATATATAATATAGTAAAGTGTCAGCATTGCGACATTTGACTACAATAACCTTTTTAATTTAATTATAATAATAAATTAACTCAAACTTTTGTATTGTAATATTATATTCTTTGTTTTTTTGTAGGGATTATTAAAAATAGTCTAGATAATTAATTATTTGTTATTGTTAAAGGTTGGTGTTGCGTTCTCAAGGAATTTTTTTTTCCATTAATATATAATTAATAATTGTATATTATACATATTTTATAATTCATTCAAATTGACTAGTTCATTGTTACTAAATAATTTCACGATTTATATGTCTAAAGAAATTCTTTTAAAAATGATAAATTTAAAAATTTTTGCAATTTTCTTATAAAATATTGCTGCTTCTTTATGAGTTTTACGATACATATTAATGTTCTTCGTAGTCACTATTATTTCAAAAACTACAATTCTTCACAAGTTTTTAAATCAAATGGGTTTTGGAAATCTTAATCTCTATGAGTCTTAGAAAACACAAACTACAAAACTTGGTTGGGAAGCATATTAAAAAAAAAAATAACTAAAGTTAGGTATTTAAATTTACACTTAAGAGATAATTTTGTTTAATTGTATATTTGAATTGAAAATTAAACAGTTCTTAAAAACTTTAATTTTACGAAATTAAAATTCAATTTAAATTTATAGCAGAAAGAATACTGAAATATTACCATGAAAAATTGGTAAAAATATCTTCTAAGAAATCATATATTCATTTTTCTTTATATATAAATTCAATAATTTAAAAAAAAAATATCAATAATTTTTTATTTTTTTAGTAGGTCATCGTCTCCATTATGTAACATAAAAAAATAAATATAACAATAAAAGAAAAAAAATCCAAACAAAATCGATTAAATATAATATGAAGTATATAACATGAATTATGCACTATACGTAATGTATAATAAGAATTGAAAGTAATAATATTGACAACAAAAGGCATGAGAGAACAAAGAATCGTACAATCTTTATGAACAATAGATTTATGGTTTCTTTCAATTCATAGGTCTTTCTCAATACCTAAATTCCAGATTTTCTATCTCTTTTATTTACTTCTATTATTATTTTTATTTTTGTGAGTTAAAAGACTTCTAGAGAATTTTAAAATTTATATTAGAAATTTTTTTTTTTTGTTTTTATATTTGAAAGCTGTATTTAAAAAAAAAAAAATTAATTTAATATATGACATAACAATTTATAGCATTCGATTGTATAGTAAATTAAAAAAATTACACCATTACTAATTCAAAATGTCTATAACCGTCTATACTTTTAATCATTTTCACTTAAGAATTAAAATTACACATAGTTGAACAAAAAATAAAATCAAATTTAAAATGCTCAAAAAATTAAAAATTTTTACAATTTTACAAGGGTGTATTGGTTCATATTATTTTTCACGTTTAAAGTTTCAAGATAATTTATAACTTTTGCTCTAACTTATCGTTTATTAAGTTTTTTTTTTTATTAAATTTTTTTTCTTCTAAATAAACTTTTGACGAAATTAACTAAATTCTATACCTGCCCTGACGTTTTAATTTGAACTTAGAATTCCTTTTCTGGGATCTCTTACTTGACTTTTTTTAAAATTAACACTAATTTTAAACCTTTTAAGCTTATCAATTGATAAATTATTATATTTGAAACAATGTATTACAAGTCCGCGAATATTTATCTACCAAAATCTACCGAAAACATATATCTCATCCCGCAATAATTTGAGAGCAATCATTTATACTAATGATTCAGGATTAATGTAGTATAGTATAATTAACTTAGTGAAAAATCGAAACAAATAAACTTTGCATTATATCTTAAGCATATAAATAGAATTTAAGTATTATTATATGCATTATGTAATATAAAGTTCAGTGTCATGAAAAACAAATTCTGTTTATAAGTTTGCCCACTTAGATTTGATTTTATTTGTTGCAACAAATTTTTGATAGAAATTTTAGAAAATTTTCACTAATTTACATAGATGGACTGCTTTAACAATAACTATTCGTATTATTAATTTAATTGTAATGATCCAATCATGAACCAATGTAAGTGATATAAACTTTTCTTTTAAAATCATTAAAATCTTATTAAAAAATTACTAATACACCATTGAAGCAATATAATTTTTTTTATTCCTCGCTTATAGTACACATATTTCATTTCATAAAAAGCTCAATTTGCTCCAAAGGATAACGGAAACTCGAACTGGCTACAATAATTTATTCGAAAAATATTTTTAACATGACATCTAACGTCGAACTGAGGAACTCACTATTCTAACATTTATTTTTCCACCACTCATTTCAAACATATTACTATTCTTACATCTGAAGCCTTTTCTTAATCTGTTCTTAAACAGTTAAGTAGACTCTCAATTCAATTATATTATACGAATGTTAATAATTTTAATCTTAAATCTTACTAATAATATTATTCCAATTGGAATGAAATAATTTCCAAATGTGGGTATGTACTCATTATCTGTCTAATAAAAAAATTTATTGTGCAATGATTTAATAATAGAATAGCGAAATTATTAAATCAATAATATAAGTTATAATTGGTTTGCTTGAATGATGAAATACATGATGATCACTTGGTCAATAATATTAAATATTAACTATATATTTATGATTATTAGTGAAAAATGTAGTGTACACGAATTGATTAGCCAACAAAATTAAAAACATAAAATTAAAAATAGCAAGAGGATGAAGTATTTAATAGTGATGGCAAATGGATAACCAATTCAATGAAAGATTTTCTTTAGAAGATACATATTTTCGAAGGATGATGAAATTTTGATTTTTGTTAGACGAATAGAAAATTATTAAAACGTGAATCAAATTACATCTTTTATTGCTTCTACTATATTTCTTCTGAATTTGATTTGATTTGATGTTATTATTACTGTTGCTGCAATAATTGAATGCTTTATAACAAAAACAAAATAAAAAATAAAAAAAAGGTAGTAGAAGTGGACAAAATGAATTATGGGTAAAAGTGTAAATATAGGTGAGAAGGTTATGAAAATAAAAAAAGAAGATGATGGATAGATTGTAACTTTTGTTGTCCTGCTGTGAATTGAAAATGAAATTATTGCATAGAAAATGTAATATATAATTTGTATTTTTTTTATTGTTGCTTCTTCATCTTCAGACTTATGTATTTGAGAGCTACTTTACTTAATGTAATATTTTTTTGAAATTCTTTTAATGTGAGAATCAAAAAAATCGTGATTTGAATCAGTAATCAATAGAGAAAAAAAAAATTATTATGACTTTTTGATGAATTAACAAAATTAAAAATTTATTTCAAAATATTGGAAAATTATTTCCTGGGTCAAATGAATCAGTAGTTATTTTAAGTCAATTTATGATTAAATTAAATTGTTAATTATTGATTGATTATATATTGAAAGATTTAATTTCTTAAAAAGAAAAATGGCTAATGTGAAGAGATGACTGTGTGCTTAGAGCACGTCATTACTGATTTATATAACTTGAAAAAGAATGATGTATAAAAAATGGTGTAATTCTTTTTAATTGTAAGAAAGGTTTGGTTTATTAATTGTTAAAACTGAAAAAATTGTGTTGCAACCAAATAAAATAGTAAATTTCTCAATGCTTCAATTTTTTTTACTTTACAAATGTAATAATAAATAAATTAAATTAACTAACACAAAGAACCACAGTAAACTCATAGGGATAGGGAACATTTATTCATACAACTTTTTGTATTCTTTAAGTTAATATATTACTTCATAAGAAATTAATTGTTCATCTTAGATGAGGTTTAAAATTGATTTTAAATTTACTTTACTTACGCCTATAAGTAGGCAATTTATTGTTTTTCAGTAAACTTTTTTTTATGTTTATTATTTCAAATCGAAATTAATGTTTGTGTTTAAATATGTAACATTTGCAATATTTAACAAGATTCAAAGTAGTAAAATAGTGTTACCACTTTTGATAAAAAAGCTTTAAACGTTGGTCCCTTAATCAGCCCAATTAATATAATAAAAGAATAAAAATTAAAAATATATATGGGACAGATATAAGAAAACGAAATGAAGAAAGTCTAAATTGTGTTGAGGTCAAAATATTCGTATTAAATATGGTTGGATATGAAAAAAGAGGTGACCTAATTCTTACGATAAAAATTAAATTTTAAAACTAAACAAAATATTGGCTAATTAAATATAGTGACAACTTGCAGTTTTCTTTCATTATTATATGCATGATTCTCACAAAACACCTTTAAATTAATTGAATTTATAAATTTTAGGATTTCAGTTTTATGTTTATCACAGCCCACTAGTTGGTCCCAGCTAAATTCTATGTAAGATCAAGAAATTAAATCACTTAAATAAAGAACTTATTTTTTATATTTGATATTTGAGTTATCAAACAATTATCCCAAAATTTAATCTTTTAGTAATTTACATAATATTTTTACATGAAATTTTTAAAAATAGAAATTCGCAATTTTCATTATCATTATCATTAAATGAATAGAATGTTCCATCTACCTTCTTGTTACATGACCATATGTATCAACGTTTTTAACATTCTCTGTTGTAATGATGTTTTTAAATCTGAAATATGTGATACACGCGAATTTTATGGGTCTGTAAACATTTGGGTTATACATCTAATCATATAAGATTTGCGTTTATTACTTTTGGTTTTGTTTTCTTTTATAAAAATTTACAATAAAATTTTAATTTATCATGTTAAGATTCATATCATTAAATGGGCATACATTTTTATAATATGGTTTTTGTAATATATTCATTTAAACATTCAGTCATTCATTCATTTCAATTAAATTTTCATAAAAAATAGAAGAAGCTACAAAACAAAAAAAAAAAAAAAACAAATTAATTTTATTTTCATTAGTTACATATGGGATACACAAAAGTCGTCTGTTTATTCTTATAGATGAATTTTTTTTTGCACCGGATAGGGATGTTACTAACATATTATTAAGCTAAACATTGGGTTTTGTAAAGTCATGCAATATTTCATCAAATATACATGAAACAAGATATACACAGCACAGTTCAAAATTCTTTTTAAATTATTTCATTCTCGTTTTCATATTAATTCATATTCACAGTTTCATTAAACAAAACTTAAGCGAGAACTAATAGTTTGTTAGCTAATTTATTGAGATTATTAACTTTTTCAATTTATGCAATTTGAATAACGCATATGATGGTCATCCATACACATCCAAGGTAGCGCATCTAGCTTATAAAAAGTTTATTCCTTAAAACATATAAAACATTTGCGTGCAATTTTATTAAATTTAATGAAGAACATTAATACTTTTCTTCTAAAAATTTCACTTCTGGTGTATGTCACTGAATTATTCACCTAATATCCCCCGACCTCCTTAATCCTGAAATTTTGAATCCTAATTCCCTAAAATTATTTTAATACCCTTATAATCGGAACCAAACTATAAATTTGTATCTAGAGTTTCTTTATATTTTAGTTGAATTGATTTTAATATTTAAAACTAACATATTTCGTCCAGCCCTCGTATGTTAATCTATATTACACTCGCAGATTCATTCAATCTACTTGATAATATATAAATGTTTGAAAAATTTTTGGCTGACTACCCACTCTTTGATAATTATTTTCAGACTCAATGTATATATGGATGAATAAATGCATATTGAAATAAGAAAAGATACTTTGTTTGTTATATTTTTAGTATTTTTTTTTCTGCCATCATTCATTCTATTGGAAGTCATTCTCCAAATATATAAGATACGTGATCAAAAGATACTTTTCATTAGTAATATTTAACATTAATATTTACTTTGTGAGTTCATCTTTGTGTAGGGAATATATATATATATATATATATATATATATATATGCAAATCATAAAAAATGTAATGATGCATTTATGAGTGCAACAAATAATATGAATTTTTTTTTTTTTTTATATGAGGAAGCAAATAAAGAATGAGAGCAAACAAAAAAAAAACCAAAAACTCATCTGCAAATGAAAATATTTTTTTTTTGTTTTTCTTGTATATTTTTTCTTTTTAATTTAAAAAAAAAAAATCGCAACAAAATGATTAAAAAGTTAAGTTTTCATTTGCGATATAATATTCTTGATGCAAAGAAATAAGAAAAATTTAAAATTAAGATGAAAATGAAAATTAAAAATATATAATATAAAATTGTTATATATATGTAAAATTTTACTCATGGGGGATATTACAAATGTTCTTTGGGTAATCCAACAAAAAAAAGTGTTGCGAGCTGAGAGTGTGAAATTTTTGTAGAACTTTAAATTTGTTTTTATATTGAACAAGTGAAATAAACCCATACATTTTAAATAATGGATACCCTTTCACTCCTGATGTGCCTAATTAATAAACCAATTATTGAAACTCATACTTTAAGTTCAAATCCAAAATTTTTTTTTTAAGGCTATTCTATTTCATCAGTGGTAAGGTTTAATCAACCACATTTGAAGCTTTCAGCCACTTCATATAGAGTAGTAAATCGAAATTAACTTCTTGCTACGAATTCTCCGCAAAGTTCTCTAATTTAATTTGTTAAAATTTAAGATTTATACTAAATTTATGGGTTTATAATAATATTTTGGTTTAATGATCAATTAAGTATTAATATTAAAGATTTTCATTTAGTAATGATTTCTGTTCTGGCTAATTTTGGAATTCAAGACTCTAGAGTTCATACAACATAGAAAATTTCCTAAAATATTCGAATAGTTCTTATTATTTACCTGGCTAAAAAAATATCATAAATTTTATTAAGAAGTTAAGATCACCCCATTTACTTTGAAACCACAAAAATATATTTTTTGTATTGCATTTACTAACTGTCTTTCAATTTTTTTTTTGTACAAATCTCTCATATGTCTTATGATATTTCTTTTTACACAATTTTCATCAAAATTTTTCAAAAAGAAATTTTCCATTTGAACAGTTATAGTATAAATCGCACTCATATTCAGCTATGTACAATATAAATTTTTAAATTTTGTATAATATGTCAGAGTTATTAAAATAACAAAAACGAAAAAAGTTTTTTTAATTAATGAAGCATAATTTTGAGGGTGGAAAAAAATAGAGTTGAAGTACTAAAAGAGAAATTTTTATTCAATTATTATATATTTTCATTTTATTCTTTAAAAAAAAACCAAATTTATGTTAAAAAGTAATTTTTCATATTAAAAAAAAATTCTTATACTTATTTTTTTACTTAAAAATTAATTAAGAAAGCTCACTACAAAATATTTTGCTTTAATTACTTGAGTTGAATCTAAAGTTAATTATATTAAAAACAAAAATAATTATAATCAACTAAAGTAAATTTAAATGCATATATATATGCAGAAGGTACCAATTATACATTAAAAATATAAATAAAAATAAGCTTAAATAATAATCTCATGGCTTTTCCAACCCTTTGTAATTATTTTTATTAGGGATTCAATCAATCTTCAAGTTAATTCTGCCAATCGTTGAATTTGACAATTTAAAAGATCAAAAAGTTTAACGTGTCCAAAATGAATGTAAGAATCTCAAAAAAAAATAAATTGGTAATAAAATTATTAATTTTTCTTTCAGTCTTCTCAAAGACAAGATAGAATTTATTTCCTCAAGTGGAAAATTTAAAAACTGTGTGCATCAAACAGTGTATAGATTTAATGTTAAACAGATTAGATAATACAATATTTAAACAGATTAGATGCAGTACAAGTTACAAATAAATAAAATTTTTAAATTGCTCTTTAAATATATGATTATTCAAACTATAATCTTGTTTTGTAATGTATTAGCGATAGCACTTCTTTTGGTTATTTAAAACCTAATTATTTTGCCTTTAATTTGTAGTTCTTTAGATCTTACAAATAAAATTTGTTTTTTTTTTCTGGGAAATGTAAATTTCTTGTTATATAGATCTTAAGAACCATTTATTTTGAATGGTATAGGTTTTTATAAAACAGCTTTCAGTAACACAGATAAGCATCTTACCTTTCTAATCGTATACTAAATTTTAATAAGTGAAGGAAAGGAAATTTAGATTTTAATTTGTTCACATAAAGTAGAATGAAAAATCAGCATTGCCTGGTTGTGCTAGAGTAACTTGTAATTAATCAATAATATTTTTGATAAGTTTTTGTCATACAAAAACTATAATTGTTTATATAACATAATGATTTTTATATTTATAACAAAAATTACTTTTCAGTTTTATTTTAATTTATTATTTAAGTATTTGATACAATAGAGAGAAGATATAGAATATAATTATACTAATTGACGTTTACAAAACTAACTAATCTAAAAAACTTGGAACTTCATGGAATTTTTAATTAATAATATGTTAAAAAATCTAACCAAAACTTAAATAGACTATGAAATATATATAAACTTAGCTCTATAATACAATTTTTGTAAAAGTGATTAAAATATATTTATTTATCTTAATTATTTAACGTTGAATTTTTCAAATAATATTCAACAGATACATGAGCAACAATTATGTTGCTTGTCGCGACATTTTTTAAATGTAAATATTAAGAAAAATAAACAAAAAGTATCAAAAAGTTAAACAGTAATAATTATGTACGAGATATTTTGAATTTTTATTACCACAACTAACAAAAATTCCATAAAATATCAACTAATAAATATTAATGAGATAAATTTTAGTCATTTTTAATTTAATGTTACTTTCAGTAATTAATTCATAATAAATCGCACACATTTTCTGCGATTTTTGAATATTTTGTGAATAAAAAAAGTTAAAATTAATTATTAGTTACTTTTAAAATATGTATTATTTGAATAATTTTGTTTAATTATGTATTTTTCAGCTTATGCTAATATAAATAATCCACATGTTAATATTTGTATATGATTGTTGATTATATTTTTAAGGAAGAATATAAAGAATATAACAATATGATTATTTTGAATAATTTTTTAATTGAATTTTTATGTTTATTAAAATATTATTTTAAATTTAATAATTTAATATTTTAATTGTGGTTGATGAAGCAAATATATTTTAGTAACAGGAATTAACTTCTTAAAGAGTTTTTTTTTAGTAATTACCTTCAACATTTAACCACAGACTAATATACTATAGTATATTAGTCTGTGATTTAACTTTTTTGTTGGTTAATATACAAATAATTTTATGTTCAATATTATAATGACTAAATTAGCAAACTGGACTTGAAATTTCGAGTAAAAAAAATCCTCATTTAATTAAAATTATAAATATATTATTCATCAATAAAATGTTTTATTTAAACTTATTTTATTTTTCTATTATAACCTGTATAATATGTCCTTGAATTTTAGTTATACTCAGGATTTGAGATTATTCTACTTCAATTTCTATACATTCTCATAATTGTGGGCATTCAACATATTTTTAGTAATTAGTTACCGCATTAGAGACAGAGTAGCCACAAATCGGCGAGCAGTAAGAGCATGGAAATTTATTTCCTACTGTTTTATTTAAAGTTATTTTATTTTTCAATTTTCCTCATTAAAACTCATAAACGTTAAGCTACGTAATATTTGTTATACAATTAACTAAAAGTAATAAGTTCATCACTAATTATAATCTAATTTATTAGTTTTCACTTAAAGTTTTCTTTAAGAAATTATATTATTATTATGTTAACATTGATTACTTGTTTATGATCATAACATAACAATTATTACACATTTAATAATCCAAAATTAAAAGAAATATTAACTATCATAAATAATTAGCCACTAATAAACTATAGAACAAGTAAAAACTTACTTAATCAAATTACTATCACTTTTTTCTAAAGTAATCACTGAAGTAATCAAAATAAAAAAAAATTGATATCAAATTAAATTAATATATTTCAAAACAAAAAAAGAAACCTAAATTTCTTCTATTATAACTTAAATAGGTTTCTAGACAAAATTAATATCTTAAAAACCTTAATTAGATTTTTCTATTAAAAAACTTTAAACCACATAAAAATATGAAATACAGATTATTTTCAGTTTATCACGTATTTTTGAAAAATTGTTTGAAATCGTCCGTCTGCTTAGAAAGTTTCGATATCGTTTGAAATACTAAAATATAACATTAATTGAAAATGTTTGTAAATCGATATATCGATTTGGTTAAGCAATCGTTTAGGGTTTAAAGTTAGCCTATACTTGTTTAAGAGTATAGAAACTCAAAAGTCGGAAGAAGTTAAGGCTAAAAATTATATAAGGCTTAAAATATTTTTGGTATTACAACTTAACTTAAATATGTAACTCATAGTTGATCTCTGTTGCAATAAATTAAAATTTTTAGAAATATTTTAATTGAAAAACCCTAGATTTTCAATATTACCTTATTATGTTATAAATATAATTAATAAAAATAACATTAAAATCTCATTTTAGTGATATTATCAATTTTGTTTACATTATTTTCGTGTAACTTTTTTATAATCATATAATAACAATCATTATTATTAACCTAGAAATATGTTTTTTTTTGTTTTTCTATTAAGGGCTCATTCCCTAAACTCCATTACAGTTTCTTAGATTAAAACAAAAAAGTAGTTACAAACTAATCAGTAAGTAATTACAAATTATTTACGGTAAATGGAAAATAAAATACAAATAATAATAATTCATAAGAATAGGGTGATTCAATTTTGATTTAAATAAAATTGATAATGATAAAGTTTTTTAATTTAATTAAGCTGAAAGTTCTCATATTATTGCACAACTCAAAATTTTCCATGAAATATTCAAACGATGACATAACGTACAAGGTAATGCGAGTATGGTGCTCTATAAAAATTCTTTAAAGTTTATCTCACTTTGGGACAGACAGTACAAAATAAATGTTCATTCGGAATATATAATTGAGGTCTTAATAAACAAAAGTGCAAATTAAGGTACTTTAAAAGCATAATGTATGAAATTATCAAAATTAGTGAAATGTAATACCAAAGAGGTAAACCTTTTGGAATAGGATGATTCTTAGTATAATTTTAATAAATATTCTAATTTACATAAACCGTTACTACTATAAAATCATGAAATTAAGCTTAAATTAGAATAAGAATTAAAATACAAGAAGGAGAGCTTAAATAAAAAATTCAAGCAGCCAGACCTCAAACATATCACATTATAATAGTAATAGCAATCTTCTTTATCTAAACATAATTCTTTTATCTAAAATTTTTAAATCACTCTGTATATTTCTATTTATTTTTGTAAATCAAAAAACTATCCACATTAGTAAATCATTAATATTTTAACAACTTAATAACCACCTTTATTAATACCAACTTATGTCAGTTATTTAAAAAACAATGAAAATAAAAACAATAGTTTTTAAATTATAATTAACAACTATGTATCTCAATATTTATATTCTATAGTACATAATAAATATCACATGAGTTAAGTTGAAGTATTATGTAGACACGAGGATGAGTTAAAAAAATATATCACACAAAAAATGTCACATAACATTATAAAAGATAAACAAAAATAAAACTTTCATTTTCTTAATGCTAATGATAATAATGATGATGCTGAATCAAGACAAATAATAAATTAAAAAAAAAACTGTCTCAATTGAATCTGAAATTTTGCTTCCCTTCCCCTTCTTGACGGTGGATCCTTTTTCCAATTACTTATCCAAGCTAAATATTATGTATATACAACTCATCATTAGATAGAAAAAAAGAAAGAAAGAGAAAAAAATAAATATATCGTATAGAAAATTGTCACATGTGATGAAAAAATTGATGATAATGATGAAAATTGATTTTAATAATGGTAAGTAACTACGATAATGATTATACAATGATAATGAAAGAAAATGATTAAAACATTTGAAACTAATATAACAATTGATATATGAGAACGGAAAAGTGTAGGTGGAATAAAAATATAAACAGTCTTTCATTAAAATAAAATATCTACTCTTATGAAAATATTATAAAAGAAGAGTGTTACCAAATTTATTTAAAGTTAAAAGATGTTTTATATCCACATTTTAAAATATAGTGTTTCTTAAGAAATTTCTGAATGTATATTGAAGAATATGATAAAATTTCTGAATATAACAAATGAGCTGAATACAACAGAGCTAAATGAAATTAGTTTTCAACATATCATTAAATAAGATTTCAATTAGTACTTTCTGTTATACAATAATAATACATTTAAAATTGTTGATTTTAATTACTTAATAATTGATTTAAAAAATTTAGATAAACTATATTTTTACTACAGTTATTGGATTCAAATTTATGTAACTAAATATTTAAATAAAATAATGTAATAATAAAGTAATTTATTTTTAGATGAGATTACATTATTCTTAGAAGTCAAAAAAATATGGAAGAGTAATCAGAATTGCTTTGGACTATTTTAAATTACAGCAGTTAATTCAGAGATTATCTATTATTCAACAGTTATAGAAGGGTTACCAGAATTACTTTTGGATTATTTTTAAGGAAATTTTAGTTTTTATTATTAATATTTAATCATGATTAAAAAACTGAAAATTATTATTTTCATAATCGAATATTTTTATTATATTGAACATACTTAGTAATGAAATTTTAAAAATTTATGTCTCTTGGATAAGAAGATAAAAAAATAAAAATATATATTTATCAAAAGGATTTAATACAAGTACTTAGATAACTATAGTTACAAAAAAAAAAAAACACTTGGCAATACTTTGACATTACAAAATTTCCTTGATTGATTAATAAAAATAAATTGGAAAATAAAAATACAATAAAATATAATTTGAAGAAAATATTAAGACAGGTAATATTTATTAAAAATTCAGGTGAAAATTTAATTTTCTTAAAAAATCATCTATCATATAATATGGTATTTAATAATTAGTATGTGAAATAATTTATAAATAATAATAGAAATCCATCAATCCAATATCAATACTACTTTTTGAAATAATTTCATTAAAAATTATGTGGTATGATCTGCTTTAATAATTTAATAGAAATTGTGGTTAAAATTTTTTTTTGCAAATTTAATAAGAAAAAAACTTTAATGAAAATACAAGTATATAATTTATTTTATATTATTAATTTATTTTTTTTTCTTTTTAAATTAAAACTGAAAGTAATTTTAGAAAATTTTAAATTTATAATTGCCTCCATATAACTATGTTATATTGTTATACTGATGATAGAAGTATCTCCTTTTTTTTTTTTTTAAATTAGTTTAAAAAACTACAATAAAGAAAGTAATATGTTAATGTTATTATAAATTATAAATGAAATGTTTTTTTTTTAATTTATACGGAAACTGATGACGGGGAATAAGAGCTTCACGTTTAAAATAATGATTATAAAATTAAATTACAATTCTAGTTGAAGCATATTTAGCAAAATGTATAGAATATACCTTTATAACAGCCTCGCTGTCTTTTTTAATTAATTTATCATAGCACTTCTTAATGATAAATTTTAAATTCAAACTTTTTTCACACAGTGCATATATATAGAATTGTGTGAATATAAATATGAATTGGAATCTTAACAAATTGTCATTATTATATCCCACTACAAAAAGAAAAAACGATAACAATATTTAAGTACAAAAATTTTTATCATTCAAATAAGAATAATCACTATTTTTTTGTGCACCATCTCCTATACAATGATGACAATGAAAATTGTATTCAGGGGAAATTACAAACTTTAAGAGCTATTTCACTAATATTCCCTCGAAAATTTAGAATGTTGGGAATAAAAAAATTAGAATATTAACGTAAAGCTTCTTGATTAAATCCAAGTCTTGGTTAGAATAAAGTTTCATAATTTAAATTAGAAAGCTATTCAGTTAAAAAGTACCTAACAAACTTTTTATTAAAGACAATATTAATATAGGTCACCCTTTAAGAATTTAATGAAAAACAAAATTTAATTCCTTAAAATCTGTATTCAATAAAATGTTGTTCACTCTTTGTTTTCAACTCGTAAATTTACTAAAATCTGAACCAAATCTGAACCACACAAAAATATAAAAAATCGTTAAAATTAATCAATTTCACGCACAAAAAATAATGAATTTTTTGTATAATTCTAATATTAGAACAGAATTTACTGTTGATGTTTGTTATTTTTACTTATTTTTCAGTGTTTTAATCAGTTTTCTACAACATTGATTAAAATTAATGAATTCACATCTAAAACTAATCTGTGAATGTAAAAAATCGAACAAAATGCAGAGATAAAATCGAAAATATAAAAACTAAAAATTAACTTGGAGAATCTATCCTAGTTTTGAGTAAAAAAAATTTAAATGGGAATGAAATGAAAATAAAAATATAGGGGAATCAAAGATAACAAGACAAATTTTAAAAAATTAAAAATTAAACATGATTTCCGGTTTTCTTTTTTCAAATTTCTAAATAATAAAACCAAAAGTTCTAATAATATTTGTAAAATTATTTATTAGCACTTTACCAAGTATTCGTTAACTAAGTCGCGAAATATTAACCGTAGGTTACAAACGAAATTTCAAATTAATGTAAGATTTCTTAGAGATTTCTAAGATATTAATATTGTAATCCATCCTAACTTTATTTCTACATTGTTTTACAAGGTTTAGTAGAACCACTTTCCTTCTTTCCTCTATTTCAATAGTTGAAACTTTAAAAATGTTCTCCTGCAAAAACCTTTGATTTCAAACATTTGACAACCTTTTTAATATTTTTCAATTTTGCAAACTCTAGTTTTAATTTTTTTCCCCATCAACTTTTTTGTAAATTTTTCTTAGTTTTTTCCATGTTTCTGTATACGATCTTGATCACCATTCGATTAGATTGAAGTTGCGTTTTTCGCTTAACATTAACGTTTGTGTTTGGTTCATTGTAATTTTTGTTGTTTTAAAAGATTTGATATTTTTTTTTCAATTTCATGCAAGAGTAAATTATTTTAGAGTTTTTTTTCATTACATTTTCGGTTTTCATGTTCTTTAAGGATTATTTTGAAAAAACATTTCTACAAAACCATAGGATTTGAATTTTTATCGAAAGTGCTTTTTTTGTAATGAATTTTCATTAAAAATACTTTTTTCTTTTCATTAAACAAAATTGATAAAAATCAGGTCAATTAACGTTCAATATTTTTTAGTATATCAATCTTATTTTATATAAAGGGGAAACTTTTTCAAAATTTTGGAAAACTCCAAAAAATCAATGAGATTATTTTAAAAAATATAATAAATATTTAAAAATTAAGTAATTTAGTTTAAAAATTTTGTATTTTTTCAAGGATAGGTGGTGAACAGAAAGATCAAAAGCCATCCAAAGGAGATTCATGAGGCTATTTATAAGATAGTGTTACATTAACGATAAGCAGCTTATTAAAAAAATACTATTTAGTTTTGGAAACAAGATAAAAAGACAAAATTTGGAAACTATCCAGTAATGCGGTTGTGACAAAATTTGTAAGTTTTACACATTAAAATATTTATTGTTTTCGCTTTCAAAATTTTAGTTGCTTCATTGAAAAATTAAATTCCAAAAAAGGCGGAAATAATGATTTCGGAAATTGTTCAGAAGATCAAAAGTTCAGAAAATCCAGTAAACAACAAAATTATAAACTGCTGAATTCCGAATGACTGAACCAATAACTAAATAAAAAACAATGCAGTTTTTTAACGAATTTTATGCCCGAAATATATACAACGGTTTGTAATTTTCATTCTAAAGTTAACTTTAATTAATGACACTTGTTGATATGAAGTATTATAAATTATGTTTCGAATATTTTATCAACAAGTAAAATAGCTTATAAGTTTACCGAATAATATAATATGATAGAGTTTGTGTACAAATACATTCTTGATCATATTGTTAACATATCTCTTGTACCTTGTAATCATAAAAATTACACCATTAAAAATTTAATTTATATTCAAGGGGGGTATGTAATATATTCTAGTCATATTTTTAAAATATAAGTCTAAAAAGGCGCATAATGTTTTTACTAAATTCTCTATACATGTTTTGGATTGTGTGTTATGCAATATGTTTAATTAATTAAAATTAGATTTTTATAATATATAAATTATTTGGGTTTTTTTAACATGTCCATGATATGATACAAAAAAACAATAACTTGAACTGTGCTTTAGTTTACCATGCTTTGGGTGTTAGGATTTAACTCTTTCGAATTACTGTTGTACACACAATCAAATCAAATATTTTAAAAAACTTGAAAAAGTTTTATTTCAGATATTAATTTTTCGACTTGTTGAGGTGTTTTTTGTAAATTTGAATTAATACAAAACAAAAATTTCAATTTCACCTCAAAAGTATGGTGAGCTATGTCATAATTTTAAAAAACCTTAATTATGAGAACTTGTAAAGAAAGAATAAAAATACAAAATTTAGAACTAAAAAGAGAAACCTATTTAACTTGTGTATATATATTATATACATATTTAATTTTAAATTCTTAACCAAAGTTGAAATAAATAAACATTTATAACATTTTTAAAAGAACATTTTTCCAAATCACTTTATTTACTCTCTTCAAAACAGTTGTAAGCAAAATAGAATTCAAATTAAGTTAATTATGAATTCAATCATTTATATGTAAATGATTAATTGACTTGACACCTTTAACATATTATTTAATTTGATACTTTGCATTCAATACAAATTAGATGACCAAAAATACTTCTTTTTAGGGGTGTTTATTGTGGGAGTAAAAATGTCAATGAAAATATTTCAAGTTCATTAAATTAGTAAAATAAAATAATGTACAAAATTTATTTAGGAATGAAGCAATTAATTAAAAAAAAAAACTAAAATATTTTATTTATATATAAACATTAATTTGAATTCGGTTTGGTTTTGAATTGCAATTTGTTATTTTTAAAAGTTGAGATTAGAATTATTTTTTAGATCGTTTACTTAGCACTGAAATGGTAGTAGTCATCTTATATTTTGCCTTTTGTATAGTTGATTAAATAACTCAAAAAATTTCCATTTGTCCTTCATATACTTACTTACTTTCTTTATCTATTTTATACTTCTAAAATAAAGTCAATTTTTTGAAACTTTTGCTTGCTTTTACATTTTTTTCAAAAGACTAATAATAAACACTGTAATTATTCTACCTAAAAATTTAAAGAATTACTATTAAAAGAAACACAATTTAATAATGTTTCAAATAAAATAATATTAAGTTTTTACATAATATTTTACCTTATTTTATAATATTAATAAAATATATATTCACACAAGTGGAACACATATGTTTATAAAGTATTGAAATAGGTTAATAACAAATGGTGGTCAAAAGTAAATATTCATTAATTTATTACCATCATCACTTAACACTGACATTCATGTATATTAACACTTAAAAGAATATTGCATAACATTAATTGTTAATTACATATTAACTACATTTCCATTATCCTTTCAAGTTGAGGTTATATAAACAACAAAATTGCATTCATGCATTCATTATATTTTGTTAAAAGTGACCAAACCTTCAAGTTTTGAATGAGAAGTGTTTATTTAAATATGAGAAGCTTTTGTCAAAAAAATTTGTAAAATTAAATTAATCCTACAAATTCAAACTTATAAAAATGATCCAACAAACTTGACCATTCTTACGATTTTATTAATTAGAAATTATAATAGAGAGAAAGTGATAATGTTAAATCCAGAAATAAATTGAAGTAATTAAACGCGAATAGACGTCATACCCAATAAAGTAAGAGAATAGATTTTACAATAATAATTTTATTGGAGGTAGGGTTAGATAGTTTTAAAAGGTTCAATGTATAATTAAATAGCAAGAAAGTTGTTCAGTTATTTAAGCCAGACAAATCATAAAATTAATTTCAAAGCAAATAAAGCTTAAATTCCATGTACTTATCAAATAATTCTGATTTGCATTTAATGATTTGATGTTTTTGATAAAATTGTTCTTTAATTTAACTAATCCTTGTAGAAACCTAAAAAATTAATATCTTTAAATAGAAAAAGATAAATATGAATATAAACATCACAATGCAATTAAAGATATTAAGTACCTATGTTAAAATTTATAATAGAGATAATGCATTAAAAAGAGTATCAGGAACCTTTGGAAGATAATTTATTTAATATTTCTGTAGTTATTTTCATTCGTTTATTTTTTGTTAATTATACAATTTAATATAAAAAATTTCCATTTTTAATATTCGACGTCCTGTCAGATACAATAAAAAAAATTATAAATTATAAATACAGGTGGAAAATAATTATAACAATTATTAATATTCTTCATTTGGTTCTCTTTTAATAGCATCGGACAGAAAAAAATCCTGCAACTTGCTTTTGTTTTCTCAATTTTCCTTTAAAATTAAAAAAAATAACTTAATATAAAGTTTAATTTACTCTTTTGACCTATATTTCAGTAAAATATGATAAAGGTATGTTTTATATTTTTTTTTTATTTTAAACTTAAAAAACATTTGGATAAAAACCATATGAGTGAAAATATAATAATTAAATGAAACCGTAAATGTTGGTGGAACTCATTCGAAAGGAAAATTAAGTAAGGAATTTTGGGATCAGTTTTAAAACAAGTTAAAAAGTAGTCAGTACAGATAAAAAAAACTATCATAAACCATTTTAAAGTTAATATAATTATTTATAAATATTTATAAAGTTTTAAATTGCTTATTTTAAGTTGCAAAAATAATTAAATTAAAGGTGAACAGATAATCTAGTTAAATTTGAATTAAAATAAAGGGTACTCTGTTACAAAATAATTAAATAAAGGAAAGAGGGATCCTTTAAAAGGTAGTAAACGTAAACTGCTTAACTCATCCCACTCTTTTTCTTACTCTTAATAAACACCCAAATTTTTAGATCAGTATAATGAGTGAGTAGTGAACATGGAAAGGAAAATGATGGTGTTTTTAGATTGTTGAACGTATCGTGAAAAATAAAATTCCGTCTACACGAGAATTTAAAGAAAAGTTAACAAGTGGAAGTTAACACCAAATTTAACAAGTAAATATTAATAAAATTAAGTTTAGGAACAGTGGAAAGCATCGACTGTCACTCATTGAACCTATACGGAATTTCTGTGGGCTAATGTGAAACACTTTATTGAGACGGTGCGTTTTATTAAACTAAATTTGAGAATTATTACTTTGATATAGAATTTACTTCTAAGGATAAAAATTTGAAAAGAATTTTAAAGAGTCGATTGCAATCTAAAATTAATTAGAGTTTACTATTAATTTAGTTTTAAGTTATTTTAAACTACGAATATTAAATATTGTTTACTGAAGTTGTACTTTCATTTTAGATGTAGCTCAATTGAATTTTATTCATATTTTGTAAACATAATCATCTATATGTATTATTATATTAAAATAAAAAACTAAGTTAAAAAACTTTAAAATTTTACAAATTGAAGAAAATTTAATACAAACTTTAATTATAATAGACCTTGAACTGCAGCAAACTTTTCAATTTACTAAATTAGTACGTATACATAACTTTACATAAGTACTATTTATGTAATATAATTTTTAAAGTTGGGGTCAATTTCCACTTAGAATAACACTTTTTCCTATTAAATTCAATAATATTATGTAGCACAAAAATGAAATAAAATGAAATATATGTCAACAATAAAATGAAATTTAAAAACCACAAATTACATATTACAATGGTATAAAATGCAACACAACAATCAAAAATACAAAAAAATAACAGAATTAATGAAAATGCTCATGAAAGCAATTTTATTAAATCCCGTAAAATAGGAAATTTGCAATAATATCATATTTCATGTACATATTTAAATTATATGTACAGATTCAAATATTCAGAATGCGTTTTAAATTATTATTGGTTAAACTTGAAATGTACAGTTGCTTACACAATATTATATTGTGGTGCACTCAGATAGATGAAGATTTATTTTCCAAGCTAATGTAATTAGATATAATAATTTTGTTGCAGAGTAAATAGGTTTATTTATAATTTTGAATCTAAACTATTGTTTAAAACAAAGATGATAAATATTTAGTTGTATAAACGGTTAGGGTTGCTATGTTGCTATGAGGACACTTTATTTGATAGTAATTCATTTGACTTTTTTTTCATTAGATTTCATTTCATTTGATTGAATGTCGCATTCTGAAAAATATTCTAGCCAAATGAAATATATCAGAATGATAATGCAGACAAATTGCATATAACACAGGAATTTAGAATTGGACTCTTTATATGCATCAAATTCGAGCTAAAACCAAACTGATTCTAAGAATTTGAACTTTGTATCAATACTTGAAAATAAACTCTCTTTTGCTACTAAAAATATTGATAAGATAAAAAAACTTTAGACTATTTTTATGAATTTTATTTTTCAATTTTTAGCAGTTTTGGTGCTAAACTATCAAATTTTTTAATGCACACTGTGTTTGAAGTTGATTATTCTAATAAATAATTTAGAGGCTTAAATAATTGCTTGCTACTATCAATATTTAATATATTAGTTTTTTTATTACAAAAAAGTATATAAATTTAAAAATAACTGTTTTCCCTTATCATGATATCTGTTGAAGCACCTTATAAATAATTAAAAGTTTGTGTTGAAAGTTGATTATTCCAAAAAGTAATTTAGAGGTTTATATTATTGCTTGCTACTATCAATTTTTAATATTTTAGTCTTTTTTATTACAAAAAAAAATATATAAACTTAAAAAAGTACTGTTTCCCTTTATCATTATATGAGGTTAAAACACCTTATAAATAATTAAAAGTTTGTGTTAAAAGTTGATTATTCCAAAAAGTAATTTAGGGGTTTAAATTATTGCTAGCTACTATCAATATTTAATATTTTAGTCTTTTTATTACGAAAATATATTTAACTTAAAAAAGTACTGTTTTTCATTATTATATCTGTTAAAATATCTTACAAAATAATTTTAAAATACTTAAATAAAATACTTAATTTATTGAAAAGTACCTATAAATAATATACGCATTTTTTCAATTCGATTTTTCTTTAATATATTTACAAAAAATAAAACCAAATATTCCAATACTCTATTATTCTAATGTTAAATAAATTCTAAACCGCAATTTTTATATCTTATACACTTTAGGTAATATAAATTTTAAGTGCAAAATTACATTAACATAATTTAAAAGATATACCTCTCTATTTAACACCTTTTTTTCTCTATTTATATATTAATTTTCCACCACATAAAACCTATATATAAGCAGATACTTAAATTAAACAAGTGACAAACACAACTATTGAAAATGAATACATATTCATCAGAATAAAACTTATACAGAAATATGAGCTTTGTACTCAATTTTAAAATTTAGAAAAACCCAGCAACATAATCATCATCATCACAGATATGTAATTTATTTCATAGACAATTTATTAATAGAACCTTCAAAAATTGTACAATATTTCCATCTCGTGTTATTTTTCATTTTTTGTTTATTTTTGCGAACACATTATTTACATGTTTTGGTTACAGATGAGGTGCTTCCTTATGTACTTATACTGCTGTGGTAGTTGCGGTATTGCATTCATAATACTTGTAAAATTGTTATAATCACGTGCATTAAAACTGGGCAAAGATAAATAAAATAGATTAGATAGATATAAAAAGATAGCATATGCCAAATAAAATTTAATATGCGAAAAATAACGTTACGTATTATTGTTTCACTAAGTTTTTATTGGGTTTGAAACTAATAAATTTCCTTAATTTTATAACATTTGGTTAGATTTTAGGTTCGTCTTTTAGGTCCACCCTTAATAGTTTAATCCAATAAAAAAATATACGATGTAAAATACTTATGAAGTGACTTAACCGTTGCGTAACAAAATCCATCTATGGTTAAAAAAAATTATTTTGAATTATATCATTTTAAATGCTTTGAATTATTATATATTAAAATGTATTTTTTTATGTTAGTTTTCCTTTCCTAATTATTAGGGTTATTAGCCTTTTTCTGAATGTAAATGTATTAAGGTAAAATGTATTACGATAGACTGAATTTCGCAGGAGCCTCATGCCGCTGAAATTAAAAACATATTTTCTTTGATTTTACGAAATATTCATTTCTATAATATTAGCACTCTGATAATATTTAGAAATCCCTATAAGCTCTCTTTACCGACACACGTGTTGCTAATTTTGAATTCGTACAGAATTTTTTATAACAAAAATCTATTTAAGATTACAAATAATTAATGGAACTGAAATTTTTTCTGGTAATCTTCCGTAACCAAACAAACCAAGCGCCATTCATTTTCTCCTTTTTTTTACCTAGATTTTTTTTTATAAGAAGCTTCCTTTTTATAAAAATTAATTTAATTATTCATTCAATTTTGTAACCTTGAAAAAAAGATTTTGGTTTCAGTTTTATTCCACTTGAACTAATAAAAGGACTAAAAAAGGACTTTACTCATCAAATCAACAGCAACATACACACGTATCCTTTCAAAATAATAATTTTATTATAATAATGAGAAAAACATTTTCACTGTCTTGTCATTCACAATGTTATCCTTGAAATAGTCATTTTTATGCCAAGAACCCTTATTTTTTTTTTAGGAATATATTTCATACCTCACCAGTTTAAAATCAATAAATTCACCCTTGTCAGATATTTGAAAAAAATTTTTTAGTTGAATTTTAATATTCAAGGTAACAAGGAACGCATATATGATGCGCACAGTATAATAGATATAAGATTATATAACAAGTTGTTGACCCAATTAAAAAACTAAAACACCTTAATTTCATTTTTAGTATCAAAAACTCCCCAAGGGAAGGAAACAAATTAATAACAACTAATTATAGATGTAAAATTGAATTTGGAAAGGGCCCCCATGGCTTAGCAAATATAATATAGTTTAACATAATTAATCCAAATTCTAAACCTATAATCGTTTTAGTAATCGAAGGTTTTAAAATATTACATTATGCTAATAAATAAATGAATGAATTCGTGAAATATATATTCTTAGGTTAAAAGATATTTGATAAAAGATGATTTAGATGATGATCTATGAAGAAGGAGACATAACGTCTACTTTATCTAAGTGATAATCCTATCCTGCGCAATTAGGTGAATACTTCTGATTATTTAAATTATAACAGCTCTAGAGACTTAACCTCTAGTCTATCTAGGTAATAACCCTGGTCAATTAGGTGAATACTTCTGTCTTATTTAAATGATGACAGCTCCATCATATTTAGGTGATCAACAATTGTTATTTGTACTTTCCTGTCAATATTTAGAGTTGTTTAAAAAATTCCATTCTAAGAACTAAAAGATTTGAAAAAAAAAATCCAAAATTATGATACAAAAGTTTAATGGAAAAAAAAATGATTATTGTAATACTATACTATATAGAAAAATTACTATAGATCTCTTGTATTTATATTATTATCATTTTCTTTTCAATTATAATTGTTTTTTTATGTACTGAACAGAAAACTAAAACAACTAAGTAAAACAAAATTTTATAAAATGTAATTAATATGACAAATTTTAATTTCCGCAAATAAAAACTAAGTGAAAATAACATGAACCTAATACTTTTTTTTTATTGCGATAGAAAAAATTATTTAAATTTTTATTAGATGAAATTAGTATTTAAATTTTATAATTATAAACATTGAATTGAAATTTAACATTTTAACTTTTGAAATACTCTGATAGTATTCTTTGCTCGAGTTGATTTAGTTTATAATATAAATTAGAGTTGACTGCCTCTTCTATTACCATATTAATTTAGGATTCTCTTCGCAACTACTTTAAATAATAACTTCAAAATGCCCCAAAATAGATTTTAAAATTTTTTTTTTAAAGTTTCAACTTGTGCTTTAAGCTGTGGAGTCTTTGTTTTGATTTACACAGTTTTTCAATTATGCAACAGAAAACAAAGTTTAGAACTTGTTGCTACGTCAATACTAAACCTTATGTTGATTTAGTTAAAAAATTAAATTCCAATAATTCTAAATTCATTTAAAAAAAATTGCAAACCGCAACTAAACATTTTGTGATAAATTTTTTTTTTATTTTTATATAATTGCTAAGTGATAACTTTTATGATATATTTTTGGAGTTCGGTAGATGATAATTCGATTTACTTAATTGTTAAACAAATAACATTTAAATAATTTAATTTTTATTTTCTAATTACAATTTTATTTTAAATATTTAAATGTTAAATTTAGTGTAAATGATGTCAAGTTTTATATTTTTATCATACACATATGTGTTAAATATTTATTATGTATAATATTAGTGTTGTTTTTTTTTCATGTTTTTTATAACATGATATCTTATATAATTTTTAAAAATAATGTATAATTATTATATTTAATTCGAAATTTGACCTAATAATTTGATTTGAGGGGTTATTAAAAATATAATGGCTGGTAAATAAATCTCTTTGTATATTTGTTAATCTGCAAAACTTTAAGGTTTAGTCTAGTTTGGTTCATCTATAATATTTGTCGTTAGTTTCAAACTAATTATATAATCAGAAAAAAATATATAAAAACCTATTAATATTTTATAGAAACAAAAAATTTAATTTCAAAATATAACTCACACATACAGAAATAACTTTTAACTCAAATATAGATTTTTTGAATTTTATCAATTGAAATCTAAGTAGTTTTACATTACATTTTTACATTATCATATGGAAAAATTTACTCTTTGATTTATAAAAATGTTATATGTTCTAAAGCCTGAATTAAATGAGGAGTTTACAAAATATATTCTAATAATAGGAATCTAACGTCTAGTAACAACCTCTTGTTTCCAACATTTATGTATGATTGAAACAAGATTTTTGACTTGTACCCCTCAACTTAAGCAGTGATCAGATTTTTTTAAATAAAAACTTTTTGTTAAATTCATTTTGTTCTATTTTTATCATTTGTTCTATTTTAATCAGAATAGGATTTATAAGGTTTACATCAAACCGTTTAGATACTAAAATTCGTTAATTCATATTTTATTTATTTAACAATGTAAATGAAAATTTCAGAACATAAATAATTGATTTTAATTTATATTTCATAAACTAGACCTAATTTAGATTTTCCCATAAAAACACAAAATCAATTTTTAAATTTTTTTTTAATTATTGGAAAATTGAATTTTAATTAAATATTTGTTTCTATTATAATAATATTCCACAAAAAAAAACTAATTAATTTTCGGAATTTTTAATTAATTTATTGAAATATTATTTAAATTATATGCGATAATCATTATACTCAGTTATCATCACTATAGTTATTTTTTTTCATTGTTATCTATAAAAGTATAATTATATATTTATATATAATTGTATAATTATCGACAAATTGTTATTGTTTAGTTATTTTTATTTATCATCATTACAATTATTACAATATATTTAGAAAATATATATATAAAAAAATTTCGATATAATGATCAAATTTAAAAAATAGAATCATTGAATTTAAATTTCTTAAAATACAAATGAAAATTTATAAATAATTTTTTAAATTGATTTAAATATTGTTTAATTACAAATTTAGTTAAAATACAGATTAAATTAATTTTCTCAATAAAATTTTAGAATAAGTATAGCCACCAATGTTTGGTTAGAGTGTTATCAAATTTTTAGTCTTTGAAAAAAGTTATTACTAAACTTTCATCTAATATTTACATTTAGGCAAATTTTTTTAATCTTGGGTAAAGCCAAAATTCAGGTGATTTTAATTCAATTGGATCATTAAAAAGCCTTTTTCCATTGGAAATATTTACTTGTAATTTAACAATTAAAATAATACATTAGTTGCGAAAACGTTTAAAGAACTAAATACTAGACCTTAATTAAAAATAAAAATTTACTTATTAATAATTATTTTTAACTGTAGTTTTTAAACTAAATTGAATTGGGCATACTGTTCTAAAAATCAATTTGATTTTGTTTTATATACTTAAAAATATTTTAATTTTAGAATTACACAAATTTAATGTAAATAACAAAAAAATATTTAGCATGATTTAAAAAATTAAAATTAATAAATCAAAACAAATTAAGGGGAATCACAATTGAAATAAACATATTAAAATTTAATTTTTTTTTATAAATAATATCTCATAATAATAATAATAGGTAATTGAAATTAAACTATTTAAGTTAATAATTAACTGTATTAAAACAACTAATTTATGTGAAAAAAAATATAGAATGAAATATGCATGTATAATAATTAATGAACAAAGTTTTAATATTTCATTTAATACTAATCAATATATTGAATCAAAAATATATATAATGAGTACATCAGTTTTCTCCCCTATATATGGTGAAACTTTTGCTGAGTTGCTAGCAGTTTAGGGGAAGAATTTTCTAATTGACTGCAGTATAGTTTATTATAACATGGGTTTGCAGATTATTTGACCCACTTCAAACTGTAGTCAAGTCTAATATTTTTCACATAATTCAAATCTGTTACTATACGACACTTAGTAGATTTAATAATAAGAATTACACTTGGCTATTTATTTGACATAGTTAACTAAAAATATTAATTAATTTTAATTTCCTTTATGAGGAAATATTAAATCGATGTATTAAGTACTACAATATTCAATTACCTTTTCTTCATCTTTAAGTTTAACTACTTAAAAGACCCTTAAATTTACATTTTTTATAAGGTAATAAACAATTCTCAAATTTAACGACTTTTTAATGTGTTTTTTCTACTTTTTTCCTGTAGTAAAAAAAAAAATGCGCGTGTATATTAAGTTTTTGAACAAAATTTTCTAAAGATTAACTAAATTCAGTACATTTATTATGTAAAACAAGTATAAAGACTATTTCAATTGTTATATTAGATTTTGCATACTCAACATTTGTACATTTATTTAATTTGCATTTTTTATAGGTTAGTAAATTAATTTCAAAAGCAGTGTATTTATAACAATGGAACAAAAGTATTTGAATAGAATTGTCAGTTAATTTCTTTTATAACTTTTAAGTACTTAAAAACATTGTTGTTACTATAAGAAGGTACTATATAGAGCTAACAAAGAGCGCCTCTAAGAGATGTTTTAATATTTAAAACTAATTAATAATAATATTTTTATATAGGTAACACCGTTCTTCACGGGAACGATGTGAAAGTAAGCATCGAAAACTAACAAATAAGCTTAAACAAATAGCATGCAACAAAGATCTACAACACACTTGAATTAAATGTATCTCAAATATTTCTAAATATAAATGATAGTCTATGTATAAAAGATCTCGATCTTGCTTTTAATTTTCGTGACATATGAATACAAAGATTAAAATTTCAAAAAAAATTTGGTCCCAAGAGCTAAATTGATATTCTAGTTCTTAAGCAATTATTTATAGCCATTCAATTTTATATTTTATTTTAATTTTAATTTTACAACATTTGAACTAGATAAATGAAGCCTAATTAATGTAACATAATTAACTTGTAATTATGTAACTTGATATTAATAATAAAAGTGTAAACATAAGTAATTAAATGAACTTATAAACACAATATAATTATTAACTAACTCAACACACCATCTATTTAATTAAAATGTCGTCATAATTTTTGCTCTAGTTTTTATAATCTAAAATTTTGCTCATAAATTGAAAAAACCTTACTTTTTGGCATTGAATTAACATTTTTTTTTTTAGTTTTATTAAAAAAAATGATGTACAACTATAAAAAAAAAGTAAAAGTTAAAAAATTTAAAACTTTTTTACTAATAAAATTTGTTTTTGTTTTGTGTTTTTAATGCAAATTTAATAATATTAACATAAAAAGAAAGTTAAAATTTTAAATTGCCGCAATAAATCTATGTATAGGCATGTATCTATAAATACTATCTTTGAAATATAAAAAATTTAATAGATACTAAAATAACTGCATACGTAGCTAGCAGTTTTATTAATTTACTTTCATTTTTATCAAAAAAATTTTAACCTAAAAAAAATACCGTTAATAGCAGAACTACTAATCGTTATTTAATTTATTCATAATAACAGTTTTTTTAAAGTGACTAATTAAATCTTGAAGCTTTTATTTTCATTTCTGATAGATTATAACAAATATAAAGATCAAAATATTAAGCATATTTTAAAATATATTAATCACAAGCAAATAAACAAAAGATTGAATTGAATAAGATTGTTTCCATAACTATAAAAGAAAGTTTTCTAAACGTTTTATGAATGAAAATTCTAAACGGTGATATAAATGTTTTAGGGATCTGTCTTTAAAAAATAAATAAATAGACCCTTTATTGAACAATCGCTCAAAAATCCTTTACAAAAGCAGAATTTTAATAAATTCTCAACATTACTTATTTTATTAACAAAAAATTTGAATAATTTAATTAATAATGTTTTATTACATTTATTTTTAGGAATGATAGTTATAATGTACTAATGAATCGAAATGCGATATGTATCCTATTGGAAATAGAAATGTTACTGTATTGGAAGTCTGAGATAAGTGTATTGAAATTTATAACATATTGTATTTTCTTTCTTTGAGTTTTCTTATTTTTGTTTTAGATGCCAGGATGATGTTTTACAGTGTTGTGACCTGTGCACCATAATGAAACAAGTAACTGAAAAACTACAACCATTTTTATTTTTGTGTTTGTTACTTTAATTGTTCTAATTCCTTTTTTGTATATATAAGTACATTTTTCCAGAACAATTTTTTTTTTTGAAAGAGTTAATAATTGTTAAGAAAAACGAAGGTAAATATTACTTTAAAACAAAAACAATTTTAATTTTTGTGTGTAAAGCTATAAATGATCAACCTAAATGGACAACCTTAGAATTTAAAAAAGAAAACTCAATTAAAGTCCTTTAATAGAATGATTGAACTCTTGGGTTATAGATCAAAACATAAGATATTAACACGATGGTAATAAAATATTAAGAAAAACTTTATTCGAAGACTAGCTCAGATCAAAAACAAAACAATCAATGAAATTTTAAATTAATTTAAAATCATCTTATTTTAAAAAGCTGTGAAAGTTGACCTGAAAAGATACTCTGATTGTGGGTTTTTCAATATTAATTAAAATATTAAGAAAACTTCAGAAACTATGGGCCCTACTTCTTGTCTAAATGGTTATGTAAACACGCTAGAATGTTTTAAATTACTTACTTAAAATTTATTTTTATGCAACCAAATAAAGTCTGACAAAAAATTTAAAGTTATCTAAATCTAGAAAAAAATCTCATTTTAAATTTAAACAATAAATGACATAGAAATAAAATAGTAATATCAAATTATATTTTATTTATTACAAAAAATTATTCTCCTTTTACATGAATCTATCATGTGCATGATATATAAAATAAAAATAACATATTTTCATGTTAATTTCCTGTTAATTAAAAAAAAAAAACAACAATTCCTTTAATTTATTTTGCAAAAAAAAAAAAATTTAAATTCCTCCTCATATTCCAATTAACGTTGCAATGTAACATATAATTAGACTTATTTATTTTACACGCTCTAATATATTACATGATCATTTTATATTTTATAAGTACATATGTAATATAATTATCTAGATTGATTACTGATTTCTAATAAATTTATTTTTAATTTTAGTATTTCTATGGAACCTAAAATTAATTTTGTACTTACAAATATATCAGTAAATCTAGTCCCACCTTAAATTTTTAATTAGAGAGTAAAATATATCAAATTAAATAAACTACTTTTAGATAACATTCTAAATTGTATTATTATGAAATTATTCATTAGATCAAGTTTTTTTTTTTTGAATAATTTCAGATATAATATAGCCAATTAATATTTTAAGATATTAATAATAAAAGTTTAATAAACAACGCCCATATCTGTTAAAATTTTTTTGAAAAACACAAAATACTAAAAATTGTTTAAAAAATTACAAGTTATGCAATGGGTTATTCAAGTTTAATTTGAACGTAGTTATATTCCATATAAGTTAGGAAAGAAACTTTTAATTGAATTTTCATCTGAATAATGGAGTATAGGGTACAGAATGCAAAATATGAAGTTGTCATAACCGGGATGAAATGTGATAAGACTGAATGTGATTGTCATAACAATATTAAAATAATATTTTCATTATAACAAACCAAATATACTTGTAAAACTTGTTTAGATTAAATATAGGCTTGATGGAATGATAATATATTTCTTAATCATATTATCATTCATATTCATATCATTATGTCTAAAAATAAGGAAATAAGTTAAACTTAAACAAAAATATTAAAATAGTTCAAAAAGTTTAAGACCTTAGATGTTATAATAATCTAACAATTGAACTGTCTTAAAGTTATTTTCATGACTAATCTTAACTGTATTTCAAAACTATAAATTATATTAAACTTTCTCTCACTCAATCTTTAACTGAACAGATTTATAAACATACCGCAGTGTAAAATTTTTTTTTTTTTTTTAATATTATATCACCTTGATCTAAAGAGTTTTTTGCACTCTATTTATTATTTATTTTAAGTTTAGCTAAATACACAAATTTAATTTAAAAAGGTCAAATTAATTTGATTTATTACTGTTTAAAAATTTTATGAGTTGTTTATATATTTATTAAAATTTAATTAATGTTCGCAAAGTATAAAAATCGATATTAAACTAAATGACAAATTTATCTAAATCGACATTGACAAGACATTGTTAATACAAATGTAATAACAACTTGCACGTTTTAGGTGTTTCATAATTAATTTTAAAATATTATAGGCTTTATTATATTTAGAATGCCAAAAAATAATTGGCTTTTTTTTAGACCAACCGCTTACCACTAATCATATAATTATATAATAAATATGTTGATAAGCTTTTTTGTATCAAAGCCCATACTTGGTTTTTATTCAGCAAAAAACTCTGACTTATCAAATTAAATGATTATTTTATAATCGATAACTGATTGGTGGAATGAGGATTTAATAGAACTAAAATTTTACTCGGAATAAAACACGAGTCTTTTTATATTTGGTATTTAGTAATATTAAATGGTATTTAGTATTTACAGAAAGCCTAAAAGTCCAGTTAGAACTATTAACCAAATTCCGAGATTAAGAAAAAAATTAAAATTAAAATTACAGGAGACTACAGAATTTGTATAATTTAAATAATCAGACTGCTTTGACAATTCGATCTTTACTTAGTTTACAAAGCTTTAAATTCGCCTTTAATAAACTGATAAATACTACATAATAAGTACGATTCTCAAATCGGAACATAAGATTCGAATGAAGTATTCTTATAATAATGTTGTTTTGTAAAATACCACAAAATCCTATTAAAACAAGATACTTTGTTCAAATTAATGAAAATTGCTTTTGTAAAAAAAATTTTCAACTCAATTATCATCACAATGATGATAATGAATGACGAAATAGAGAAGTTTTCATTAAAATTAATTTAACATTGAAAAAAAGTAATCTAATCTAATCCAATACTATGCGTATAATGTATCTATAGATAGAAATAATGTTAAATAGAGTGCAATAAATTTTAATCAACTTGTTTCGCGATTATGTTGTTATATTTTTTTATTTTACAAATAGAGGAAAAAATAATAAATTATAACATAAAATGTTTTCTCCATTACAATTTACAAAAAAAAAGAAATCTTGATTTAACCTGAAATAAAATTAAATTTGTAATCCTGATTTTGCGGTTTTTTTCACAATTTATTTCTTTTACTTTTTTAATTGAAACTGATTAATTAAATTAAATAACCGTTAAAATTAAAGTTCATTATCATTTAATTGAGGAGTAATTAAAATTGAAAATTCAGGATGTTATTGACAGGATGTATTTGAAATGTCTGAATAAGAAAGGTCAAATATATTATTGATATCTTAACACATTATTGCGTATTTTTAATACAATTGATTTAAACATATTATTTATATTATATTACACTATTACATTAATGTAACTTACGCCTTATATACTATATTACTTGACACTGTCGTCTCGAATGAGTGTTGGTTTTTCAAAATTAAAATTAGTTAAATCATATTTCTGTGGGAGTTACAATAGAAGTTGAAGAAACTTAAAACTAATCAGAAAATTTATTAAAGAATTATAAGCATCAATTGAACAAAGAAAAACGAGAAAATACTGGAATTTGCTATTAAAATAATTATTTCATTTGTAGCTTAAATTTTAACACTTTAAAGTTGTAGCTACGACACTACAATTATAAGGATTTGTAACACCCGTTCTAAAAATTTGTTAATATTTATGTTAATGTATGTGATGAGACCTAACTTTATCTAGAATTTCAAAAAACGAACCTCCTAGAGTTTATACACAAATTGACTAATTTTATAAAACTATTTTAAAGCATTTTTTAAATAGATTGTAATTACTGATATTAAACTTTTTTTTATACCAGCTATTACTTTGAAACTTTATTTGTTACAAAAAATTTAAATCAATTAAATTAAAATAATAAAATTAAAATTGAATTTATAGTTATTTATTCTGCATATTTTAAACCTTTAATAGGGCTTTAATTTCTTACAAGTAAAATTAGCAATTATAAAATTACATGAATAAGTATTTAGAATTATAACGTGTTACTTCGTTTTAATTTATTTGTTAACTTTTAATCAAAACAACTCATAGTATATATGTTCTAAAAATACAGATCTTGTTATTCTACATGGTGCTATAAATCATTTACATTTAAACGTAAATACATATAAATTATAAAAGGTTCAGATAAATAATTCAGATAAATAACGAGGTAAATACCAAATAATTGTATCACTAATCAAGTTTTTTGAACTTGATGAAGGCTGAACAGAAAAAACTATAGCTTCCATTTATTAGTTGACTTTAAATATGCAATCAATCAATGCTAATTTTCCAATTGAACATAAAAGAAAAGCCAACAACAGTTTGGATAACAATTTACATCATTAAAATTTACATAAAAATGTTGATTGAGAAAAACAAAAAAAGCAGAATAAAAACATAAGTCCCCTTGATCTTCATCATAAAATTATGATCAATATTACTATCATTACTCTAAAAGCAGGAATATTTAACCAGTTTTTTATTCAAATGCAACAGGAAATTTGATAATAAAAAATATATATTGGTAAAATTTAAACTTGTTGATGAAAACTAGTTTAATTTTTTTTGTAATTTTATAGTTCAGGAAATTCTATCTGATAGTACAAAAATACCGTTTTAATTAAAAATAATTATTCGTTCAAATCAATTACTTAATTAAATTTAACTGGAATATAATAAGAAAAAAAAAACCTATAGGATAAACGGGATTTTCATCTTATACAAAAAAAAAATATTTTTTAATTGCAAAAGGGTAATTTATGTATGATTATGAGTTTTGAAGACAAAAACTAAATATCTTTAATATTAATGATGTATAGTATAGCAGATATTTTAATATATAGTCTAAATAACTTTAAGAGATTTTATTTTTATATCAATGATTATTTACTAATTTTTTTAATCACAAAATTTTAAATTTATTTGTTCTACTTTGGTTTACTTAAAATTATGATTTCATTGCTAAGTATTATATTAAACTCCTTAATTTTATTAGAATGTTAAAGCTGTGATGGTTTTTATTATTCGAATTTGAGAATATTTGATACAATTGAACACATAAAAAAATAAATTAAAAATTATTTAACTTATAATAAAATTGTATGTAAAAATATGATTAATTTATAATAAGTATCTATCATTCGAGTAAAATATTTCTAAATTTGATAAAATTGAAGTCCAAAATAAAGAAAAAAAGTTTATTCCTTTATAATGCTCTTATTTTAATTTCATTTAATTTTATTATAATTAATATTATAAATTAATTAAAAAACACGGCTTATGGAAATTCGTTTGTCATGCGCTCATCTCGTTTATGGAACCATATTCCATCAAATGTGTTCCCCAAAGTTGATGATGTATATATGTACGATTTAACCAAATTTAAGAAGAACATTAACATCTTTCTTCTAAATATCCCATCCAATTTTCCCCATCCCCCATAATCCAAATATTCCAAATAACTTCCACCATAATCCTAAATCCTTCCATATCCTCATCCCTGTAACCAAACTGTACATTTGTATTACAGGTTCCCTCCTAAAGTTTGGTTCAAAAAGGGTGTGGTTTTGGTGTGTTAAAATCATACACTACCCAAAGAAACACCGCATAGTTTCAATGGGTGGCTTTCGAGCTTTCCATTCCCTCGTAAAAAAAAAAAAAAAAAAAAATAGCAGATTCATTTTTATTATATTCTTAAACTCAAAATTTATTTGTTTAATCAAATCGTGTTTAAACTTTCTAAATGAAAGTAAGGTAATGTGTAAATCTTGTTAACATATTACCTTTTTTGCATTAAAATGTGGTACGGTAAGGCTGGTTAATAGATAATAAGTTTTAAACCATTTTAAAGTTTATGACCATTGAGAATTGAGATAATTAATTTTTTTTCTAACTTTTACATTATATTTTCTAACTTTTACTATATATTAGAATATCAGAAGTAAAGTCATTTACGAAATCTGTTGCCTAGAAGTATGCAATTCAAATTTTGCAATCGTTAATTCTTTATGAAAATAGACCAATGAAATTCGATTCTCATAGCATTTTTTATAATTAGCTAACTGGTGAATATGTTTAATAAAGTTGATCTTAAAAAATTAAAACTCAAAATTTTTAAATCTTGAATAATTCACTATTTTAAATTCAAGCAATTAAGCGAAATAAGTTTTCTAGGGATATGAAAACGTAAATACAGTATCAGAGTAAAATTGAAGGGCTTTGAAATATTTAAATTTCTAATGTTTAACATGACCCTATGGTTTAAATAAAGAAATATAAATAATAGTACCACGTAGGAGCTACTTCTACATAGGAAATAGAGCGTACAATTAAATAGTTCTCTAGTTTTTATTATTAGATCATTAAATAAGTGATATTAATACCTTCTGGAAAGCATAATGTTTTACCATGCAGTTTTTTTATTATCAGTTGTGATGTGTGTATATACATATACTTTTTTACATATACAAATAGAATGTATGTTCCTAGTTATATATGTATTGTATACATTTTCATGTTTTTCATGATTTTCTTGTTTGCTTAAAGTGAAAAAAATTAAAATATAAACCCAATTTTTTTTGTCTCACTTTATTTTATTTTGCTATATGCAATATTTGCAGCATATTTTAAATTTTCTGTGATGTTGTCTCCTGGTTTTGTTTTTTATCAGTTTGTTGCTAGCAATTCATGCAGTTTTTGTATGCTTAAAACGAATTATAACAGAAAAAAAATTAAATTTTTCTATTAAATGAATACGTTGCTACACAAAAAATAATTCAAAAAAAAAAAGAAAGAGAATTATAGACAAAAAATGGGGAGTGGTACAAAAGCAATGCAATCACAAAATTATGCATTTTTTTATCTTGTATTTTGTAATATATTCAATGACAAAATCTTGCAATTGTAAAAGTTTTAATTATGTACATGTGTATATAATACAGCTCTACTACATTTGTGACCATCATTGGTGTCTAAATAAATGAAGTAGTACGGATTCCGAGAAGACCTATTCCTTTACTATTTCTACTGTTACTATGTATCTAAATATAAGTTTGAGTTTCTTTATGGATCAGACAGTTACAACAAAAAAAGGCTTTAATTATGGATATTGTAATGAAAATATGGTTACATCCATAAATATTTCTTAACCAATAACAATTCATTTCGTGTCACAATAAATTTTGCCCTGATCAATTTTTACATTCAAGATTTTGTCTTTCAAAATTTTGTAATCGAAAATTAAGTATTAAACCCAAAAAACAAATTTTTAATAGAAAAATGTTGAATATTTTTATTTTTAGAGAAATAAAATTGTTCATTCTCTGGTTTTTTCTCATCATATAAAGTTTAAGAATTTTGATGATAGCTCAAAGCATGTTCGTTTTTCTCCATGAAGATGATATCTTTTAACGAAGAATGGAATAAATAATGAAATTATTTAAATACGAATTTTAAAAACTTTATTCATAAATTTTTTTCAAAATTATTTTCTTTTTTCACCTTAAAGGGTTTAAAGTGACCTATCATTTCTTAGTGTGTGAATTTTTACTTACAATTTTCCTTGGAAACTTAATTTGAAATCCAATGCAAGATTGTTAAGTATTTCAGCAATTCATTGCTCTCAAATGCTATTTACTTACTTTCATTATTTAATTTACACAGTTTACGAGTGTACTTTTTTTAATATTACATAAGTAAATTGCAGCTATTTTTATATAAAATTTGAACTAGGTTAAGTGAATACATGTTACAATTTTAATTAAATTTAAAATTAAAATATCGTTAAAATATTATGAAAAAAATAAAAAAAAACCCCTAGATTATTTTTATTGAGTTCCAATGAACACCCCATATGAAATTTTATACAAATAATTTGGGACGGTCGTAAAATTCCCAGGGTTTAAACTTAAAATTTGATCTAGTATTTAAAAATTTAAAAGTTTCATCAAAAATATAAATGAAATAGGGTATTGGCAGGCCTGACCGTTTAAATAATTGATCTTATCATTTTATAATTCCTTACGCAATCTTTGAATCATATCCTATATACAAATTCTAAAAAAGCCTGATAAGCTTAGTTCTTAGATAAATCTAAACACGGGTGTTTCAAACCATGTTAATTTTCTATGTGTTTAAGGTCCTAATGTTTATATACTCCTAATTGCTATAAATTAATTTTAAAGATTAATTTTATCTTCCAATTGTTTACTACCGATGTTCTTAAATTATTATTTTACTTCGAAAAACTAAAAAACTCAAACTATCCCGAAGAAAAAATATTCAACAATTAAAATAGTTAAAAAAAGCCACATGAATTTAAAGAAATTTCTATTTTAAGGCACAACAATTTTTATTTCGATTTTTACCATTTTTTATATCTTTAAAATAAAAGAAAAATAAAATATCGCTTAACTATATTTAAAATATGGGACAAAAATAATTTTAATTCGCGTTTTTATTATATGCAGACGGTCCTAAAAAAACAACCAACCAACAGTAAGTCATTGTTGAATGACTGCAAAAATTAATTATGATAATTTTTTATACATTTTATTTTACTCCTGCTTCTTTTTCTTCACGAAAAAAATAAACTTAACATGTGAATGAATATGAAAAGGAATGCACGATGTTCACGTGCATTCATCCATCCAATCAAAAAAGTACAAAAAAAAAGGAATCTGATTATAATAACAAAAGAATTTTTAAGTATATATATATATGTATGTACTGTACAGAAAAATAATGAGTTGTGGTTTCATTGTCCTAGTTTTTTTTAAATTCTTATTTGAAAAATTTAAAAATAAAAATCTACATCGTTGTTCAACCATTTGTTCTCGCATCTGTTCTATCCTGTTTTCTATACATATTCTATTACTTGTTGTAATATTTAGTAAGCTTTTAATCGCATAATCAACCCTTCTTATATAATTCTACCATCTGCTTTATCGTTCTTTCTATTTGTGACCATCATTGGTGTTTTATATAGAAATATCAATCCAAGGACGGATTTTCAATTTTTTTTTTTATGTATTAGTTCCTCTCTAATTTAAAAATTAAAAAAAGAATTAAAGAAATATTTTTTCCATACATTCCATATTCATTCCTGATCCATAATTCATTATCCCTATGTCGAGCTTCCTTCCCCAATAACTATTATGAAAACCTTTAAAAACGGTTGGTTAAAGTTGTTTGAGTCCCAAAAGTATTCAAACGTGTTTTGTGTACTACACCCATCTTCAATAACACCAAAGAAAAATTACATGTGTAAATACGCAATGATGATTTATTGAAAAAGTTATTGTTATTGAAAAATACAAAGACTTAATTCTAAACTTCTTTTTGTATATAGAAGGCAGAAGCTTTCAAACAAGGAAAGTTTCATCCAGTTCTTGATTAATCTTGATTGCCAACTAGTCTAAGGGATTTAGATTTTTTATGAGTACTTATGTCTAGGGACTTTTTAAAGGTAAACAAACAGAAAAGTTTCAATTTTCACTGAATACTGTCAACTGCAATTGCTCTAACGATCAAGATTTAAATTTTTCTGTTTTCTAAACTTTTTTTTTTAGTTTTTCAAATTATGACTATTAGAATTTTTTTTTCTAATTTTTAAAAAATTATAATGAATATCATGTGATTTTTAAAATGCTTGGTTTTCAATTATGAATGAATGCAATTCTACCTATGTAACTATATATGTACATATATCAAATGTTATTATATAATGTAAATATGTATTATAAAATGGTATTATATATTGTATATATATATTTAAAAAAAAAAAAAAATTAAGAAAATACAAAAAAAATCATTGTTCTACTTTTAAATTTTCAAAACGTTATATTTACATACATAATTATTATATGAAATTAAGTGTATATAATATTTATATTAATATATATATATTTAAAAAAATGAAAAGTAAAATTTATTTATATATTTTATATAATAATAATTTTTTTTAGTACATTAATAATTAAAGATGAACAACTGAATAATAGTAAAATATTGTTGATCCAAGTAATATTTTATCTCAAGTGTTCAACTTTAAATTATTAAAAGTTCGCCCGTTGATAATAGAGTTTTTTTTTTTTATATTAGAAAAATTAAAGGAACTCATTAATATTATATTTAAAAGAATAGATTGACCTACATCACAAATAGAGTTGAATTTTATTGAAAAATGTCATTAATCCATAAATTTTTGAAATAGTTCGGGCTAGACAACAGATTTAAGTTCATTAAAATAATTAAATAGTTCTCGACAAGTTTGAAATAGAAATTTGGCTCACATATGTGTATAACCGGTGAAAATAATTAAAAAATTAAATTCATTATAACAGATTAAAATTAAAACTTAGAATGGTCAACTTACAGGTAAAAAATTTTATGGCAATCGTAGATTGAATTAATTATGCGAATAAAAAATAAAGGAGAAGCGGTAAACCAGTCAGCAAAGTTGTATAGCTATATATATTTATATATAAGAATGGAATCAATACTTCAATTTAAAGATTTAATTTTTCCCCAAAGCCTGAACGTTTATGAGCAATTGCATCAAGAGGATATTTCCCCTTAATAGGAAAACAAATTATTTTAACTTTAAAATTCATTCATGATTTGATAAAACTACAAATTCCTAATTTAATCATATCAAAAGTTTTATTTTAAAAAAAGTTAAAAATAATTCCACAAAACCTATATAATATAATCAAACCTTGAAACTAACCGCTAATAAAGGTTAAAATTGTCAACTATTAAAACAATATTTAATTTTAATAAAACCAAAAAAACCACTCATTCAATTCATTTAACTTGATGCAAAAGGGATGAAACCACAATTCTCCTCTTATCAAATTGTAGAAAAGTGCGTGCTTTTATTTTATATAAAATAAAAACCTCAAAAATATATGTCACAAAAGAATTGAAAGTGAATACACAGGATTTTATAAAAAAGTTTTTATTTTAATTTTAAATGGAGTTAAGTCTATACTCCATATATACATTTTTGTTTCACAATATTATAAATTATATACACTATTTTAAAATTTCATATAAGGGTTATGTTAAATCTTTGTTCAAGGACTGCAGTTAAAATTTTGTTTTTGTTGTTAACATGTACAAATTTTGAGATTGACTTGTATTTTCTGTTAAGTAAGGTTGTAATCTTCAAAAGAAAGTAAGAAGTTCTAGATTTTTTGATAGGTCGAGGCTAGCTTTTATTCACTAAAGTCACCTCCTTCTGTAGGCTGAATATTGGACACTTCAAGCAGCGTTGAACGTTAACGTTAATTTCTCTGTGATATTAATATTTTTTCTTATATTCTAAATAATAGGAAATAATCTCAAGAATAGTAATTAAACAATCTTATGCATTTAAAGCATAGTCATATTATTTAACTTAAACTAAGTAAAACATTAATAATTACAAGTTAAACAAAATAATAACGATCTAATGGGTCAATGTGCATTCACATTGTGCATTGAATTTATTTTCTTAAATATACATATGTACTCGTATATATAAAAACATCAAATAAGATCTGGTATTAAACTTCTTTTTTGTTTTAGCTTTACGTTCTTTATTAACTATAAGAAGTCTCACTTTGTCAGTTGTGGGAGTTAAGTTAACCTTATCTTTACAATCTTAAACGTATTATTTAATTTAAATCTTAAAAGTAATAATTAAAACTCTACGCAAAGTAAAAAGAAAAAGTTTTAACAAATTTGTCAGTAAAATATCTTAAGATATAAAATTAGTTAAGCACTATGAAATAAACTTGCATTTGAAAAAGTAACAAAGTAATTAAGTAACGGAAGTAATCTGGAAGAGAATTAATAAATAAGAAATCATTAAACGTTCAATTTCATTTTAAAAAACCTTATAAATTTGCATTAAAACATTAAAATCTCTTTGGAATCAATTTTCTCTAATTGAAAAATAAAATAACAACTCTACTTACACAGAGTTTATAAAAAACGATTTATAAATAAATATAATAAACTCCATTTGTAACACCTGCACATTTTTAAGTGGGAATTTGTTTTTCCATCATCGTTTTCCAAAAATAAAAAAAAAAAAAACAAACCTAAAAATATTTCCACCAAAAAATTTTCACAATTTTGAACAAATTTTTAATCGATTTTTCTGAAAAAAACACACAAATAATTATAAGCCTGTAATGTGGTTTTGCGTGATAAAAGCTATTTATAGTTAAAAAAAAATTTTGTCATACTCAAAATAAAAATACAATTCAAGCATACATCTGATTATGTTTATTTTATAATGAAAATTCTGGATATATTTTTAAGAGTGATGTCTACAGTAATGATCTTAAAAAAAAATCCATTGATGGGATTAAATTTCAATATATGAACTTGTGTAATATAATAATTATATAATCTTATAGTAATAGATTCGTATAAGTATATTATACAGACAGTGATAACTATAAGATGCTTTAGATTTTTTTATATGTATATACAATAACATAATCATCATACAATGATACACATCATATTGGTTCAAAATCAGTTGATTAAAGCAATGTATTCAAAATAATCTTAAAATTAAGGTTACAAAGGCTGAAATTCATTTTTATTAAATTGAATTTACGACCGTTATAGTTAAAGGCTGTGACAATATTAAATGACTAAGCTTAAGTAGTTTTAAAAACAAAAAATTTGTTCGTAAACTAAAGAGAAGCCAGAGTTGTAAATATTTTATTTATTTATTTTCATCCAATACTTATATATAAACTGTAATGACATCAGTAAGACCCTCAGCTATAAAGTCCATTTCGTGCCTGGCTTAAATAATTTATTTATCTTACTTACGTTTAGTATTGCAAATATTGCATATATTTAGGGACTTTATCCAATCTTCGAAATCATTTGTTTAACCAATGTAATCTTGCCAATGAAAAAAGAATTTTATTCAAGGTCAATAGTAATTTAAATATCAGTGTTTTAAAGAATTTACAATTAGAATTTAGGAATCTTTTAGAAAATCTATTTAAAGCAATAACAAATGTTTATTAAACTTATTTTTATGTCCATTACTGTATATTAATATTCAAGTGAAAATAATCCTTATATATGGCGAAAATATTAAAATTTTTGAAAAAGTTTTATTTTTAAAGTGCTGTGTTAACTTAAAATTTAATTGAGTCAAAAAATAATTATATTAAAAAAAATTCATATTATATAAATAAAAATATGTATTATATTATTATGTATTATAATCTATATGAAATTTTTAAATTAGTAAATTACTATTATTTATATAGGGAGTTTTGTGTTGTTAATTTTTTCAAAACACATATTTTATACTTTGTAAGGATTGAAAAGAAGCTATGAATGAAGAACCCTATGCAGGATGTTACTTGATGTTTTCCACTCATCCAAAAAAAAAAATAAAAATTTTTGGAATAAACAGAAAAAGAGGTAATACTATTTGTAATTTGCGCCAGGAATATATTTTAAGTATTCTTCACTTAAAGTGTGAAGATTGATTTAATTAATTAATTTTTCATTAGCAATTATTAACCTTTTTTATTTAATAACAAATTCTCTTCTTTAATATTGTAGATTACAACATGTTTGGTCATATCACTCAAAACGATTACATATGTGTATAGTAGTATCAAAACGTACAATTTCCATTTTTGATTAATTTGAATAAATAATAAAAAACGTTTTAAACTTATTTTTATCAAATTTTTGAACTATGTATTTATTTATATTAATTAAAAGTTCTTTATAAATAATTTAAAAAAAAAAAATCAAAGAATACTTTAGTATTATTCAGTAAAATGTGTTTTAAAAGTTGGAAAAGTTACATTTTGAAGCAACTGCGTGGAAATGCTATCTTTTGATGCAACCATTATTGGATATTACACATTTTGTTGCACTTTTTTTTAAATTTTTTTACAAAAATAAAAAAGTACCTAAACTAAAAATAAATTAATTCAATTAATTCTAAAATATTATAAAAAAACTTAAACTTTATATTTCAATTTTTAGTATCACATAAAATAAAAGAAAAAACATATTAACTTTAAATTTCAATAACATCACATAAAATAAAAAGCTGCTAAAGCAAAATTAAAAGAAAAAATATTAATTTTAAATTTCAATAACATCACATAAAATAAATAGATATATTATAATAAAAATAAATTAAAACAAAATAAAAACGATAATTAATAAAAAAATCAATAACAATACTAATTAAATTCTTAAATCTATATCTTCAAAAAATGTGTCACATTCATGATTTTCATTACTTATATTTTGATTTTGGAATAATTCTTTATAGAAAGAAAGGTCTTCTCGGGACTTCCAATCATCTCCGAAGTGCTTTTCCAACAAACAATCTATGTCTTTTACTTTTGCTGAACTGATTGCTCTTCCATTATGTAAGCGATCAGGAAGAGTTTGACTTATTGAACGATTTTTTTTTAAAACTGAAGACCCTGTCGTCAAATCACTTTTATAAGCACTTTCACCGCGAAGCAATATTTTGCCTTTCTGCGACCTTTTTATTATAAATCGTTTTGACTTATTAAATTCGAAATGCCATTTTGTGGTTGGTTTGTATAGATTATTTGAATAGGTTTTCCAATCATATAAAGGAGCATTGTTTCCCCCCAATTGTATTATTGTTCCATATTCTGAATATATTTCTTCATAATTTTTTGGTTCAATGATGGTAGTTTTTGATTTTGTACGTTTCTCTAACATTGCGAAAACTCTATCCGGGGGAATATAGGAATGACCCGGTACAGGAAATATTATTTGAACTTCCTCTATATGAGATGGTGCATTTATTTTAAGCCAGTAAGAACACATTGCTATCATAGCAGTGTTTTTATTTTGCGCTCCGCAACCATCGCAAATTAGTCGTACTATATTAGATTTATGGGTAAAATTTGTATGAATAAGATTATTAAAAACTGCCGATGTGATTTCATTACATCCTTTCGGACGCTGAGCTTCTGTCCACAAATATAGAAATATATTTTCCCTTATAAGCGGAGATTTTGACGTTCCTTTTACTATTCCAAAATTATATAGATTCAACTGACGACTAAAATAAGCCGCCTGATCGGGAAGCTTAGGTAAAGGCATATTTTTTTGGCAATCGAACGAGAAAGTAATTATATTTTCCGACTCTTCTTTGATCAGGGAATAAAATGCCTTCGATCGTAAATTATGAACCCGTTTAGCAGTCATTAAATTGACTTTTTCAGTAGGATTCTTACACATTTTGATTTTTTCTTTGTACATTATACATTTAGAGCACTGGTCAGTTGATGGTGTTTTGAAACTGATATTGAAATTAGTACGGAAAATATTCTGAAAGTACTATTTCGTTACTTGAAGATCAGGGTGGTTATTGTTGTACATTTTAAAAATTCGGTTAATTGACAAATCTCCCGAAATATATTGTCTTGCAGAATTTTTTGATCGGCAATAGTGAATTTCATGGACATGGAAGCCTTTTATGAAATTTTTAACAGATTGTTTTTTTAGCTTCAAACGCTTCTCTTTTGCGGTTTCCTCCTCGATTTTCTCTAGGTACTGTTCCAGATTCAAAAAACCGTTTAACAATTCCTTGAACTCGTCGCACTCCAACACGCAAAATATTTGTAAATGCTGGTAAACATACACGTACTAAAATCCCTTTATTGTTTCGTACATAATATTTAGTTGAAAAATGTTTTGCAGTTCCATGAAATCTTCGATCGGTTCTAGATGGTGAATTGCTTTTTATGTGAGCCAGAATAAAGCTATCCTGAGATATTTTATCTTTACATAAATAAAATTTATTGTGAAAGTTAAAACAGTCTTGACCATTTAATGTATTACATTTGTACGCATTAGTTTTTGAGTGATTGCAAGTTGGTAGTCTAGGTAAGCCTTTTGGTCGATATCTATAATAAAAATTAAGTAAAGAAACAAGGCTTTGAATCAAAAAGAAAATTATATTTACTTGGTAGCTTTGTCTTTTGTACGTTTCCAATTGGAAACATTTCTTGGTTTTTTCCTTGCATATTCTAAATTTTCTTTTACTTTTCCCATTATCTTAAATAATATATTTTTTTTAAATTACATCTCATTTAAATATAATTACTTAAATTAAATTCAATGAAACTTACCAATAACTAAATATAATATTCTTCAAGTTTTAATAAAATTATCAACCACTCACTTTAAAATAATTTTAAAATAAATTTTGCGCCAAAATCGATGTCAAAAAGTATAATAGGAAAATATACATTTTGATGCAGTCGATTTATTTTTCGCAAGCAATAAACTGAAAAAATAGCATTTTGCTGCAAATGGGTATTTGTATGGAAATGTTCTATTTTGTTGCAACATATGAAACTGAAAAGATCCATTTTGAAGCAATTCTTATTTTTAAATTTGAATTTTTTAAGGAAATAATGCTTTTAGAACAGAAATGTTATAAAAAAATAGAAGATTTAAGCTCTAAATTATTTTGTCATCATTAGATTATTTTGTCAAAATATTGGAAATTGTACGTTTTGATACTACTATTCTCATATATATAAAAAAAATTCTTAATATAAATATTTCTAAAGCAAATAAAACATCAAAATCATCCTGTATTTAACATCATTCCAAAAATAAAAATAATTTGATGATTTTTAGTGAAATTCTAAATTTGAAGGCAATTTCTTTTCTATTTTAAATTCTTGTAGCTGAAATCACCCAGAATTCTTGAATGTATTAAACAAAGACATATATTGACATATACATTTTCGCGGTACCACCACAACACTTCAAGGTTTAAAAATATAAAAAGTAAATATATGGCAAACATATGTTTGCACAACATAGAATGGCTGCCTGTCTATTGCTAAATTAAAAATATATGAAAAAAAAAACAAATTCATAAACAAGAAGCGTAGAATTTATGGAATTCTATAAATAAGAGAAGATTTGGAATTTATAAATTTTGTTTTAATAACTTTTGCTTATATGTATAACGTGCATATACATATAGAAGAAATTAATAAAAGGATTATTATTAAATGTAGCACAAAAATAACTTTATATATTCATAATATTATACATATATTATGTACTTATTATGTATATCAGTTATTATTATTATTATATTTATGTAAATAAACTTTAAATATTAAATTATTTTTAAAGTTTTCCTAAAATACATATATAAACCCACAAGTAATGAAAAATGGCAAAAGCTTTATAAACAAAAGTTATTTATTAATGTTTTTAATATAGGTACAAAATATTAAATTATTTTTCCATTATTGAAGGTTTACCACCTGGAGGAGTAAGACTAGAAAATTTTATGTGTGAAAGAAAAGTTGTATTCGGTTTTTTTTTCGGAGCAAAGTAACTTCAAGTGAGACATCATATAAAAGTGTGATTCATAAAAGGGTAACAACAATTAATTTATCGGTAGCATAAGCAAAGAATTTATATTTAAAAGCACGGAAATATAACATTAAACATATTTTAATATATTGTTATATACACTTATCATATGAAGAAAACTGAGTTATTAGACTTGTATTATATTTGATTTTAATTTCATTATATTTCAGTTGCCTATATTACCATTTAACTGTAATCATTTTACATAGGATGTCGCATATAAACTTAGAAAATTTTTAAACAAGGAAATATCTTAATATTTAATCCCAGTCAATTTTCCTAATCAATTTTAAAATGTTTTAATGCTGTTATTTGAGTTATTGCTCTCCAATAAAACAAAATGCAATTATTAAAAACAACTGCCTATACATCTTTTTCCAAAGAAAACAATGATTTACAATTGTTACTTAAAATACCACCCATCAATCGCTTATTACACAATGTTTTTAGTACAATTAATATATTTTCAATCTGACCAAAAAATGTTCAAGTTTTTCCTTACTTTCCTTTTCTAAAATTTTATTTTATTTTAAATAATTTATTTTATAAAATAAATTTTAATTCCTTATAAAATTCATTTATAAGATCACGAGCACTTATTCATCCATTACAAAATGATGAAATAATTTAAAATAAAGTAATAAATTAAATTAAAAAAAAATTTAATAAAATATTTAAACATTTCTTATTTTTTTATTTCAAGAAAAAATCGCCACTGGGCAAAATTTTAATTTTTTTTTAATGCTAAAATTTTTTTATCTAAAAAATTTGACTAATAAATAAATTTTAAATAATCATTGAACTTTTTTTTAATTTTTAACCAACAAAATCATTAAATTTGTACAAAATAAAATTGTATCAAATAAAAATCGTGATCTATTTATTAATTTTCTATCTATAACTGATTTTTTATATCACAAAAGCACGTTAACTGCGTAAAAAAAGGTGTTAAAAATATCAAAAAGTAATTTAACCAATTAAAAATATTGGTACTACTGAAATTGTTTACAAATAATATTTAAATTTGTATTAATTTTTGGGTTATTTCAAAGGTCGCTGACTCTACGTCAATTAGTTTTACGGTATTTTTATTTGTTTAAATACTACCTTCAGTACTACGATTTCATTTTTTTCTACTACGACGACAATACTACGACGTTTTCATTATAATAATAAAAGTTGTTCTTTTTAAGATTGTAGAGTTTCCTATACGATTACTTATTTTTTAAAATTTAACATTTTAGCATTGTTTTTGTTTTTACAGAGGAAAGGTGGAATTTATGAGATCTGAACGGGGTCTCATCACTCATCTCACTAATCAAATAATTATATAACAATTTTTTTCACGAAGGTCTTATTAATAATAAATCAAGCTCAATAAGTTACAATTAGTGAAATAAAAGAAAGCAAATTAATAAACTTTGAATCCACGTAGAAATTAACTAAAAATTAAAAACATAGAAGCTTATTTATTAAAATTAAACTTTAGAGCCTCAATTAAATTTTGTTTAAAGTTTGTCTTAGTTCATAATACAATAAAATTTAGAGATTAGAGTAATTCTTCTTGTATTATACTCTTGTTTTGTATCTTCTTGTATTAAAATGAGTAATAATATGAAAAACAAACCTATTAAGGTTACTCGTTTCCTTCAAAGAACAAAGCAATTTAAAAACAAACCAAAATAACAATTTACAATCATTACTAAAATCAATTAAAGAAACATACCTTTAAACAAAGTAAATACTGAATTCCTATAAAACATGTTGCATTGCATTGCATTAACATTTTTATTTGTTTATTTCGTTTAGTTTTTTTTTGCATTGTTCTTTATTTCTCCTATTATTTTTTTTAATAGTTATTATTTTCATCGTAAATTGAATTTAGAAAAATATATTTAAGGCTTTAAAATTTTTTTTAACATTTAAAGATTCTTTACAAAGTCAACTTTTCTTTGTGCCATGAACCCCACATATTTTAATACCTATATATAATGAAAATACTAAAAACCTTTATTAACTTTGTTAGCACCTCTGTTGTAGCCTTGTATAATTTTACCTTTTTTAAAAAGTCTGCCGTATAAACAAACCGGTTTCCTTGTTTTCATTTTACTCTTTTTTTTATTCTTTTTCACAATTCTTTTATCTCTTTCTAAACTGAAAACAAACAACATTAAATGCCTTTTAAATGTTGTTTGATTGCAACAATGTAGATTTTAAAGTTATGATACACCTACTCACTACAGGCTACTATATAATAAGTAGTTACTGTATATCATGTACATGTAATAATATGTTATATATACCTATTTAAGAATTTTTAAGTAGCTATTTGTAACATTTATGATAATTATTATATGCAATTCTGAAAATAGAGAGTTCAACTGTGTTTAAATACAGGTTTTTCATTCATTTATTTATAATTTAGATCTGTTTGAAAAAGTTCAATTAATTTTTTTTTCTTAATCAGTTACAAATCATTGATAACTCGATGTATTATAAAATTAAATAAATCTCTTGTTCCTTCCGAATTGTTTTTACCAATCATAATTTTTTAAATGATCTTTACACTCCTTTTAGTATTTAATAACTATTGTACTATGTAAAATATTAAAAATACATAAAATTGTTATGTATTATGTAAAATATTTAACATATTAAATAATGGGTTCTGTAAGAGTCCAATCTTGATATATAGTATATAAGTCATATCAGACATATGTACATATTTGATTGATTACTAAAGTAAATGACCATAGGTAATAAATATCGGGTTTCGTTTAAGTTTTAAATAAGATCAAAATATGTCTACATGTTATTTCAATCAAAACATTGAAATTTTAATTTTTAAATTTTGTTATATATCAAGTTTTTGTTATATTGAAACAAAAAGCTTAAAATAAATGACATGACAATGACATTACACTATCATTGAAAATTTGTATCATATGTAATGTATACTATTACTTTGAACTTGGGGTTATTTTTGTAAATTATTGTCTGAAAAATTACTATCAAAATACTTCTAACTAGGTCTATTTATTATTAAACGTTTTTCAACTTCAACTTTTGTTTTTATATCATTATTTTTAAAAATGAGAAGGTTAAAAACTAATGTATGATAATAATTAAAATTATATCACCTTGACTTGTAAGATTCGAATATTTAACTATTTGGTGGTTTTTGCAAGAATTATGCTCGTTTAAGTATAAATATTTTCATAAAAAAAACTGTCAATGTACTTTAAATTTCTCAAAAATGTATTTAAAGTAACTTATGTATTTATTCTTTGATACATTTACGTATCTTTAAAAACAATGACTAAAAACGACTTTAAAGATATGGTAGAGATAAAAATGATTTGTGTTTTACATTTATTTCAAATCTATTTTCTATTTCGTTCCCCTTGATTTGCCCTTGTTTAGCACTCAATTGGCAAATCAATCTTACAACTCTTAATTTGAAAAAAAAAAATGCAATTTTTAATTATATGGAACACAGCTTTATCCACTAAGTTTTAAGTGGGACATAGAAATGATGCTTATCAAATCTTATCATAACTATAATGAGAAAAGTATTTATGATACTGATTGGATTAGTAATATTATTTCCATTTGTCACCTAATTCGAAAACTCCTCTAAATTTGAACTATGGTCCGTGCTAAACACGTTTTTACGAATATTAAAAATATATATTTGCATTAGCCTAGCGTACATTCTTTTAAGCTTAAATAAATAAATTTCACTCCTACATCTGTTATTTTATCTTTTTAAAATAAAAATTATTATTTTTCAAATAAAATCCATAAGTTAAAAATCCAACTTAACAGTTCCACAGTGCGGTAAAAACTAAACCAGAAAATAAATATTTTTTTTATTAAACTAGAGAATAATTCTCTTTTTTTAATTTTATTTGTTTGAATTTAGAATTTGGAAACCCGTATATAGTACTAATAAATAAATAGTAACTAGTAACCAGTTATTTTATTATACTCAACTCAACTAACAGTATACAGTATTAAAATTCAAATCAAGTTTTAGTACTCACTATTCACTAATACTACAAATTTCAAAAAAGAATTTTTGTACTAAATTATTGAGTTAGGTCGAATGTAATTCCAATCATTTCTCTTCACTTTTTTGTTGTATGTGTGTGTGATTGGAAAAGTTTCACTCAATGAAAATTTTTAAGAGTACTGGAAAATTATACTAAACTAGAGTTTTATTTTTTTTTACTCAATTTCTTAAGTTATATTAATCATTACAATATGTACATTAAAGTTCAGAAAATATAACAGTATTGTTTATTTGTATGTATATGTATCAAAAAATATATAAAATACCATAATAAATATCACGTGCTTAATGTTTTTTTACCGGTATATTTTGTAAACAAAGCACCACTACTCGCAAAATAAATAATAATAAATAAAATTTAATTAAAATATATAGAAAAGTGAAAATGAGTGAAAAATTTTAAGAGTAATTTATTCTTGATTTCTTTTAATAGTTAAATGAGTTATAAATTAGAGAATAAACTAGAGTAGGAAATTAAATTAGTTATTATTATTTTGACTCATGAGATTGCTTTAATATTTTTGTTATTTGTGCTCAAAGCAAATAAACAAGTTCTTTAAGGTAATAACTTATGTAAAACTTAAGATTAATAAATAATTTTGCAAGTATTTAAAATGAAATAATTTAAAAATTGAGTGTCAGATTTAATTAAAGAGGTAAATGGGATAGGAAATAAATGTCACAGAGTCACCAAGTTGTAATTAGAAATTTTAGAAATTTAACATGGAAAAGACCTGTAATTAGGTATAAAACATTTGATCATGATTCACATATAAAAGAATTGTTCCAAGCCTCAAGTCAGAATATAAAAATTTATCAACTTTCAACTTCGAGTAATGCAACAGCATACTAAATAGAAAGAGAGAGAGAGAGACAGAGATTTATGTGGCGTTTAGTGGAATTTTTTATATTTATTAATTGTAAGTGATCTGTTTCCAGCTAGTTTCATTTACAAACCCAATTTGGGTAACAATTTTGATAAATTTATTATTAACTTGTAATTTTCCAACCAAATAACGATATTCTAAAAGTTGAACGTATATTTACTTAAGATTTAAATAATCAAAATAAATTTACGCAAAAAAACTTGATTAAAATGTAAAATGAAATTTATTGAATATTTTAAAAAAATTTCTTTAAATAAATCAAACGATGGAATTTTTAAATATGTTTAAAAACAAAAAAAAAAATTTATTTTCAAATAAATCAAATAAAGCATTAATTAATAAACAAATTTATAAAAAATCTTTTTTTATTATGCAAAACTTTTAAATAAAAATTAAAATAAATGAAAGTTAATAAAATTTTCTATTAAAAGAAAATGCATATAGGAAAACTTTTACAAATCTTTTTTTAACAAAAGAATTGGATGGTGTTTTAACTGTACAAGATACAAGCTATGCAATTTTATGTATATAATACTTATATTTAAATATAGTATGTTAAGATTTACAATCTATCTATTTGGTTATGCGTTTAAATATGTTTACCATTGTTAATTTCAATTACAGTCATTTGTACATTTGATCTGACATAAAATATTGCATATAGGAAATAAGTTTTATTTAAAATATAAAATACACGTTTAAAAATGTATGCTGAACTTTTGGCGCATTTTCTTAAAATACAAAAATAATGATGATGAAACAGATAGCAGTTTTTTTTATCACATAAAAAAGTTATGTTAAAGATGGCAGGAAGACCATACTTGTTGTAAAAAGACATTTGGTAAACTTTCAAATTTAATTGCAATTAAAAATTATTAAATATCTATTAATTTTATTTTAGGAATTGAATTACTATTTTATTAATATAGAGTCGTTTAGTGATTTCGATATGATAAGAGAGTAAAGTAGTACTTTCCTGGCTTAATATACTTCTGGACTTGAACTCGCTTTTCTTCTGATAATAGCCATCTGCTCAAGAATTATATTACACCACGAAGGCTCCTTAAATTCCATATAATAAAAATAAAGGAACACATGCCAGTTTCACCGCAAGAAGTAAAATTTTTAATTAAATAATACACTGCTAACTCCCAATAATACACTATCACCATATACTATTAATTCTACACTACTAATACAAAACTCACTCCCAGGTCATTTACCCCTCCAAACGAATATAAATTGATTCCAACTATTTGTTTGGTTATTTATGAACTGAATTCTCAAGTATATCTATAGATTAAGGTTTTTGGCAGTTAGTTCAAAGCACTGCACCAAAAGATGAGACAATGCGAATAAAATAATGTTTATCAATTACATAAATCCAAATTTTAAGTGCAGTCTGCCTTTGTGAAATATTTAAAAACATTTGCTGTTAAATCAATCCACAAATGATTTTTGAATATAATCAAATGTTATAAAAAACAATTTTTCATTTATAAAACATTTTTATCATAATATGTTTAAATATATACATATGTACCATTCAATAATATATATTTAATAAAATTACCTTAAACCAAAATTAAATACTAATCTTTCAATCAAATTAATAAATATTTAATATTGCTACTAATGAAACTGCACATTCACTTTTTTATATCACCTGTAGAAATTGTTTTTATATCTGTGTGTATATTAAAAGTTTTTTATTTTTTAATTCAAATGTTAAAAAAAATTAATGCTTTTTTATTTGAAACGATGATGGTAATGCTTTCTCTTTCCTATTTTTTTTACTGTGTCATTCAAATTGATTATTAAAATATTTTTTTTTTTTATTTTGTTTATGACTCATAATAACCCAGCAGTTTAAAAAGTTGTTTGAAGAAATAAAGGCGTTTTTTTATGGCGCTAACTGTTATTAAATGAATTTAAATTAAAAAAGTTTCTTTCTTTTTGGTTTTTTTTTTTATATTTTGAACGAGTTTTATTTAATTTATTTTTTTATTTTTATATTTTTGCATACCTGCAGCTTTTATGTATTTTTTTTACAGATACAAGATACAAACATACAATTAAGAAATATAATATAGATACAAGATACAAACATATGTATGGATATATACTTAAGATTACATTCAGGTAGTGATATAATCAAGGTCAAGGTATTATTATGTAATTCAAGTTGAATTAAATTGAATAAAAGAAAAAAAAAATAAGAAAATTTTTTTAATTAAATAGGCATGAAAGGCATTGGGATGATGAGAGGAGTATAACAGGGTAGTAGCAGGGCGACATTATTTACTATATTTGTAGTGCTATATATTAAAAACAAAAAATGATACAATTTAAATTGCAAATATTTATTTTGGATTAATTTATTCTGGTTTTGATAAATAAAAATTTAATTATAATATTTAATAAGATTGTATATCAACAAGTTTTTATTCTATTCAAACAACTTTACAAATTTACATTGACATTGTCAGTTTTTATGGTTGGATTAAAAAAGGCTTAAAAACTTGAACTTGAATTAATCTCGTTTCTTTTTAGGTTTTTTTTTTATCTTTTTATTGTTGGAAATGCAAAAGCAGCATCTACTTATTATGCGTTCCTTAGAGATGAAGTTCAAATGAAATTTTTCTTATTTAATAACAAGTTAAGGTTGAATTGAACTTATTGAATTAGTTTTTATTAAATAATCTTCTGACAGTGAAGCCTTTGGAGGCTGAAAGTGAAAAAAATTGACAAATAAATTTCCTGTACTTTACTAAAGTTCTATTTCAAATGGGTTTCACAAGATATTGGGCACTACCTACACTACAACTGCTTTTCAAAGTTTCCTGATTTTTAGATCATTCAAAACATTTAAAATGTATTAGCTTCTTTTTGTTCGCCTGTTCAGTCCTTTAGAAAATTAGTTTCTTTTGTGTTTGAGAAACACCATCTTCTTGTTTCTTGAACTTGTCTAAATAATACGGAACTAGATAGCCTAAAATTAGGAAGGGGAAGGCCTTTTTTATATAAAGGTAAAAAAAATAGGATTGTGTCATAATTCGAAAAAAATTAATTTAAAAAAAAATTTCCACGTAAGATTATGAATTAAAGGGATTGTAGATTTGGACTCAAAATCGGGCATATACGTCTTTTATAGAATATTTATTTATACATGATATGTGAGATTCTCAATTAAGAGGGATTTTAGAGTTGGGCTCAAAATTAGGATTGCCGTTTTTTCCAGAATATTTTTTTATTAATCAATTAAGCTATGCAATTAAACAACTTAAATTTAAATTTTTGCAGAACGTTTGGTTTCTAAAAATTTAACCACTAGGCTTACTTAGCACTTGAAAAATATCGTTTAAAGTTCCACAGTTTGGCTATACACATTTTCTAACGAATAGACGTATATTTAAACATAATTAACAAAGCAATTCCATCCTTTCTATTATATGCCTGCTTTTAGAACACTTCCAAAGTATAAAAAGCTCCTTCGCACTAAAACATATGAAATTATTTTATTTTCCAGGGTCTAATTGTACGTCCAGGAGTAGGGAATTGTTATAAAAATATGATTTTTATAGCAAACAAATATTTAAATTACAAAACCATTTACTTATTCATTCTAATAAAAATCTCGTAAAATTGAATCCCACTCCAATTTTATTCAATTTTATTTTATAATGATAACGTATTATAAGATACAAAAGAAAAAACAAAACATATTTACAAATGTGAATGTCCGATAGAAGAATTTGTACTATTACAAGAAAAAAAAAATGTTTCAAGAAGTACATTGACCTCATTATAATTTAAATCAAGTCTTGCCTCAAGCTAAAGAATATATGTTCTTCTTAAGTTAAATTTCAAGTTATCTTCTAAAAAAAACAATCATCAAAGAAGATAACAACCACTTAAAAAAAATAGTCAGTCAGTCCAAGTCATTTCAAAATTATATTCCCTTTTGTCTTTTTTAAAATGAACCCGTTGGGCTTTTTTTGCAAATATATGTATTATGAAAAAATTTTATTTCAATTTTCGGGATAAAAATAAACCTTTAGGGGTTTTTTTGCTTTCAGAAAAAGTAGAATGAAGAAATGTTATGATATTTTTTTTATGTAAATACCTACATAAAAAAATATGAACTCTACTTTTGACTTTACATAACATTTTAAATGTTATTTTGCTTGTTTTTTTATAACTTTTTTTCAATTTCATATTTTTAATTGACGTCGTTTCTTGCTGTGCATGTCCAGTTTTTTAAAAGTTGAAATCGGTTTGACCAAACATTGATATTAAAATATTGTTTAAAAATTTTTTTTTTATCTTTATTTAAATAGTTTTAATATACATGTTTTCCTCATTTTTTGTATTTTCATATCTTATGTATTATTAAATAAACATTGTATTATGTAAATAATAATAAAAATGTTATAAAATAGAAATAGAATAGAAATTCTATATTAAATATGGATAAGTAAAAAATTCAGTTTTTTATAAACTTGTTTGGTAAATTAATAGACTGAAAATACTTTATATATTTTTTTTTAATTATGTTGATTTTACATTAAATGAATATGTTAGACCACCTCAAAATAATAGTAAGATAAATTAAAAGCAATTAGAAAAATGTATATCAAACTTGTTCGTAGAGCAATGCGAGTGACTTCAAGAGAAGGGTACCGCAAGGACTACGAGTAAGCCATAGCCCACCAGGAACAATAATATATGGAATTTAAGGTTGGATGTGGGGTCGATCCAGTTTAAAATTAAAATAAATTATACGACTTTTTAGAAGGACTTTTTTAGTTTACAATAGTTATTATGTTATGATATAAATCATGAGAATATTTATTTGAAATTAATGAATTTAATGAAAATAATAATAATTATTTGATTTTTAGTATACTTAATTAATAGAATTTTATAAAGAAGTTAAAAATAATCAAGAAATAAGGGTGAAATACTATATGAGTCTGTTCTTAACATATGCATAATCATATTAAAGAAAAAATTTAACTAATAAAAAAAATAATAATTAACAGCTTGTTGGAATAGTAGTTGTATACCGATTTGACATTTAACAACTTTAATAAATTGTAAACGTAATAAAAGCCTCGAACTTTGACATTTTTTTGAATTAAGATTAATTCTCCAAATAATTGGTATAAATAATTAAAATATATATCCCATAATTTTATAATTTTTCCCAATACATATAATGCTCTTTCCTAATTATATCCTAATTCCAGATCCTAATCTTAAACTCAAGTAATTCAAACAATGATCGCTTAAAGTATCTTTTATAGGGATGTTCTTTACCCAAATCCGAAATTTACATAAAAATTAATTAAATTTCAAGTAATTGAATAATAATAAATTAATTAAAAAATTGGAATTACTTAAATATAATAAATTATGCTAGCCTAATTACTTTTTATATGAAAATAATTGAAAAAAAAAATTGATTTAATATAAGTACAATAATTATACAATCTTGATACTTATGAGTACTATGTAAATACTTGAGTATCAAAATATAATTACAAAATTAAATAAAACTTTACATTTAATTACTTTCTGGAAATTACAAGTAATAAGTATTAAAATTTAAGTATAGTGGTTTTTGACAAAGTATTGACTAATAAGAATCAGGTAATGGTAATTGGTACTTAAACTGTACATACGTACCATTTTATACCTAGTATTCTTAAATCTTACAATAATATTATATACAAACTAAATACTATAAAATATAAATGATTTTTCTAATTTTTTTTTTTTAGGGGGGAATAGAAAGCTCGAAAGCTACTCATTAAAGCTGTGCCGTGTTTCTTTGGGTATTGTGCGACTTTAACACATCAAAACCTCATTCTTTTTTAACAAACGTTTAGGAAGGCTACAAATGTGCAGTTTGATAACAGCCATGGGGATATGAAAGGATTGTGGGTTTATGGTGGATGCAATATAGAATTTTTGGATTATGGGGAAAGTGAAAATTGGATGGGATATTTAGAAGAAAGATTTAAATATTCTTCTTAAATTTGCCTAAATTGTACATATATACATTATCAACTTTGGGAAACACATTTGGTGGATGGTTTCATAAACCTGATGACCGTAAAATAAAATAACAATATCTATAACTATACAGAAATTTTAACTAAAATTAAATAATAGATAACACTAGTAACTAATACTAACTAACATATAATATGTTTAAAATATAATACAAATAAAATAATATAATTTTCAAATTATTTGACCTTTGTATATTTTTATTTTGAAAAATCAATACAACCATCTTCCCATCTTTCTTAACATTTCTTTGTGTCTATTAATAATAACTAATATAAAATTAAATTTTTTTATTATACTTCGCGGCACTTTTTACTAAAATTAATTTGACCTTAAAATTATTAAATTTCAAATAATGGAAATAATTGTAAACCAAATTTTCCAATCAATATATTTACAAGAAAACAACTTTTAATTATTTCCTTATTTATATGCAACAACCAATAATGCGCCTTTTTCTTGCACCATCTGCTGTCATTTAATTTTACAATGAACAATCATCTAATATTGAACACTTTAATAATAAAATTTTATTTAATTTTAAAATAAGTATCTTTTTTTTTTAATAATTTTTTTAATAGTAACTATTACTAATGAATCATTTATAGTATAGACATTTTACAACATAAAGTAATTTTTTTAATATTTGTTTTTACAAGTAATTACCAATTTTTACCACAATTTAGTTACAATTCAATAATTTTTTTTTTTTTTCAAAATAAGTATACAGTGGGTAAAAAATGGTGCAAAAAAAAAAAAGAAAAATTTAATAATAATAAAATATATTTAACAAAAGATATTTTTATCTAAACATTATCATCGCTATTTTTATTTCTTCCTTATTTATATATTGTGTTCAAGTTTTTATTCTGTTTTTTTTTTTTTTTTGTATTGGAAAATCAATAATTATTATTACCCAAGTATAGGAAATCACCTGTAAACATTCACTTGGCACTATAAACATTTGGTTTGTTATGTATCTTATAGATACTGTTGACTAACAAAAAAAAAATGTTTCATTCACGATTTTTATACCCGTATGACTTTGGGTCAAAAGGGTATACTAAATTAGCAATTACGTTTGTGATACATAGAAGGAGGGAATGGGGGGGGGGGGGGGGCTTGGTTTAAGACTTAAAGGTATGGGTCTACCCGTCTGCCCGTCCGTGCGCAGCATATATTAAAAAACAAATTACCTAGTATTTTGAAATTTTCAATAATTCGTTTTAATGCAATAGCCGTCATCGCTATTAAAATCCAACTAGTTTGATCTACGGGTTCGAGTACCCGCCATACAACTTCTTTCGTTATATGATCTCTCTATACCCATTGAAGCTGGGTGTCTAAAATTTTGCCAAAAATAGTTTGGTTATATGGCCAAAGGTTGGACAAAATTTGGTTGGTCTATACTGCAGTTGGTTCGAGTGGTTGCCATACAACTTCATATTTTATATGAGCATTACTCTATACCTAATGAAGCTGGGTGTTTGAAATTTTGTCAATAGTAGGTAACTTAAATGGTTTACATCTGAATAAAATAAAGTTTGTGTAGTGGAATAGATTTGAATTGAAGAGCTGCCTTCGAAATTATGTTATCTTTTGTACATAACTGAAAGCCTTAAAAAGTTATGTCTTCAAAGTTTTTTCAAAAGTAATTAACCGGATGATATAATGTCGATATTACAGTCATACAGGCATCTCAAAGTTGTCACAATCAATTCTACCACACTCTTCCTCGTTTATATTAATTTTTGTTGGTTTTTTTTTTTTGAATCTTTTTTAATACAAATATAAACTAAAAACTTTCTTTTTAATTTATTTAATATATGAAACTTTTTTAATAGTTAGTGTTGATAATAACTGGTATCTAATTGATTATGAAAGAAAAGGAAGAAAATCAATTTTTTTATGGATTTTTTTTTTCAGTATTGCACGACAGGAGAATTTTTTTTTAATCAGATATGAAATGCTTCATCGAAGTTTGTTTATGTATTCAAAATGGTTGTGAATGTGATGATTAGGTTGACGGTACATTTAGTATAATATAGGATAAAATTGATTAGATTAAATTGTTTTATAATTTTGTGATAATAAAGCTATAAATTCAATTAATTAAAAGAGAAGTGAGTGGAAAAAATTAACAGAAATATAGTTTTAAAGTATTTTTAAACTTATAAAGGCTTCTAGTAGCATTTTTTAAAATATTGCACAATTTAACAGATTCCCGAAGGAACTAAGTGTCTATATTAATGTAAACAAATTAACACATACTTAAAGGTATAGACTTGGTATGGTATAGTCAAGCATAAACGTTTTAACAGTAATCCGAGCAAAATTAGTAATGCATGTAGTAGGATAGGGGGTGACATATCACAAGTCCCATTGCAATTTTTCAATTACTTCGTTGAGTAAGAAGACCCTTGAGACTTTTGAATCACTACAATGAGACAGAAGTCCTATGGGACTTGTTATATATTCCAAAGTATTGATGTTCGAAAAGATTGGAGCTGTCCGAATTCGGTTTAAAGATGTTTCTATAATCTGAGATGTCTCAAATCTAACTCTATCCTAACTATAGCAGTTTTAGCATTTAAATTTTCACTTAACTAGATGTGGTTTTCTATATATATGATTCATAAAATTAATAATAGCTCTATATAGATATCACGTAACACATGGTTAATGATAACTCTCTATACGAACTATTTACTGAAGTCCGCATTAAGCTAATATGCTTTTAAATCGAACGGTTTTTTTTATATTCTTTTAATCATTATAATTAGTTTTTAACTGATCTCCTCGGACCTATCATTTAAACCTATTAATAGAATCAATTATAAAAATTCAAAATACTCAATTAATTTAGAAATTATTGAGTCCCCATAAAAAAAATAAGCGTTAGTAAGACAATCTGTTTAATATTTTATTAATATGAATAACTTTCAGGTGTAGATCAGGAAATACATAAATGAAATACTTGCGACTTAATTAACATAAGCAAGTGCATTATAAAGTTATTACTCATTAGTATCTGTTTCAAGAAATTCAATGGATAAAGAAGTTATCAATTTTCGATTTTGTAACACAATTTAAATTTTTTGAATATCTTATTAATTTATTTTATTAATTTATAAAACGCTCTGTCTCTTTAACAGAATATACATAATACTTATTTAAATATTAATAATATTTTGGAAGGTTTTAGTTAGCTAGGTTTTACTGTCTGAATTGTGAATCTAACGCATTAATTTCGTAGTAGTATTATACAGCGAAGTTTTATTTAATTAATTTTAAATATATGCTTAGTGCAAAGCCCAAGGTTTTGAAAATCAACCAAGAGTAAATGATAAGAGTATGATAAGAGTGATAACTTTATTTATTATTAGTATATGTTGAAATATAATGGACATCAAAAGAAATTCGATTCATCCATCGTCTCCGCGATTATTAACTTTAAGTAAATAATAGTTCTAATGTCAGCTTTAAGTTTAAAATTTAACACGGGGGAAAAGGTTATTAGATAATTAGTAGTAGTTAGTATGTAACATAATGGAAAAGCGAAACATCGAACGCGATCTGACTCTTACAGTGTCTGCTAAATTATTAAGTAAATAAAATCGAATCTTGTTTATTTCTTTTTTTCCAGGAAACCTTGGTCCTTACCTCTAGTAATTAAAATAAAAACCTTATGCTTTCCAGAACTATATACATTTACATACAAACAAACATACAAAGTAAAAGAATGATTGATATTAAGTCCAAAAAAATTTTTTTCATTAACATGAGAATTTTTTTAATAAAATAACAATTAATTTGCAAAATAAATTCAATTATCGCGTATTCAGTAATTTTTATTTATAATTTCAAAGTAATTTTTTTATCATGTTTTTTAATACGATTAACGCGAAATTACAGTTTAAAGAAAAAAATTGTCTCATGATATTTATATACTTGAGTAAAAAAAAAATAATAAAATAATTAAAAAAACATTAAATTTAAACTAAATCAGAATTAAATTAAAATTGAATTAAATATTTTGATTTTTATATATATATACTTTAGATCACTGTTTAGATATTTAATTAAGATATTTATTACTTTTTTTTATTTAGAAATCAAAATTAATTTTCAAAAAGAACGTGTTTGCAATTTTTTAATTTAAAAAGTTAACTATTGTTAGTGATATGAGAGTCATTCTGTCATTTAGGCACTTCAATATAAATAGGTGTACAAGATTTAATGAATTAAACAAGATCTATAAACTATTTAACAATTAAATGGGATTTAGTCTTTCAGGTTCATGGTGAACTACTCGAGGAGTATAAGACCCCTTTAAACTTTTTAAATACAGTGATACAATTGTAAAAAATATACTATATTTATAAATATGTTAAAAAATTCTAAGACCAAAAGAAAATCCTTTATCCAACATAATTCCAATTTTTAAATCCTAATAATAAACCAAATTTCTTTCCCAATCCCGGTCCTATAACCAAACAATACATATATGTAATTAAGGTCCATACCAAGTTAGGTTTAAAAGGTCCATACCATACCAAGTTAGGGGGAGGATGTGGTTTTAGTTGGTTATAGTTCAACACTCCCCAGATGAACCCCGTACAGTGATTTTTGGCGGCTTTCGATGTTTTCAATCAACCATCGCAAAAAAAACACGTCCCTAATAAATGATTGATGCTTGAAGGAGAATTATGTATACCCTTGCTAAAGTAAACAAACATAACAAAACAGATATAACATTAAGCACTAGTGGTGTAAGGAGATATGTATAGCAACGATAATTTGGTGTCACAGCAAAAGGTTCTACTCTAAAAAACATTTTTACCATATTTTGAAGCTATTTCACGATTTTTAAGCATTTCAATATTGTAAAGTGCATTTAATGACTGAAAAATATTAAATAAATTTATAGGTCAGGGGTTAAAGGTTGCATGTAGTAAGACATAGATGCATCTTTTTAAATATTCAAATATAAATGGAGTACTTTTATTAATAAAACATTCCTTCTCTAATTCACATCTGAATAAAAACTTTATATTAATGAACTGACAAAATCAAAACTTAGGAAGTATAAAAATGTTGCCTTAAAAATTTACGGAAACCCTCTAGGCTTATCACATACCATTTAGCCAATTTTCAATAAAGTTTTTTGATACTTTACCTTCTAAACTTTTAATAAAAACCAATATATATAGACCTCGAAGAAAAATTTAAACCAAAAAAAATAAGAAAACAATAAACTCGAGTATTTGGCATTAAAAAAAAAAAAAAACAATTATTGTAAACAGAAGCACTAATGAGACAATTGTCATAATGTGTGATAAAAATTCACAAGTAATATCTTATAGTATATTATTGTTTTCTTTATTATTTTTTTTAAATGCTTTCATCATTTAAAAGTATATATATATATACATGATTTAATTCACATAAAGTTTTCTTGAAGGTAAAAGTATAATAAAAAATGAATTAAAATTGTATTTTTTTTGCAAAAAATTTTAAAATTTTTGTAAAATTTCATTTAAATTTTTAATAAAAAGGAAAATGAAGATAAAAAAAGAAATAAAATACTATAAATGATTGAATTGAATGACATAATTTTGGCAAGTGTATACTTTTATAAATGTACATACAAAATAAAATTTTTAAAACATTTATTTGTAAAGTTAATGTCACAATTTAATAAATTTATTTTAAAGTATAATTTACCTTTTTTTTTGCTTTTAATCTGACATTTTACAACTAATTAATGTTAAATAATTTAATTCATTTAAATTTATTACAGGCGCCAAAGTTTAAAAAGTTTTTATATTGTATGAAAAATTTATATTTAAATAGTTTTTAAAAATTCTAAAAAAAAATATGCAAATAATGTAATACATTAATAAATATAAATTTATTTGATACAGTATCAAAATCCCGAATCATGAAAGTATCGGAAAACTTTTTTATTGGTATCCTCGAGGAGTTAGCATTTAACTTATAAAGATATTTTAGAGTTTGTAATTATCTTTTTTACTTTTGAATAATTTTTTAATTTCGGGTTGGGGATTTTTGTAATTTGGGGTTTTGTGATTTGGGATTTTTGTAATTTGGGGTTTTGTGATTTGGGATTATGTAATAAGTTAAAATTTTGGAATAGAACGTTTTTGAATTTTTTTAAATTAAAAAGTTAACTATTTAACTATGGGATTTTGTAATTTAGAATTTTGTGATCTGGGATTTTTACAATTTTATGATTTAGGATAAAGTACCCAATCCAATTTATTTATAATAATTTTTAATTTTAAAAATTTTATAATCTAAAAGTTATAAACTATATATAGCTATTATTACTTTATTTATATCAAGCTGTCTTCATTAAAACAGAAGTTAATCTAGACACTCTAATGGTACTGTACTGAGTCAAGGAAATCTCCGGCCGCCGAGCATTTTTATAAATTTTCCTAAACAATCATTTCTTGGTAATAGTGAGTAGTTGTATTACCAGAATGATTTTTTTACAAAGTCTAACTGGGTTAAAAATTAGAAAAAAAAAGATTTAATAGGTTGAATCAATAACATTGAGTTTAAACTCAAATCTCATCTTTTCTTAGGGTTCTCATTAGTGGTTTGTATTCAGCCCATTAAATCAAATTTTTTTAAAGCATTAGCATAAACTAAGTTATTCCGAAAATTGCCGAAGTTATTTACTAATAAAAACTTTTATAGTAAAGAACAGATAATCGACAGTCTATAACTTTAATATAAATAACATTTCCTGGGCAAAAAAAATTCATAATTAAAAAATACAAATCGTGTTAAATTGAACTTTTAAGCAAAAACAAAAACACTAAATTAAATTTGCGACATTTTGATAAATTGTGAGAACTGTTTCTCAACCACTACATCATTTGTCAATTTACTTAAAATTACCACATTTTGTAATTTTTTATGCAAAAAACTTTAATATGTAGGTAATTAAAAACCCAATTTAAAAAATTAAAAACAATATAAAAGTTTATAATTTTCCCATTGGATTATTGAAAGTCCATTAATCTTAAATTATAAAGGTAAGTATTTATAATTTTTCCCATAAATAAAATAAAATAAAAACGGAAATTTTCCATTTTTAATTAAAATAATTTTATTATATTAAAATAAAAAAAAATATCTGATGTCAATATGGTTATTATTCATCAAAGTAATTCATTAAAAGAAAAATTAAAAAAAAAAAAATAATGCTGGATTTTCCTGAAATTGAAGAATTTATTACCCTTTAGCTATAGGATAATACAAAAATCATTTTTTTAATATCAATCAAAAGGTATCTGATAGGTATATAATTTATTTGAAATGGTTATAAATCAATAAAAAAATATTAAATTTTATTTTTTATTCAAAAATATATATTTTATAATCTTTTCTCTCTCTGTATAGTAATTAATAATAATAAATTTAAAAATACAGCTTCTCTTTAATTTTATTACCTGTTTTGTGGAGTATTTATCTAGAGATTCAAAATTGAATAATATCTGAATCTGATAGGTGTTAAAAAAATTAATTAACATATGAATCTGATTACAATAAATATAGAGAAAAAACTTAGTGTAATTCCCTAACATTTTAATAAATTTATTGCACAACTTGTAACAATTTATTTATGTTCCCAATAATTAAAATACACTTAAGATACTTAAAAAATAACCACATTATGACAATTAGTAACATTAATAGTACTCGAATCATTTGTAGAATCTTAAAAAAACCGTATAGTAATGTAAAAACTCCTTAATTTGTGTGAGTGAAACTATTAAAACCTCAATTATAAGTCATCACCCGTATTTTCTAAAAAAAAATTAGTACTTGGACTATTTCAAGAACTTTTCCTTTGCTTTCTGAATTTCTTTCCTTAAACCATTTTACCCCAGCTCTAAAATGAAACAGATCATATGCTCAACACCACTAACTTTTTGTTTTTTTTTAAAATATTCCTTTTTTGTATATTTGGTGCAACTTATTTCAACACATTCAATGAATGTTCTATAATCATAACACCTATAAAACTAATGAGAAAATGCCACAAGCTCAATTTCACCAACATTTAAAGTAAATAAAAAGAATAACTAAAAACAAAACGAATAAACTATCTTTAAAAGAGTAAACATCTGAATTAAACACTTTAACTTGTAGTTCAAAGAAATACTTAAATATTTTTATTAAACTTTAAAATATTTTGAACTTGAACTCTTTCAGTAACTGAAGAGAGAAATGAAAAAAATATAAAAAAACTTTTTTTTAAAGTTTTAAAATTTTTAATTGTAACCTCGACCTCAATAAGTTGCCTCAAAGAAAAAAAATGAAAATTTTAAATAATTTTTATTATAATCAATACGAAATGTAGATGTAGCTTCAACTACTAATTAAATTTTAAATTTATTATTTATAATTAAAGTCATCTTCAAGAATTTTTAATGATTTTAAACAATAATTCAATTTTTTTAATTGTCACATTTTTTCACAGCTATTAAAGTTTTCTCATAAATCCTCTGAATTAAATTCCAATTCCAAGGAAATATGCATTCCTTTTTATAAACCAATCAAATATTTTAATTTTTAAAGAATTTATTTAATATTTATTAATATTATATTAAACAAGGTTTTATTTTAAAATGTTCGATAATAATATCCCCGAATAAGCTTGAAATATTAAGCAATAAATAACAATTGACTTATTCCCAATAACTTGATAATTTATTGCGCTTTAGTTGCTAAGAAATTATAAAAAAATGCAATTAAATTTATTTGTCTTTATAAAAACTTCACGTTGGTTTAAACAAATTATTATTATTAATTTATTTTTAAATTAATAATTACTTATAGCAAACTTGCAAACCCAGTAAAATTTAAAAAAAAATTACAAACCTAGTTAATATAATAAATTTTGTTCAAATATAATAAAAAATTTAATATAAAATTTAATTTATAATATAAATATAGTAAATAAATGAAATATATTAAATAATTTAAATAAATAAAATAAATATAATATTTGTATAAATGTAAAATACCTTACCAAAAAATTTCAAGCAACAGCTTTATAGATGAATAAGTTATTTCACAGCTTTGCAGATCACTTACCTGAAAATTAAAATAAAAAATTTATTAATAAAAATATTGAAAAAAGAATAAATTTATTAAAAACATATTTTATTTAGGTTAAAAATTTCATAAAACAAAATTTAAATATTAAAGAATACGCATAAGGGAATGGGCGGTTAAAAATTAATAAAAAAGTATTAATTAAATAAGTGACAAAATACAAAGTACTTTGGGGTTGGAGGGGTCTACCAAACAAAAAATCTTAATTTATTATTTAGTATAGACGGAGCATAACACTTTAATAAATTTGATTTAAAAACTTAAAAAATCAATTTTCAGCTTACCTTTTACAAAAGATCCTAAAACAGTTACATATGTTCTTACAATTTCAGCTTTGTTCTCCTTCACACTTTTTTAACACAAACACATTTTAACCTTTTTACAAATTTAAGAAATAAGACTACGGTTTTACTTCGTATATTTTTTATTTTCAATGAAATTATAAAAAAATACCGATCCTTTAAAAAAAAATACCAATCCTTTAAAAAATAAATATTCCAAAATAATCTAGATCTTATACTATACTATACATTTAATTAGTATAAAAATAAATTATAAACAATTCGCAAATACGTAAAAAAATATACGAAGAATCATCATAGTCTTAAATTATAAAAAAAACAAATTACAAATTTACACAAATTTAATTTAATTGTCATTTTAAAAATAGTTAATGTCCTTTTTTATTACGAATCGAATTTATATTATTAAAATTTTTAGTATATTTTAACATAATTAATTTTTAGTAATTAAATATTAAATATTAAAATAAAATTATTTAATTAAATTTAAATTTAAATATTATATTTTAATTATTATTTAACAAATTTAATTTAATTGTCTTTTTAAAAATAGTTAATGTCCTTTTTTATTACGAAACGAATTTATATATTAAAATTTTTAGTATATTTTAACATAGTTAATTTTTAGTAATTAAATATTAAAATAAAATTATTTAATTAAATTTAAATTATAAATATTATATTTTAATTATTTCTAAATTTAATTTAAGATTATTGATTATTTTTAATTTATAATAATTATCAAAAAAATTATTAAATAAAATAAATTAAATTTAAATAATATATTTTAAAAATTTTTAAATTAAATTTCTAATTATAAATTATTATTAATTTTAAATAATTATCAAAAAAATTATTAAATTATAAAATTTAAATAATGAATTATAAAAATTTTTAAATTAAATTTCAAAATATAAATTATTTTTAATAATAATAATTACCAAAAAAAAATTATTAAATTAAATTTAAAATATAAATTATGACAATTTTGGATATTAAAAAAATTTTTGAATAATAAATTATAGAATTATTAAATTAAATTTAAATAATATATTTTTAAAATTTTTAAATTAAATTTCAAATTATAAATTATTATTAATTTTTAATAATTATCAAATTATTAAATTAAATTTAAAATTATGAACTATCATTAATTTTTAATAATTATCAAAAAAATTATTAAATTATTAAATTTAAATAATAAATTTTATATAAAATTTTTTAATTTAAAAATTATTAAAATAAAACTACATTTAAATATAATAAATTATTAAAAAATTTTTAATTAAATGTAAATAACAAACTATTAACATTTTATTTACAAAAAAATAAAATTTAAAAATGTAAACACAAAAAAAAATTAACACTAACACTTTTACAAAACAATTTTTCGCAATATATTTTATATTGCATATTTAATTAGGCCAATTTATTTAAACAATTTAGTACTTACCGCGACCGCATTCAAATGAGAACTGATCTACTTTTTACATTAAATTATAATTCTTTTCCTTTTCTTTCTAACATTACATTTTAATATGTTCTCATAATGTCATAATCTCAATTCTCATCAGTCAATTAAATCTCTTTAATGTTAATCGATCTTTAATTGTCAAATGTCATTAACATGTAATGTAATGTAACCAATTAAATAAAATGTCAATAACAACTTCAGAGATAAAGAGATAACATTGAAATATTCTAACTATATTTTATTAAAAGGAGAAAGTAATGTTAAATTGATTTTTTTTTTCAGTTTAATTTCAAGATAAAAAGAAAAAAAAAACAAAAATAAATTTATGTATTGTTAAGGTGTAGAATTGTTGTTGTTTTTCTTTGTTTACAATTTTATTTGCAATTTTAGGATTAAATTTTAATTTTATAATAGTTTAAATTACCTTTTTAAATTAATTTATTTATATATATAAAAATAGTTAATTTAATAAGTATAATATCCATTAATATTTTAATAAAAAAATAATAAAATTCTATTAAGTGGATATATTTTAAATTTGGTTATTTAACTTTCAAAAGTAAGTTTTCAAAGGAAATTAACTGGAATCGTGGCATTTAATTAGATTCTATTTAACTTTCTAATAACAAACTGTAAATTTTTTAAATTGTAAAAGTTGTATATATATATATATATATGTAGAAAATCAAATTTCTAAATTTGAGTTAACCCATTTATTACTAAATTTAAGATGAACCCATTTCAAAATTCGGTTAAGAACAGTGAAGAGAAAAACCAAAGATAAGGTTACATTCAAAACTAAAGGTTTTTATTTTTCACAGGGTGTGTCATCTCCAAATAATGATACAAGCTTAATAAACGCTTTTTGGAACGTTAAGATAAACACTTTTTAATTAACTTATTGCTTATAGGACCAAAATATAATTTGTCAACTCACACATTATTTTATTGCATAAAATTAGTAAATTACGACTTTTTTAATAAATTTTTATTCAAATAGGGAGAGCATCTGGTCATATTAATTTTAACCCCTTTAAAACTTAATAGTTATAACTTCAAGGCTTTGAATTGTAACTAAATAGTGATCTTGAATTTACAAGTAAGCAAAATGAATGGAATAGGCAAAATAAGTTTGGTCCATGGTAAAGTAATTTGTTCTAAATCTCAAATACAAACATACGTTCATATTAAAAGTTTGAGCTTGGATGAATATTAAAGTGAAAAGTACTGTTTTTATAGTTTATTCGTTTGTTTTATAATCTTAAATATTTCACGAGATATTTTTAATATAAATTTATATATTTTTATGTGCAAAATTGAATTTTATAGTACAGATATATAAAAAACTAAAAACATATTAAATTTTAAGTTTATGACGTGCCAAGCATAGTTCTTTTTTAATTTTCAATTTTGAAATAAGCCAAATGATTATGTTTAAGTGTTAAAGTTTTTAAGTACCAAACTTATACTATAATAGTTAGAAAATTTGTATATATATAAAAACTAAATCACGTTTCCTTTTTCTTTTACAATTATGATATTGATAATAAGAACATTATCTAGCCAAATATAAGTCGAATAGTCATAGATTACTATACAAGTAATAAGATAAGCTCCTATTAATAAAAAAAACATTGTTGCTTATTAGCAGGAGGGCTGTAATTTAATATATCCCTTATACGACATTTGCAAGTCAAACCCAAATCCAAGTGCAAGCCAGATTCAAGTGCTAGCCTCACATTCTATTTAATTATATACATGCTAAAATAGATTATGAGGTATGATACACTTTTTAGAAAGTGTCAAACATTGGATATTAAAATTACATAAAATAGAATAAAAATTAGCTTAAAGTTTATTTTTAATACCCCAGTTTAAAACTATCTTTAAGATTTAGAACTGAAACTATTAACATTATAATCATTATAATCAACACAGTTTACCCATTCAATTTTAAAATTTAATTTACATTTTTAATCAAAAGAATTCTGAATGGAATCCATTTTTAGAATAAAACCTCATATAAATAACTCAAAGTTTTATCCAAACGTGTTAAATTAATCTTAAATTGCATTTCTTGCATTTCTTTTTTGAATTAACATACCTTTTAATATATTTTATGCACTTTTAAAAAATGCACTTATATTTTTTATATTTATTTGATATGCTCTTCCTTTGAACAATCCATGCATTGATGCACTTTTAAAAATGTGCTATCAAAATACGATTGTTAATACTTTTATAAATTAAGTGTTCTTTTATGAGTTGTTTCTATTTTTCATAAAAAATTTTCACTGTATCTTGAAAATTTTCTATATAGTAAAAATAAATAAAAAATTTTATTACTAAGAAATTTAAGTGACTTTTAAAAAAAATTTTATATTTTCTAATAAAAAAACTAAACAAAAATCCATGTAAATTCAATTTTAAATCAACTTAAAACTAAATTGATGGAATTAAAATCAAAATGGCATTTTATTTAGAAAAAAAAAGGTATTAAAGGTTTTAAATTGCATTAAAGTTCTTTTTAATCTAAAAAATAAAAACGAAGTCAATTAAAAGATACAAAAAAAAAAATGGTATAACTAATGCTCTGTATTGAGATTATAAAAATTTTTAATTATTAAATTTATGTGAAATGAAATGACATAATTTTTTAACACATCAGTAAGAGTTTCTAATGCATATTCTTTTAAAATATATATTAAAAATCGATGCAGGGTCAGAATTCCTTAAGGGACTTATGACCCACTTTAAAATATTTACGTGGGAAATAAGTCACTAATATTATATAATTAAAATTATTATTTTTTTTAATATTACTAATAATTTTTAAGCTGAGAACTGTATAAGGGAGTTATGACCCAGCACGCTGAGTCACAACTTCGAGGGTCATAAGTCCCTTAGGGGACTTATGAACCTGAGAGTTCTGACCCTGCACAATAAAAATCCCAGTAAATTTAATTAGCAGAAAAACGGGAAAGTAATCTATTGGCTGTTGGGCTCGCCATATAAAATGTTCTGGATTCGGGACACAAACATAATTTAATTCAAAATATATAATTGACACAATAAGAAAAAAGAGGTCTGGGCTGTTATATGCCCTGGGTATAGTAGATAAAAATCTTTGATTTAAAATATACTGAAGAGACACAAGAACCGATGAGCATAATCTGTACTCCTTTAAAATTTTTACTTCTTTTAAAAAACTTTTAAAATTATACTTGCAAATTATATAATTGTTACAAGAACAGAAAAGAGGTACACATTAAACTTATTAAAAATATACTTCAGAGTTTCAAAGATGAGTAAGAAATTACAAGAATCCAATAGTTTGGATCTGTAGGAAATTGATCTGTATTCGGTATGCAAAATTTATTAAATTCAAAATATACAATTGGCACAAGAACCGAAGATGGATCTGGACTTCTGTAAAAAAGTTCTTTGGGTTCTTCATGCAAAAATATTTAAATCCAAAATTTGTGGGATTTGTGGGATGAGAAAAAGATTCTTTTGATTCATCCCATGCAAAATATTTTAATTACAAAATCTCACATTCATTAAAGATTCTAAGAGTGATCTGTAATCCTATAAAAAAATGCATTTGGTTCGCCACAAAAACTACTTATAAAGGGGAAAATAACTGATCCGAGTACGCCACACAAATGATCCAAAGGAAACATTCCGGCAAGTCATATAAAAATATTTATATTCCACCAAGTTTATCATTTCAGCCCCAAGCCCACTATAACTGAAGCATAACCACAACCTTAATCTAATATCTTGCAAAAGTAGAGCTCCACTAAAAACAATTAACTTAACAAGCTCTGAATGTACCATTAAAGATCTTGAATATAAACCTATTTAAACTATTCTTTTCCAGAAAATTTAAAAAATTTAAACATACAAGATTCTTCTCTGCTGTTAATTTTGCACTAAATTTAATTAAAACAATTTCACCTACATTTATTATAACAGGAAGTTTAATTAAAATTTTATAGTTTTTTTTTTTAATTAGTTCATCATATACAATCAACTGTAAAATAGGTGTAAAAATATAAATGAAAATTTGAATATAAGAGCCAATCAATTTTCTTTGTCTGCAGTGTAGCCCCGTTTGTCTAATTATAATTTTAAGCAAATAAAACAGACACCAATGTTCATATGTTATATATTTCAGTTTTTTTCTTGTTTTTTTTTTTTTTTTAGAAAAATAATTGGCAAAAAAACCATTTTAAACTAAATATTTTACTATTTTATTTCAATTTAATTTAAAATAAAAAAAAGTATTCCATGCAAAAATTATGTATCTGACATAAAAATATGGAGAATAAAATACTCTTGTTGTTATTTCAAAAAAAAAGTCATGTTAAACATAAACTCATTTAAAAACGAACATAATAATTTGTTGCTCTCTAAATGTTATTTGGAATGTAAATGTTATATTGACTGTACAAATGTACAAAGGGGAAGAGATTTTTTTGCACATTGCCAAACAAGTGTTATTAGATTACGAAATTCTGTTGTGGTATAAGTTAAATGGGAATATGACAAAAGTCCAAATATAAATGGAGATATGACAAAAGTCCCAAATTCGATATTTCCGCGGAAGACTTATGATTAAAAAGATTAGCCAAAAGTTTCCGAGGGATTATAGTATAACTTCGATGACTGATCCAAAAGTTCCCTAAAAAATGAGACACATTCCCCATTATTTTTTAAAACATGTGATTAAATTTATGAAACTTCATATTCTGAACATTATAATTTAAAGTATGATAATATTGAAAAATATAATAAGTGTATGTAATAATTATGTTATGTAAAACAATAAGTATTTAATATTTGTCTCTGCAATATTTTATATTAGAAAGAATTTTCAAAATTTGCATATAAAATCGAATTTGGTCCTTTTTCTAGGGTATATTTATGAATATTTGGGTAATCGATCGAATCGAATTTTAAATTAAAAGCGGAAGAATTTTAAATCTGTATTTTGGAAAAAGAAAAAATTTGTTTTAATATTTCATTTTAAATATTTTAGTTTATGAAGTCATGGGTCACTCATCGAAGTTATAATACCCCAGAAACTTTTCGATTATTTTTGAGTTAGAACTCCCTAGGACACTTTTTCATATCATACAATTCCGACATTAAAATATTTTAAAATAACTTTATCCTATCGTAATACTGAATTAAAAATTTTAAACAATTGTATAGAGATGTGCAAAATTTGTTTTCAATGTAGGGTCATATTTATGTCGGAATTGTAATGTAAAGTAAATATTGGAGACTTAAATTGGTAGAACTCTCAGGGAAGAACTTGAAAGCACAAGTTTCTTTTACCAAATGTCGATCTATTAAATTTCTGTTTCATATGAAATATCTGAAATCTTAGTTACTTTAATCTTAATTGTGATTCTAACAACAGCTGATCTAATTAGAGTATTAAAACAACCAAAAGTTTTTCTAAATATTCTTAAACCATTACAAGTTTTATATAAAATATCTGAAATATAAGTATTATTCTAGCTTTTAATATTGTATTAAGTGTTGATTAATTTCAATTTTAAGTTAAATATGATATTTAATTTATGCATACTCAGGAGATTGATTTCCCTTTTAATATATTTGGTGAACTTAGATATCTGCAAAACTTCTGGTATTTATTGGAGCATTTAATAAACTATAAAGACTTTGTTTTAGAATATTTGCATTTGGGAGGCATTGCATTTATTTGCACACCCCAAACGAGTTTTTAATACCTAATTATAAGGGCTAAGACCCAAAGTGACCTAGCTTACAAAAAAAAATTGAAAAAAAGCCACAAGGTTTTGGTCAATTTAATAATAGTCTAATACCTTGTAGAGACTTTTTCAATGTAACCTGACAATGTGACAGCAACAAAAAAAGAAATGAAAGATTTTTAAGGATTCTCATATGATACAAATTTTATAATCGAATATTATCGAAATCTAAAATGATGACATTATCGAATTTTGTATAAGTATACGTTTCAAATCTTAAAAATTTACAATTTTAATTCTGATTTTAAATTTTTTAATCTTGTATCTTTGATTTTCAGAAAATTCACACATCTAGCAATAACCTTAAATAATTTAAATTTATAAACTTGGCTTACATTACAACCTTAAGCATGGGCACATCTCTTTTACTCTTTATACCCGTGCATACATATATGACATCGGGTATATTAGATTTGCTCCTCCGTTTGTAACGTATCGATCTAGACGAGCTAGATATAGTGTCAAGGGTATGTATCGGCTCAGAATCGAAAAATTAGTCGATCTAGCTATGTGTGTCTGTCCGTCCGTCCGTCCGTCCGTCCGTCTGTGTGTCAGCACGATAACTCAAAAACTAAAAGAGCTACAGTTTTGAAATTTTCACAAAATATTTTTCAATCAATTTCTAGGTTCCCTATTTTTTTTGGTTAAGATCGGACCAAAACTTCGGGTAGCTCTCGAACAGCTAACTTTTTTAACTCCAATATTTTCATACAAAAATTTTAACATGAAGTATTTAACATGAAATTATATGAATTTTGTTTGTTTTTGTTTTTTTGTTTTTTTTTGTTTTTTGTTTTTGTTACAAAAAGTAGATAAAAATTTCATACGATTTAAATGATGCGTAAAATTTTTAAAAAAATTTTAGATTTGGACTTTGTACTTTGAGATTTATGAATTAAAATGAAAAAAAATTATGAATATGATGATAATTTTTGATCATGATGATCTGATCATTATATGAGTATGATTATAATATGATGCTTATTTTTCTTGGTTTTAATATAAGTATTTGTGAATTAAAAATTAATTATAAGAGATGGAATTGAAAAATTAGAGCAAGAGTTTTGAAATTCACACAAAACATTTTTGGGACATTTTTTAGGTTCCCTATTTTTTTTGGTTAAGACCAGATCAAGGTTTCGGGGAGCTGCCACACAACCTATTTAAATCAATATGAATTTCTTCAAAAGTAATTACACCAGGAAGATGAAAATTACACACGGTTAGTTTTATAATGAATCAAGAACTTATATGAAGTTTCAAAATGTTACGGCCCCATTTTCGGGGGGCTGCTATACAACTTCTTTGCACCAATATGAATTTCTTGGAAACTGAGAATACTACGAGGATAAAAATTACACACTGTTAGTTATATAATGAATCGAGCACTTACATGAAGTTTCAAAATGTTACGGACCCGTTTTCGGGCAGCTGCCATACAAAGTAATCAATTCGATAACTGTGAATCTAATGAAGCTACGAGGTTAAAATCAAAACTGGGCAGATAAAGTAATAGGGCAAGTTAGTTGGCAAAGTTGGACATCACTCGGACCAACTTTTAGGGCGGGCTATTTTTTTTTTTTTGTTTTTAAGCAAAAATTATGGTAGTATAATGGAATTAAAAATTTAATTTTTTTTTTAAGCTAAAATTATGGGATAAAAAGGTAAATTTTTTTTTAACTATTTTACTTTCTTATATTTTTTTTGTAATATTTATAATAGCATAGAGGAAATAAATAACGGTTAGTGGGTATGCACGGGTATCTAAAAGTTGACAAGGGCAACTATAATCTTCCTCGTTTTTGAATTAAATTATATAACAATACACTTTAATACTCTTAAAATTACATAATATATGATGTAAAAAATTGTGTGCTCTACATCATATCAAATTTAAAATTCAATTATCAAATCAACTTGATAATTAAGTTCTCACCATCATCAATATACATATTTAAATATATAATATATATATATAACAATCATAATGTTAAAATGAGTTTAATTTGCAAATCAGTAACCATAGTGTTTATTCATTCACTAATCAATTAATTACAGATTCCAATCACTATTTTTTGAAATTTAAATATTAAATGATTAAAAAAAAATCCAAAGGCACCTTCATTATTAATTTAAAATGCGTTACGCGCGCTAATTTTTTGTTTTTATTTATAAATTGTGGATTTAAAATTGTTTTTTAAAAATTGGAAAAATAAAAAAAGTGATTTTACTATAAGATGTTTATTGTGGGTGGCGTATCAAAACTTAAAAACTCAAAAAACCAATTTTTAATCTATTGACCCGATTTAAATAGTAATTATATGGTTTAAATTTTTTAATATTGACCTTGTGTTATTTTTTGAATGAAAATGATTTAGACTCTTTTATTTTATTATTCCAGTAAGTTCAGAGTATTCTTAGGTTTTTTAAATTGATTCATATTCGTTTTTTGTAATGTGCAGATATTTTTGGGAGATTATCATAATAATGTAATTTTAATTTTAAAATACTGCCATGATTTCTTAGTATTGTGGGGAAGGGAGTTTGACTCTGGAAGTAGTACAGAATATGTTAAATAATTTAATACACATGGTTCAGATATCATTTTGGGACATTTAATTACTTACATGGACTCGGAAAACAGTAAGAGCTGAATCGATGTTATAAAAGTAATAATTATTTATATAATTATTTTTTTATGTACATCTTCATAGAATTTTCAAAAAATGGATATAATATTGTTTTAATGTTTCTGTACTGCCGTGCTAAGGAAAAAAGTCGTAAGCGCCAAAAGCGAATTTTCAATATAATGGAATATTTCACATCAGATAAATATCTCACAACTTTGTACTAAGAAAAAATATCCCATAACTCGTTGTAAATTCATTTAAAACTAAAATTAATAACTAATATGTTTTTTGTTTTAATTTGGTTCCTTTTAACTAAGCTTAACTTAGAAGATATATAAAACCCTGGACTTTATTTCCCACATTTTGGAAGCTTTATTTCTCAATTACTACGAGAAATAAAATTCTAGGGCGATATTTCTCATTAAATGGGAACTAATACCTCGCGGAGATTATTTCGCAATGCCTTAATTCAGGTCACCAAAATCTACTTCTAAATGTATAATATCGGTTACCTAGAACTTGGTAATAAGATCGAGGACAAATAGCTTTTAAGTTTTAATTGCATCATAACTTTCACTACTGCGATTATTAGACCCATTACTAAAATAATAAACATTCTATTATACACCATTTCCATGATTTTCTCTCCTCCATAATTTCATAAAACAACCATATTTAAATAAATAAACCTACAGATTACTTCAAAGAAATTATAAACTTAAAATTTTCAAAAATGTTCATCTTCTAAATGAAAATGTTAAATTATTCGAGGGCAACATTAACAACCTGGCATATGACATTACCAAAATCAAATATTAAAACGAAAACTGTATTAATTGTAAAGGAACCTATCTCATACCGAGGGTATAATTAAATATATATATATATATATATATATATAAAAGCATATTCGTAAATTTGATATGGGATTTATGAAAAATGTCATGAAATTTTTTAATTGAAAGAGGAGCAAATTCAAAAGTTCCCCTATATAAAGTTTAAAAACAATAATTCAGTGGAATAAAATATAAAGGATCTTGTTTATGAATGAAAGAGGGATTTTAGGATTTTTACCTTAAGGGTATATATAATATGACCATTACAGGTAATATAATAATTCATAAGGGCCTTAATTTAATTTTAGGGTTTTTTTAAGGACGGTAATTCACGTGCTTTATATTCTTTATTTTTTTTTAAATTTTATTACAAAATTGCGGAAATCAGTGGTTTTAATATCTGGTAATAAAAGGATTTGTTTATTTTATTTGTTAGGATTTGTTATTTTTTTATTTATAATGATTATGAGTTAAAAGTGATATAATCATATTAAAAAAGTGATAATAAAAGTTAATAATTTGTTATAAAAACCACACACGAATTATGACAAACCTAAAAATAATACCCTCAAATGTTAAAATAAGCCGCAAATTATATATTTTTTTTGAAAAAAATAGTTCTAAGCTGTAATTTGAATTTATTGAGGACCTAATAGTTCACACGATCCCAAGTTCTATAAGAAAATGAATTTCACTTTAAAATTACCTTAACAAATTTTTAAAAGTGTCAATTGGGCTAATTTTATTTCAATAACCTTCTATTCGACTTCAATTTTAGAAATTGTTGATCTGTCAAATCGTTAGGACCTACTTAATTTCAAAGTTCCCGAAAAACTTTTTTTTAACCAATTTTTAGGATGGTCTTGGAAAGGAATGAATTAGGCTTTCCTATTACCTTTTAAAAATTTCCAATATCAGTTTTTCTGTTTAGGTTAAGGTTTTGTAGAAGTTTTGGTTTTCCTGTTACCTTTTGGGAAGATAATCAATCTAAATCCCTTAGGGTTATGGAGCTTCTGCTCACAAAATTTACTTATTTATGTATCTAGAAGAGTGGGATAACCATTCAGAGATAAGGAAGGATAGTAATAAAAGGATCGGATAATATATTTTAATTTAATTATTAATTTAATAAAGGAGCTTCGGCGTTGTATAGTGGATACGCAAATTGCTTATTAGCCGAAGGTGTATGAATTCTATTCATATGCAAATCATAAATTGAAAATTCCTTGATAACTAAATAAGAAAAGTAAAATATAAATAATAATTAAGGCAATGGGATTGCAAGGTTGCAAGGTCTTGTTGTTAGCCTCTGCTATTGCCCGTATTAAAAAAAACACAAATAACGGAGAAACGGAGAAACCAGAAGGAATTAATTAACCTCTCTCTGAAATTGATGTGTATCGTTATTGGTGGGGTGGGATCCCAAATGTGGTGGTCATATGCTCACCAATTTGAAGGTAACTAAAAGCTTTATGTGCTTAGACCTTATGTGCATGGGCTTATCACACGAAATACACTTGGTTCTGAAAGTATCCCCAATAGACCTCAAATATCATACTGTCTGCATATATTAATAGACAGCCAACGGTCAGCAAATTTCTTGAATCTCTTATTTAAGTACTGTAAGTATGGAGGTATATACATATACTTATTTTTAGATTTAATTGCAAATTGTATATAATTTTTTACTTTCTTTTAGGTTCTTTTAGGGTCCAAAAACATTTCAATTTACAAAATAATATTATACGAGATTTTTTAGAATTTGATATTCAACAACCTGAAACCGAAATCTAATAAAAATATCAGTTATTTTGCTCTTTTTGTCTTAAGATAGATTCACAAACGAAGGATGAAACTAATTTCATTCATGACCTTTTATATAAAAATAAAAAATGAGCAAATATTAAACGTAAAATAGAATAAATAAATCAGATGTTCAAAAACCTGGAAATATTTTAGAAATTTTTCTTTTTTTACTTATTCAATTAAGGTTTTTATTCATACCTAATTTATTCTCAGATTCTTTTTGTATCAAAATCACATACGGTCTATATTATCAAACAAAAAACCTAACAAATATCTTGGGAACTTCTAATTTAATTTTGAACAACAAAACAATTGCCATTTTTGAAAATTATATTGTGGCAAGGTTCGCATTTTAACTCCATCGGGAGTATATCTATCTTCTTTGCCCCAATATTAAATGTAATCGTGACAGATAATTTTGAAGGTGCGGAAATTAGCTAACATTTTATTGTATTCATATATAGTATCTTAACTGATGACTCATTTTAAAGATCCATAATATAGTACATTTCAAATAAAGGGGTTAACATTTCAAAAGTTTGAACCAAATCCCTTCTCTGAATTTGACATTTCAAAACAGCTGTCATAAAAATTGAATGACGTAGTTTTATTGAATTAAAATAAAAACATTATTCTTACTGCCTTCTTAGCGACATTGTAGGCTGATAATCTAGGACGATAATTTGTTGTTGTAATTTTTAGTCTTCAGAAGTTAGAATAATTTCTTTGCTTCTCTCATCCTTTCCCTCCCATTAATCTACACCTAATGAATGAAACATTTTAACTTTTAAATTAAGTTTTAACCCTTTGTCCACCGTTTGTATTTTTAAGTACCTTATTAAATCTACTTTAAATTTTAAGTACCCTAAATTTTTTAGTTATTTCTAGTTTGTTACCTATTTATTCAGTCCTTAGAGACGTTAAATTTTACCTTTAACTCTTCTATTAACGCATTTAACTTCAAACTTTTGTTTAAACTACTTTTGACTCATAAATCAAATTGCAGCTTTTTACTGCTTTACAGTAAATCGAATTATGAATGAAGTATCAACGGATGCCAAAGTTTTGGTTATACAACTTATTTCCGCAAAATAATATTGTACCTTACCACACAGTACCTTATAGAATTAATTATAGTCTCAGTTCATCTTTAGACCCAACCAATCAAATAAACCTAGAAAAAAAAACCATTATTCCTCCTACTAGACCAAAATAAATAAAAAAATTTCTAAAAACAAAATTAAATTATAAAATAGGAACGGAATAAAATTTATTTAAAATTCGTAATATGTATTTTTGCTTCAAATCATATCCGCTCTTTAAATTCGGAATTTTTTTTGATTAAAATGAATATTTTGATTACTTTTGAACCTTTTTTTAACCCACTCAAAATAAAACAAAACTCAACAGTCATTTAAAATTAACCCTTAAAAAAATCCACGAGAATATAAATGGAAAATATATTAAATCAAGCATAAAATCAAGGGACCCACCGCTGATTAAAACCTTAAACAAAAAAAATTTTGAAATAAAATAAATAAATAATTATTTAAGTACTGTTGGGATTTTTAGTTTAAATAATTCTTAGATTTCAATACTAATTTTGAGAAATTAGGTTATATAATCTATTCTTTTAAATTCTAAGAACAAAGAGAAATTTTAAATCCGTCATTCTTTGATATTTAAGATATAACTTTAAAGATTTTTGGAAAATTCCACCTTATCTTTCGATTAGGTCTTTGAGATATGTACATTATTTTGAAAAAGCCCTTGTGTGATAAACTATCCGTTTAATATAAAAAATAAGAATACTCGTATATATATAATATTTACAGAGATTCATTAGACGATTCAATAACCCATGTCCAGCGTTGCTCTCATTTTTTATATCCATGGCTTATTAAATCAATGGCTGTAGATATAATTGGTGGACAATTAATAGACTAATGAGTGGTCCTATAGCGTATATACAATTAATAACTGATGAACTAATAGATATCTGATAAACCAATCGATATCCGAATAACCAACCGATATCTGATGAACCAATCGATCAGAAACAATCGATATCTGATGAACCAATCGGTATCTGATGAACCAATCAATATCTGACGAATCAATCGTCATCTGATTAACCAAACGATATCTGCTGAACCAATCGATATCTGATTAACCGATTGTATAGAATTAATAATTTGGAAGCTGCGGGACTTTATAGGAGATTCATTTATTTTTCTCCTATTTTGGGCATTTCAAAGATTAAACTATACATTAGTTGAGTTTGGTATATCATATACGATAAATTGTAGGATCTACTAACGTATCCAATAGAAAGGTTTTTTCTATAGATTATTTGGGATATAGTGCTCTTAATTTGAAGGCGCTCGATTGATGAATTAATTTGTACATTCTGTGGAAATGATATAGAAACTTAGCATATAAACTTTCGCAGATTAATTTAATTAAGCCCCATACTTCTCTTAAAACCTCTAATATCACTCTCTTGAAATAAAATACTTAAATTTCTATTCAGCAAACTTTTATTTTATTTTATTTTACACTTGTTATTTATTTTTAATATTATTTATAAAATTCAATATTTAATGACAGCAATTTTATTTAAACAAAAATAATAAACTTAAAAACAAACCAACTTGATTATTTAACCTCAAAAAAAAAATAAATTTCATCACATTTTTAATGGTATTTATAGAATACTTTGGAAATCTTCACTTTGTTTTGATTTAAAAACGCAAGTACAAATAGCATTGGCAGCTTCACACCTGTTAAGAAAAATGGAAGAAAAAATTTTTAAAAAATGGAAATGATTGACTTAGCAGGGATTTAATAGATTTAGAGAAATGTGATTATATTTCAAAAATCAAAGACATTATCATAAAATGATACTGTACAGTATGGATCTAATTCAATGAATCATCTAGGATGATGATCTGTAACCAGACCTGTATATTTTAAGTACCAGTACAATTAGCACTACCATTACCTGATACTTATTACTTTTTCAAATACGAGTATTACTTCGATTTTGATACTTCTAAAAATTATATATAAGTAAAAGAATCAAGTAAAAATACTTGTAATTACTAAAAAGAAAGTAATTCAATTTTGAGTTTAATTATTTTTGTAATTATTTTTTGAGTATTTTGAAGTAATTGAGTACCAACAAATACTTAAGTATAAAGAATACTAAAGTAATGAGTATCAGGTAATGGTACTTACAACTGTAATTAAGTACACAGTAAGTAAATTTTGATACTTAAGTATTTTGAAGTAATTGAGTACCTAAAAATACTTAAGTATCAAGAATTTAATTTTTGACAAAGTAATGAGTATCACGTAATACAATTGTAAGTACCATTAAGTATAATTAAACTCAGTATTATACAGGTTTGTTTCTAACCATATAATTATTATTCTTTGTAATCTTTGAATCCTGTACAGGATTATTTTATAATAATAAAGCAATCAATTTGGTAATCATTCTAAAACTGAACGATGGAATTGACTCTTCGTTAATAATGCATAATTTTAAACTATTGAATCTCAAATTTTACTTAGACTTTCTTTACTATTATAAATCCTTTATCTTACCCTCCTCTTATTAAACTATGTACTTCTCCATTCATTAATTTCACTTAAGAAAATAATTAAATTAAATAAATCCAAATCACTTACTTATCAGTTTCTGAATGTGAATTACATTCATCCAATATATTTCCAACATTATCTAATTTAGCTTGATCATCACCAATTATAGCTTTTGCAAAACCCAAAAATTTATCTTTAGATAATTTAAAATCAGGTGTTAACTGCGAATAAAAAGTTCAAACCTTTAATGTGACAAAATATGGCATTTATTGATGTACTTACAACTCCAGCTTTTTCCATTAGACAGGCTTTGAAACATTTTCCTTCACGAGATGTAATAGTTTCATGATTTTTAATTTTGGCCAAGACATCTAATGAATGAATACCAAACCGTTTATTGAGTTCTTTGAAACATAATTGTTAATTTCTATATTTACCTTCAGGTACACCTGTTTCAGCAATACATTGTTTTTTGGTTTCCATCATTTTTGCTTTTAATTCATCAAATGGTGCTGCAAATATTGCTGCAACATTAGCAATCAATAAAATTGTAATAAAAGTTTTCATTTTTAATAGATTATTTTTTTTTCTTATTAGAATTTTAGAGTTTTCTTATGAAAGTTCAAATTGGATTTGATTGAAATTAAGTTAAATTTTCGTTTTATATATAGTAAAATCCAAAATTAAAAAAATAATTACACTAATACACATTTACACTCTAATACTATGAAAACTTTAATGAAAATTAAATGAAAATTTAATAAAATTAAATAAATAATAATAAAAATGATTGTTCATAGACAAAATATTGTACAACATTATAACGACACTTTTCTTTAAAAATATAGAACAATAAAATGAACGTTAAACCAATTGCAGTATTATGTATTAAAATTAATTTTTTTGAAACGAATATTTATTTTTGTACAAGTATTTTTATAAATTAATGTAAATTGTTGGTAATCAGTTATCACTAAACAGTTTTAAATGGTTGTCAATTTCGGTAATTTAAAATACGCCTTAATTTATGCAATTTTTATATTAGTTATGAGGCATTATAAGATAAATATTTATTTATAAATATATTCATTCACATCGCTTGTTACTCAGTTCTATGATTGTTAATTCCTGGAATTTAAAATACGCCTTAATTCATGCAATCATTTTTAGATTTTTTTAAACTGATTGCCGCAAATACCTTATCAAACATGTGATAACATGTACAAATGCTCCATAGATAATATAAAAAAAATTTTTGCAGTGTTACATATTTTAATTTATCATTTAAAATTGAATATTTATTTTTAACTTTTATCAGTTCTAAGTATTACAGAAAATGTACACTACGCCTTAAAGTATGCGATTTTTTTTCTGTTTTATGGGACACTTTAAAGTCAAGTTGTTAGGAAATTGCTTATCAAACGTAGGAGTACGTGTACAGATATGGATAATATTTAAAAAAATACCAAAGTCATTTTTGCAATATAATCCAATTTATTATTTAAAATTGAATAATCATTTATGACTAATTTCAATGATCTTTAATTAATACTAATTTCCGATAACAGAAAATTGAAAATACGCTTTGAAATATGCAATGTTTTTATATTTTGTGAAGAATTTTTTGAATTGATTCCAGAGTGTTTAACAATAGGTTTATTAACCGTGTGAGCAAGTATTCAGATGTTACAGGTTTACTAAAACTTAGAACTTTAGTGAAAATCACCTATTCTGGAAATAAAATGCTTACCAAATGAAAAACGTATCTATCATTGCAAATGCTGGATAGGTAGGCAATCAAAAAAAATTTTATTTCAAATCAGTTTTATTAGAAGTTCATGAATGGAAGTTTTAATTTTGGAAAATACATCCACTTAGCAGAAAAGTCAATAAATGGATGAACAAAGTTTGAATAGATTGGTTTATACGGATTCTATTTGTTTTGAATTTTTTAATCAATAAGTAGCTGCTATTAAAGTTCTTTTTCTAATTGTTTTTTGAACTTTTGGAATAGATTAAAGCATAGATTAAAACTGTTCATAGTTAAAAATTTAAATATGAATAAGATTATTAGCATTCAAGTGTATAATTTGTACTTTGTGTTATCACTTACACTCAAACATGTCAGACTGACTTTAAATGTTAAAGAAAAACTTATTATGAAATTAAATTAACCAAAGTTTTCAATGTGACTTTTATTTATTTATAATTGTAGGGCTTAAAATTTTGTGGTCTACCACATAAAAAAATATATTTATTTTATTGAAAATTGAAACATTATATTTAAATATAAGATGATTTTTATACCCGTATGACTATAGGTCAAGTGGTATATTAAATTTGCCATTACGTTTGTGACGCAGAGAAGAAGGGGGATAGATATAGACTCAAGTGTATGGATCGGATCAGAATCGAAAAATAAATCGATTTAGCTATGCGTGTCCGTCCGTCGAGTACCTATCATACAACTTCTTTTTTTATATGAGCATTACTAAATGCATTACCTAATGAAGCTGGGTGTCTGAAATTTTGCCAAAAATAGTTTAGTTTTAAGGCCAAAGTTTCTGCAAAATTTGGTTGGTCTTCTGCAGTGGGTTCGAGTAGTTGCCATACAACTTTATATTTCACATGAGCTTTACTTTATACATAATAGAGCTGAATTTTTGAAATTTTTCCAAAAGCAATTAACCGGATGATATAAAGTTTATATTACGGTTATATGGGTATCCCAGAGTTGACACAGCCTACTCTAGTACACTCTTCCTCGTTTTTTATTAAGAGTAAACATTTTGCAATATCATTATAAAAAATAAAATATTTTAATTAAAAGTAATGATGATTTAGTAAAAAGTACTTACCTGTGAAAATTTTAACAAGATGTTATTGTATTCCAATGTTTTTGCAATAAAGTTAAAATAAAGTCATTTGAGGATTAAGTACACGAATCTTTCTAATTATAGATTATATATTCCTAATTTTGGCCAATAATTATATGTTATTTATTGTAAATAAGTACTTATTATATTTTCATTAAATTTACAAAATTATTAAAGTGAAAAGACAATTTAAAGTTTAATTTAATAACATATATATTTTATATATGAACATAGATAGACTATGATTAATACTGATAATGTCACGGTTGTAACACATCACTCATATGTGTGTTTAATATGAAAAATAAGTATCATTTGACTATATTAAGAGTTTCATTCGAATAATTTATTTAAGTATTCTATAAAATTTACTTATCACGTATTTGTTTAATTTTTAGTTACAATCTATGAAGAATTGTAATTAGTTAACAGTAAGTAGTTGGTTACGTCATAGAGTCCAAGCAATATTAGCTTTGATTATATTTAAAACAAAATTATAATTTTTTATTTCAATTAAGCTTTAATTTGTTCTAAGAATTGGTATAATACTGTAAAAGTAGAGATTTGATATTTTTATTTGGATTTAGATTTAGTAATCATTAATCACTAATCAGTAAGTAATACTTAGTGCCTAAGTCAATATTTAAGAAAAAAGTATATTAGAAACATCAACTGTCTTTAGAATACAAGACAAATTAACTTATTAAATAGGGAACCTTTGCTTTTAACTGCATGAAGTTTTTTTAGGTAATGTTAGACTCCAGTAGACTAAAACCATGTGCTTTTAAATCTAATTTTTAAGATGGGATCTTTAAGTGAACAATTAATAAAAATAAATGCTAGGCATGGAAAACAAGTTTCCATGAGCTGTGTTGTGTCACCTGGATAATTCAACTGAGGAGGGGTGGACCTCCATGATAGCAAGTTAGATTAAATTGAATCATTAATTGTTTTATGGCTGGTAAACAGATTAATCGCTGATAGAAATACATAAAACAAGGTTAATAATCCAACTTCCAACGACATAACCCAGAATGAAGAGAGCGTTTAAATTACACTTAGTCATTAATAAGATGAGAGTTATGAATTAAGGTACACTGAACTCACTTTTTTTTTCCTTGCAGCTCTACCAAGGAGCATAGAGCATTCACTAAGCCTTTTCATCTATTTCTGTTTTGCACTATTGCTATCACTCGTAACTATGATTTGTTGAGTTTTCCTATATTATTCTATACTATTCTTCGCCAACTATTTCTAGGTCTGCCTATACTCCTTTTTCCTTGGAGTTGTCATCCCACTGCTTCTCTAACTACTATGTTTTCTGATCGCCTCAATATAAACCCGAACTACTTGTATTTTTTCCTTTTTATTTGGATTGGATCTTCCCCGTATATACTCCAAAATTGACTGTTGGATATTCTGTTTGGCAAGAATATATGGGAGATTATTCGGAGGAATTTGTTTATGAATATCTGTATTTTGTTAGTAAGCCTACTTCTTAGTTGTAAGCCAAGGTTCACTCCCATATAACAATACTGATTTGACCCACGCGTTGAAAATCGTCAATTTTGTTTTTCTTGCAATCTAAAAGGAGGATTTCTAGATATATCTGAAGAGTGCATCGAATGATTTTGCTATGTTAATAAATGCCAGATATAATGGTGAGTTAAATTCATTTGGCTGTTCTAATTTTAATACTTATATAAGAACAAATTTAAATGCACGAAATTACTTCCCATGATAAAATAAATGAAAAGAGAAAGTTTCTAGATCTCAGTTATTATTTTAAAATCTTTAGATACTGCTTTCATTTAAAAAATAACAATATAACACACAATAAATAAATAAACTTATAATCCTGTCAATTAACTTCAAAACATACATTCTATTCTGTTATTCATTATATAACAACAAAACAAATAACTAAAGCTAAAGATGATATGTAAGTAAAAGTAACTCTATATAATAGTTAAAAAAATTTGGATAAACTTCGGGTAGAGATTCTACAATTGCGCTTAAAACAAATATAATTTGCGTTAAAGGCTGAGGAAAGAGCTTACATCTATAGTGAACTTTATTCTAGTTGATTAAGAAACATAAAAATATAAATACTATTGGACCAAGGGATGAGGTACTTAGTCTCGAGCTTTCTAAAATTCGGAGCTTACTTTTCGGAGTCATAGTCTAAGACTTATTAAAAGAATTTGGAGAATAAAAAATATCACTGAGTTTTACAAGTAGGTGGATCTAGTGATAAAATTAAGCTCAGCCACTTTAGTTAGTATTCTTGAGCTTAAAATTCGGAGTTTAATTTTCGGAGTCGCAGTCTAAGACTTATTAAAGAAGAGCCATCATTGGATCAACCGGAATTGGTGGACATCATAAAACATATCTAATTTCTAGTTTGAGAGAAACTGCTTGGGATCTTTAAAACATGGAAGAAAATGTTTAATGAGGCCCAAAAACTTCATTAATCTGCAGCGCCAATTAATTAAGTGCGAAAATTAATCTGGAACAACGTCATATCTACAGTTGAATTTTGAAGCAACACAACAAATCTATTTCTTTTCCAAAAATTTAGTTTAAAGCTTATAGAGTAACCTCCCAATTTCTGGATTCAATTAACTACTAAATGAAAAGTGAACAATATTACAGGACCTCAAATAGTTCATTCAAAAATGATTACTTATTTGTTTTTGTAACTATATATCTTAGTACTCGATTCCGAAATTGGTCTGCTTAAAATTTGTAAATATATTATATAAAAACAATAGTTTACGTAAAAATTTTGTATGACAGCATATTAAAAATTATAAAATAATTTACTGTTGACGATCGTTTATAAACTATTGCAAGCTAATTTGCATCTTTTTTAAAAAGTTTTGGAATATTTTTATGCAAAAAAACAATTTTACTCATTGTTCATCAATCAAATGGTTTTATTACATGTATAAAAGACAGCATATTGCATAGAATTTTTTATTTTTTTGAAAGATAAGTTCTTCCTTTCATTTTCAAAATTACTTTAATATGTAAAATAAATATAATACAGTAAAACAGGGTGCTTTTTTGGATTTTCGTTTTCAAATCCTTAAGATGAGTCTAGAAATCAATGGATTTCGAATGATTTTTGAAAACTACATTCAAAAATGTAGTTTGGAATAGAGTAACAGGCCTTAATTAAACGAAGCCATAGGTTTGTCAAATGTCAAGACGATTTTTAATTCTGTTGGTTAAATTAGTCCTGTGAGGTACTATTAAGTCATTTTCGAAGCCATTCAAGCATGATCTGAAACTCAAAAACTAAAATATTTCAAAAATAAGATTTGAAACTTAGATTTAATTCATTTATGTAAACATACTTGTTACATAAATGAATTAAATTATATAAAGTTGGATATAGCAGTTCTATACTTTACTTCAACCGTACGAGTACTGCTTTGCTGAATACTTTAATTTTCTGATTAATGACAAGCGCGCTAGATGACATTATTTGAAAAAAAAAACATTTCTTTTAATTAAAGATGAGTAAATTGAACTTTGGTTGATTTTCATGTATCGCTTTAATGCATCCAGTAAATATAACGATTTCTAAGTTTATGTACATTAAATACTGTAATCACTCGTTTCCACAACTAAAATTACTTATACGTACAATTAAGTAAACTATAATATTTCATAACTTGAATTCCTAAATTTGGATATTATAGTGAGTGGAAACTAACCGTTTCAATGACTTGAATAAATAAAATTTAATAAAGTACAATATAAATGATTACTCAAGCATTTGACAAGTAAATAAGTAACTAAATAATTGAGTATTGCTTAAAATAAAATATTTCAATATAAGTAACCCATGGAAAAGATAGGTGCCATCATCTATCTATCATTTAATAAAACTTATACTCAATAAGTAGCTAGTAAGGGCTTACACTCACACAAACTAGTAATTTGAAACATTAAAAAAAAACTTGAAAATTACTACAAAACTGATTACTTCCGATAAGTACTTGAAAAAGTTATACCTATTTGTTTAATATTTGTTCAAGAGCACACTGTAAAATAAAAGTTGTTGCAAAATATAGTATTCCCTCTAGTTATTTTTAAACAAAAACTAAATATAAACATAAATATATATATAAATATATATGTATATAAAATAATTTAAAGGAACATATGGGTAGGTTAAGATACTCTTTATTGTATTCGTTCTTTATATGTAGAATAAAAAAATAAAATCTACATTTTTATGTATTTTTAATGTTCTTAAATCACGCAATACAATATAAGATGCATGTATATATATATATATATATATATATATATATACATATCATAACACTTATTAAAAAAAATAGAAAAGGAAATCTTGTTTCAAACATGCAAGTTTTGTTGAATAAGATTTGCATATATGAAACAATCTTAATATAAGTACAAGTTATAAAGGTATACAAAAAAACTGATTTCAAAACAAGTAATTACTGCAGCATTTTTAATATTTAATGAAAATTAATTAATTCAAAGTTTTTTTTTATATCGCAAACTTTTATTAATTAATATTCACCTTAGTATTAACTTTCAGTAAAAAATGATTTTAAACAAGTAAAGCAACAGTCAGTCGGTGCAACCGACTTAGAAATACCCTACACCTATTTGGTTCAAATTTAAGGACATATCCATAAGTCATTTTAACACCATAAAAGCTGTTATTAATTTGATCGTAAGACATAGCTAACCAAATTAACTTTATAATACTAAAAACATTTTCTAATTACACTATCTATTAAAAAATATTACAAATTCTTACTAATTTATCTATTTAAAAATATTAAAAAACAAACAAACTTGAAATAAATGAAAATATATTTATTCCAATTCAATTACAAAATGAAAAAATTCTAATTATTAAATTTTGTGATAAAAAGATAATCAAAGCATAATATATTTAATAATCCAAATTTTTAAAAATTGCAATTATTTTAAATGGTTAGTTTATATACCTAATAGAAAAGCTTATAAACGCAAAATATGCAATAAATGTATTTCTAAAATACAATTACAAATTTGCACCTTTTCATATGATTCATTTATATATAAAAATAAATTTTACATAAATGCAGCAAGTACCTTTGAACATAACTGAACCACCACAATTAAGTCTAAATTTCGGGGACACATAGGAAATAGGAAATATATTCTTTGGCTTCGAAATTAAACTCGACCAGAACCAATTCCCATGGTACTTTCATTACTAGTAACTTAGTGTTAAATTTCATCAAAATACCGGCATTATTTTTTGAGTTATGCTGTTTTTAAGATATATGTTTGCTAGTCCTTGAACTTTTCAAGGGTTCCAGAACCCGAAACCATGGTACGATTTCGCCCATATGCAGTCCCGTCATACTTTCAATACTAGTTAACCCTTGTACACAATTGGAACGTTTTATCTTAATTTTAAGTTAATAGTTTTAATAATTTCGATGATAAGCTTTTACACATTGGGGAGGTCTAAGAGAGGTTCTGAACCACCACTCCAATTGATCCCAAATTAGTGGGGCACGCAAGAAATAGTAAAGAACACCCTGGGCCAAATTTGAAGCTTCTACATTTGTTTCAAGTTACTATATTTATTAATTTCGAAAATATGCTTTAAGGTCCTCGGAACTGAGTGGTTATTCCCCTACACACTACTCCAATGGGGCCCAAATTTCAAAGACACCTACGAAATAGGAATGGATACCCTGATACCAAATTTGGAGGTTCAATCTTTATTGGTTTCGAAATTATGCTAGTTTGGCCTAAATTCGATCAAAAAGTTCTAAGTTCCGAACCCATTGTCCAATCCTCACCGTACGTAATCACCGCCATTGTTTCATTACCAATACCCTACAGCACAAATTTCATGAAGATAGCCTCATTAGTTGTTGAGTTATCGTGAATTTTTATAAATGTTCGTTAGCCCTGACACCGACTAAGAGGTCCGGAATCAGAACCGTTGGGCTGATTTCGCCCTTATATAGTACGCGCTATACTTATAGTACTAGTTAACCCTTGTACACAATTTAAACGGTCTATCTTAATTTTAAGTAACTATTTTTAGTAATTTCGATTATAAGCTTTTAAAACTTGGGAGGTCTGAGAGGGGTACAGAACCACCACTGCAATTGATCCCAAATTAGGGGAACACGCAAGAGATAGTAAAAAACATCCTTGTGGCAAATTGGGAGCTTCTACATTTGTTCAAGTTGTTATCTTTATTAATTTTAAAGATATGCTTTAAGATCTTCGGAAATGTGTGGCTGGTCCCCGACCCACTACTCCAATGGGGCCCAAATTCACAAGACACTTAGGAAATAGGATGGGACACCCTGATACTAAATTTGGAGGTTCTATCTTCATTGGTGTCGGAATTATGCTCGTTTGGCCTAAATTCGATCAAAAAGTTCTAGGTTCCGAACCCATGGTCCAATCCCGACCTTACGCAATTCCCGAAGTAGTTTCATTACTAGTAACCTACAGCACAAATTTGATGAAGATAGCGTCATTGGTTGTTGAGTTATCGTGATTTCTTATATATGTTCGTTAGCCCTTCGATCGATTAAAAGGTCCAGAATCCGAACCCATGGGCCGATTTCGCCCATATGCAATCCCCGCCGTACTTTCAGTCCTAGTAACCTACAGTTAAAATTTCATCAAGATAGCTCCATTATTTTTTGAGTTATCGTGCCTACGGACGGACGGACGGACGGACGGACGGACGGACGGACATGGCTATATCGACTAAGGCGGTCACGCTGATCACAAATATATATACTTTTCCATATCTAGCTCGCTTCCTTTAGGTGGTTACAAACACCATACCAAAGTTAATATACCCCTTTACCTATTCTATAGGTGTAGGGTATAAAAATAAAAAGTAATTAAAAAATTATTGGAATTCATTTAAGGAAACAATAATTTTATTAATGCAGTAACATAAAATCTGATTACTCTGATATATATTTACCTTAGGACAAGTCAATTGAAACTGGTTTGTGGGTGCATAACACTTTACTGAAAAAATAAATCCCGAAAAAAAGAAAAAATCCGAAAAGTTCCAAATTCCGTAAAAAAATACCGAAAACCATGAATCAGTTCACATTATATTAAATTGTTTGTTCTTAACTTATTATTAAAACAAGTTAGGAAAGATTTCAGAGTTGAATAGAAAATCAGAGTTACAATAATTTGTTTAGATAGGATTTGAGAGCGGTAGCCCCTATTATTTTTAATTCTTTGTTGTTAACTTATCATTTATAAAGAAAAAGTTAGGAATTATTTATAAAGAAAAAGTTAGAAATTATTTAAGAGTTTGATACAAAATCAGGAATGCTGCTTTTTCTAGAGTATTTATATTTGCCTTCTACTGAATCTGTATTTATGTGGAACTTCGTACCCAAGCTGAATAAGGTTTCGTAATTTGGGATTTTAGTTTTTGGGATTTTCGTATTTGGGATTTTGGAACTTTCAAAAACATGAGGTTCGGTGTTTGAAATAATTCGGGAATTTTTTTTTCAGTAAAGTTTCATAGACCTCTTTTTTGCAGATGATTCCAGCAGTATAGGTGTTTTTTGACTCTATTATAAATTGCATTTTAATCTATCTGTGTTCTTCATTACATTCAGACTGTTGTGATTATCTAATCAATGTTGGATAGAATTCTTTTTATGTTCGGAAATAATTTAACCATCAAGGAAAATGGAGTAAAAGTCTTAGAAACCCTTTTGGAGGAGTGTCTACAAACTAGTTCGTTATTCTCATTTTGAAAATAAGGTAAGCTCTTCTTAAAAGGGCTCGGACACGAAGATTGCGAGCGGTCATCATTATATATTTCAGAAAAATATGAAAGATTTTAGTTTTCATACAAATTATCATACACTTAGTATAAATATATATATATACATAAAGTAAAACAGGGTATCATTTTTATTCTCTTTTGATTTCATTTGGAGGAGTCTGAAAATGATTCTATTAGGAATACTAATTCAAAACTACTTTTAAAAGTAAAGTTTGGAATGGAGTTACAAGCAATAGGTAAGCGAAGGCGTAGATTTGTCAAATGTCAAGACTATTGGAATTTTTTAAAATTCTTTTGTTCAAATTAGTTGTGTACTAGTTAGTTATTAGTTAGGTACCCTAAATCTGTAAGGTAAAGTGAACATATTCGCGTTCGAAACGCGTTCCAAATTATATAGCCTTTAGATTCGCAAAAAAATAGCTCGCAGAAAGATCGCTTAATCGCTGTTTTCCTATACGAGCCTCGTGAGATCTTATTCGCTTTAAGAAACGCCAATTTTCTTCGATGTCTCGTCCAACCATCTTTACATGCTAAGATTATCCACTACCAATTAAGAGACTTATAATAAGAGTGTTAAACCGTTAATCGCAAAATTATAGCCATGGTAGGCAATGGTTTAACGAAGAAAACATTCATTCAAATCAAATTTTTTCGTAGAAAAAAAAAGTTCTACAGATGTAACGAATTTGTATTATAGAAGTATTAATTGATTAACTTGAAGAATGTTTCATATATCATTGATAGAAAAATATAAAAATAATTATATATTAATATTTATATATTAATTATATAATAATATATTAATAATTATTAAATAAATCCTAATTTATTACTACAGAACCTTCACAAAAACTTGCATCAAAACTCGAATAAAAAATTCGATTTATCTTATATTTTTAATAATAATCATTTTTAATTAATGAAATAAGAAAATTTATATAAGTAAGTTGTACTGGATTATTTTACAATGTATATATATATACATATGTATATATGTTAGAAAAATTAATTAATAAATACCACAAAAATGACACAATATAATAAAAATAAGTTTTCTTTACTTACTATTATAAACCTTATATCAATAAAAGTATCTATAGATTAATATTCTTCTGTATACCTAAAAGATTTTGAAACTAAGTACATGTTTGAATAATGTACAAATTAAATGTCGATACGTACATACTTTTGATTAACATTAACACAAATTTCCCTCAGGGATTTATGCACGTACTAACATATTATAATTTTTTTTTTAATAAAGTAAAATTATAACATATAACATAAATCACTAATTTAAAAACAATTAATTAGAATTTGAACCAAACCCTTGGTTAAATTATAATTATAAATACAATGATGTGCAAAAATATAATGACAATGTCAATATTTTCTTCAAAATTATTAATTTTAAAGTAAGTAAGGGGATACCTCGGGATTAGTTTAATGAGGAGTACCTTAGATCAAGTGATAAAAATGAGAACATTAAGGGCTTCCAAAAGCTCTTGAAAAGAATAAGGAAACAACTTACTTAATGGGTCGTATGCATAAAAATGAGCTTGAACTCAATATTCGACTTTTAGAACAAAAATCAGGCTTGAATTCAAAATTCGCCTTTTAGAATAAAAATTAGACTTGATCCTAATATTTAGTTAGAAAAATTTTAATTTGACTTCAAGCTCAGTTTTATGCATTCGATCAATTGAGTTGTGACACCTAGTATTGTTTTATTAAATTGTTTGGAAATAGAAAACGTCAGGATCATAGTTCCGGAACCGTGTAGGAGCTTCTACTTTTTAAATAAATGGCATCCATATATTTTCAAATGGATTTTTTAAAACCTAATGCCTTAAGTCAAATATCAAACCTCAATCATAAGTAATTTACAATTACTCAAGTTTCAAATTACTTAAGGTCTGCTATTGTCTTAATAAAATCTAAAATTAAACCGTGTCCTTGCAGATTCTTCAATATTAACTTCTTTAGCTGATAATCCATTACTGGATGATAAGCGATCACATGTTACTGTAGATTTGCAATGATTTTGGCATACTCCACTCTTCATCTTGCACTATGCACTATTTCTCCTATTGTGTTAATACCTGTCCAGTTTCGGATGTTTCTAAGCCACAGCATTTGTTTTCTACCTGTATTTCTCTTGCTTTCTATATTACCTTACATTATTAGCTAGAGGAGTTCATATTTAGGACCTCGTACTATGTGTCTAAAGTAACTTAGTTTTCTGCGCTTGATAATTGGAAATAGTTCTCTATTTATTTTAGTCTTCCGAGAACTTCTTGGTTTGTAACTTTGTCTATGTACCAAGTTTTCAATATTCTTCTATAACACCACATTTCAAACGCCTCTAATTTGTTTAACGCCGTCTCTTTTAGTGTTCACGTTTCTACTCCATATAAGAACACAGACCAGACATAACATTTTAGATACCTTAATCGGAGTTTGATGTTTATTTCACGATTACACAGTACATTTTTATATTTAACTTATTCAATTCTATATCTTACTTCTTTTTCTGAGGTCCAACCCTTATAAAGTTGGCAAGCCAAATATTTAAAATTGACAACGCGTTTGATATTTTCGTTATTAATTACGGTAACACCGTCATTGACAAGCCTGTTGCGTCTGCTAACTTTCATGTATTTTGTCCGTAGTTATTGCTATGCACATTGTCCTTGTCAACTAGATACAGTAGATCAATATTAACCATACACACTTTTTTGTAATACACTGTACTTATACTCTTTAAAAAATGTTTTTAAAGTAACGAAGACATGTAATTAATTACACATATCACACAAAAAAAATGATATATTAGTTTTATATTTATATCTGACATAGTTTTTTTTTTATCTCATGAGAGCAATTAATGTCTTATGCTTATTATGAGAGAATGAGTATGCATATATTATGAATATCCCTAACTATATGTATATATATTATTAAACCCCTAAAAAAAATTACCTTACTTATATTAATATTTAGTGTTGTAGGTAAAGTGTTGAACCCCATATTATAACACTTTATTTATAGTTTAGGAATATGTTAATTTTAAAGGTTTAATTTTGTGGTAAAAAAAATATTTAATATAGGGCTGAATAAAAAGATATGATACCACATTTTTAAATTAAAATCACGAGTGTCTTTTTACTAAATTTTGATAAAAATTAATTAAGTATGGTAGTTCTAACATTTTAACTAACTAACCAGATATGCTCCTTGTAAGTTTTTAAAATAATTTATTTACATTAAATTTTATTTAGTAATAAAGTAACGATTAAAGTACTATGAAACAAAATCTTCTGACTTCATTCCATCAATACTTAGCCTTGCTATTTACTACAAAATTTCAAACCCAAACCATAGAATAAATGCTGTTTAAAGGTCCATTCTTTATATAATATATAAAGTATATACAACTGTACTATTTCAAATTATATTAACTTAAAACAAAAGTGAACAATAGATGACTTTGTTACTGCTCATTCTTCCGTTGGAAAAGTAATTGCATACTTTTAGACTGAATAAATTCATCCGAAGATTATGCAATTTTTAAATTGAATTTTTGGTCTCGCCTACAAGCTTGTATAAATTTCAAATTGTTTTTTTTAAATTTTGTTGACTACTTTTTTTAGCTCCTTAAAATTTTGGGTCTGACCGATAGCTCAGTGGTTAACTTTGCTTGTTGGCTTTTCAGTCAAATAGTCTTAGGTTCAAATCCTGGCTAGATCATTGGCCCAGAATTGTTTTTCAGTCAAAAAATAAGTTAGAGAAGTTGGAAAACAGAAAATAAATACAAAAGGAGGAGTTATTCTAATCAGAGTTTCAATTGGATGTCATAGAAGTTTGGGGATCATTTTTTCGTGTCATTTTCTGGAAAATATTTAAAAAAAATATTTAGTTTAAATTTATAATTTAAATAACTGGAACAATTAAAATTTACGATCAATGAAAAGCAAGGCGATGGTATGTTACATTTTAAAGACCGTGATGGGTTCGCATGGATTTTCTAAGAGTTAGCAAGAGTGACAAGAATATAGTTTAATCTGTGAACTTTTAAATTAAGTTATAGAATGAATCATATTAAAGGTATATTTCCTTTGGTAAGTTCTTTAACTAGGTTTTTTGGATAGTTTATTCTATCTTTTAGTTGTTATATTATTAAATAACTGTTATTATTACTTTAAGGTCGTAATTTTCTACTAACTTAGTTCTTATTTCAGTATCATAATATTAGAAAACCCTTAAGAAGTTATATTGTAATTAAAAAATCGAATAAAACTAGAAAATACTACTGTATATTATGCAATCTAACTGTGAGACTTATCATTATTTAGACTCATCACTAATTAACAAATTATTAAGATTATTAAAATACCAAATTTCCTTTACACTTAAATTTCTAGAAGAACAAAATAATGGGACGTTGAATATCCGTAATAAAAATTAAACCTACACCACATTATAAAAATGTAATTTAGGTTGTTGCACGCCCAAAAGAGAGAGAATTAATATTTAAAAAGAAAAATCAAAGGAAAATAAATTTTTCCATTATAATTATGTCCAAGATTCTTTTATCTCTTTTTTTTATTTCCTAAAGTGATCATTGGGTATTTTTTGTATTCTTACCTTTTCCTTTGATATTATAATAATTATTAAAATTATTCTAACATAGAATGATTCAAAAGTATTTAAGTAAAAGAAGTGTTCAAACTAAACAGTAATTTAGAGGTTTATGAGTAAAATTTAATTTTTAAATGGCTGAGTTATCGTAATGCCACAGAATTGAACCAGATTAAATTCTTCATTTAACTAAAATTTTTAAATATTTAAAAAGCCATTTGTAAAGCACTAAGCTATTTGGATCCACTTAAGCAAAGGAGGATGTTCTTTTAGAATACTTTTTTTCATAGTCTGATCCGATCAATGAATGGAACTTAAATCAAGTGTTTTAAGTCATAAAATTTACGTAGGAATTAGGAAAGCACTTTCCATTACCAAAATCCACATTTAGTTTACCAATTTAGTACCAATAAACTTTTCAAAACTGATCAATCAATTTTCTATTACATAAAAATTACCGCTAAAAGCTTAACAAACTTTCTGAAACTGTAGATATACTTACAGGGTTTAAGGAAAGTATCGAATCACTGGAAAGCCATTCATCAGAAAGCCGCCCAGAATCACTGTACGAGGTTCATCTGGGTAGTGTTCGACATTAACCAACTAAGACCACCCTCATTTTTTAAAACCAATCTTGAAATGGACCTTAAATACTAATCCTCGTATATATCGTTTTGTTTTTAGGAGCGGAATCGTGAAGAAAATTAGGGTTAGGATTTGGGAATTGGGATTATGTTGAAAAAAGGAAATAATTAAACGAAGAAGTCATGAAAATGAATGTTAATGTTCTTCTTAAACTTTATTGGATTGTACATATATAAAAACTACCAACTTTGGGAAATACATTAATACATGGTAACTGATTCCATAATCTCAATGTATGCAAAACAAATGAATTTCCATAAGCCGCGTTCCGCCATCTTACTAATTCAACAATGTAGAAAACAAATCCTCGAAAAAACCTATATTTTAGGAATACTGCTTCTCAGAATATTCAAAATCTCTTCTCGGGTGTTCTGAAGAACAGAGACTTGAACTTAAAAATGCTTTTTATAAGTTATTTATAAAAAAAAAACTTAATGGGAAAGGAAATCGAGCTTTCAAGTTTGCAGAACTTCCTTCTTTTTTCAAAAATCTTTTACTTAAAATACAAAAAGACTCATACTTCAACACGCAACAAAGTTAAAGTTTTATAATTTTAGACAACTATGAATAGAATAACTTTAAGAGAATCACTTTAAAATTTACTAAAACTTACCACCCAACCTTCTTCCGCCGTACAAAAATAATTTTAAAATAATCCTTAAAATTAGATCTTGAAAATGAAAAAAAAAAAAATTATAAGGATATTATTTCAAGAATACCGTTATCCTAACTTTCCATTATAGCAGGAAAAAGAAAACGCATTAAAAGAAGTGAAGAAAAATTATATGTACCTGGAACGTTTGCCAATCTTATTAAAGGAAATCGCGCAATTATTATTTCGCGTTTTTTGTTTTTTTTTGCGAAAGTTTCTTGAAATGGAAAATACCAATTTCAGGAAGGAAAATCTAATTTTACTTATAACAGGATAACTTTCAAAAAAAAAATGTAATCCTTACATTATCCTTTTTTTCCGTACTACTACAAAGAAAAATAATAGGACTAACTAATAAGATTTTGAAAATTTTTTTTTAAACATTTAAATGGGAAACGCGTTATTTTTTTTTTGTGTAATGTGTTTCTAACTTCCTTTTGGCTGTCTAATGCCTTCCCTAACTCTCCTTTGATTGTTTAATGCCTTCCTTAACTCTCCTTTGATTGTTTAATGCCTTCCTTAACTTAAAAAATGTTTTTTTTTGACATATTTTTCAGTACTAAAAAAAAAATTTCAAAGTTTAGAAATTCATAAAACGCTTAAATAAACACAAAAATATTTATTATAGGATAAGATACATGACACTTTAAAGGACGCATATTGCTGTATTTAAATTATTTTGATAGGTCATTAAAAAATATATATATATAATAATTTCAGAAAGAACAGATGGTGACATGGACTTACCCAACATAAAAGAATAAATATAACAAAAATATAAAAGCAATTAATTCCATTTGGTCAAGTTTAGTCTCTCCATTCGTTTCTGGTAATCATGGGATCATATAATGTACACGGGGACATTAAAGTAATTATTATTCTCTTGGTAATAATTTATTATGGATTTGAAAAAAAAATGTTTTTAACCATTCATTTAACCAAGAGATATTATGAAACCTCTACCCTCTACTTATATAAAAAATTGAGAATATTGTAAAGCGTGTCAACTCTAGGGTACCCGCATGGACTTATTTTAGGCATTATATCATCTGGTTAATTACTTTTAACAAAATTTTAAGTACACAACTTATTAGTAATTGAGTTATGTATAAAAGTTCTATGACAGTTCTTCGAAACTCTTCCAATACCCAAAGTCTATATTATTCAGACCATTAAAGTTAACTACTTTTGATAAACTTTCAGACACTCAGCTTCATTAAATGTTAAGTTATTCTCGTATATAAAAGAAGTAGGCAGCTACTCGAACCCATTGAACAAGCTGTCTAGATTTCAATAGCGATGATGGTTCTTGTATAGCGGCTATTTGAACCAACCTAACAAGCTGCCTGTATTTCAATATCGATGATAGTTCTTGTATAAATTTAAGAATCCTAGTCCCTTTTATTTTTGAGACATGGTTCAAGCCAATGTAAATACAAAGCTTGATATATTTACTTTTCGATTATGATGCGATCCATATCTTTGAGTCTATAACAACCCTCCCCTCTTCTTTGTATCACAAACGTAATAGTACACTTATTATACCCTTTGACCAACATTCATATGGGTAAAAAATGATGAAAGTATTCCCCTGGCTGCTTAGTTGACAATATATACCTATACTAAAAAAATAAACATTAATTATTAAATAACCTTAATATATTTCACCAAAATATTCGTTCATTCTACCAATTACCTACGCTTATTTAATATAAAATTCCCTAAACACTCATTGTTTCAATACGAATCTATATAATATAATAAATTGAAATATTACCTAATTTTATATATATTGTCATCTCAGCAATCCGGAGAGTTTTTTCATATTTTTTTGAATATAGAGGATCTCATACCTTTGGTTAAAATAAATGGTTTAATTCAAGCATTATTGTATACCGCTTGCCTCAATATGATTACTTCATATTAAGTACAAGTAAGCATTCAATAACATACTGAGAACACATCGATGTTTTCCTCATTTAACACAACCCAAACCAAATTCTCATTTTTTCCTAAGTATTTTTATACCCTTACGGAAGTTAGTTCTAAGGGTATACTTAATTTGACATGCTGTATGTGACGCTGGATAAAGAAGATGAAATAGATATAGAATTAAGTTTATGGTTCGAATAAATATGGAAAAGTGAGTACTCTCATTTTCTCTACTTATTTGTATTCTTAGGATTTATTAAATTTGCCATTCTTAGGGTATACTTAATTGGCCATACGGTTTGGGACGGAAATGCTAAGGAAAAGGAGATGCAGAGATATTGACTCAAGAGTATGGATAGAATCGAAATCGAAAAGTGAATAATTTTATGTTTTACATAGATGTTTGTCCGTTCGTTTGTCTTTCTGTCAGAATAATACCCTAACAATTAAAAGGGCTAGGATACTGAAATTTTCATAAATTCATTTATTTATACAAAACCCGTCTTTATTATTAAAATTTAACCAGTTTTTTCAGCGGGTTCGAATTTATGCCATATGTCTGTACAATATGTTTGTACTAAATTAAGCGGGCTTAATGCAGGAGGTTCTATTAGCTTCCATATTATACTAAAATTCCAACCTTTCCGATGTAATAAACGCTTAGCAGCTCTTAATCACATTTATACACTGTAGAACTTTTTCGAAATAGAACTATGAAAAAAAATAACTCTTTTATAATCACTTTCAAATTGGGGAACGTCTAACTACCTTATGTTTTTCTCAATACTTATGATTTAGAAAAATTCAAGAGAGAAGTCAACTTATTTATTCTGGGGTTTCCATTCAATCCTTGATGGGCTTTATGACTCAAACGTTTCAGCCATTATATTCGACAAAAGAAGGATCCCATTATTCTGGCTAAGGGGCGAGTGAGGTACCTTACACTACCTTGAATTAAAGTTTTTCTGGTGCTTTTTGAAGTTTTTTTCCTACTTTTGTTTGTTTAAGGTTCCCTAAGGTTCTAAGGGTTTATATTAAGTAAATATCTGAAACTGTTACAAAAGAAGTTAAGTTACAAAAGTTTATGCAATACTCGTATCTGTATCCCAGAGTTACACAATCTACTCTAACTTTCTTCCTTGTTTTCTATATTGATTTTACTCCCCATTAAAAATAAAAAGAAAAAAAAAAATTTAAATCAAATTATAGACCACTTAACAAAAATTGACAAATGGGTCGTATTGTAATGGGGCTACCATTATTCAATCTATTGTGATCCTTTGAGAATCATCGATTTATATACAAATTTTTTTTATTATTCTTTTGTCCCTTTTGTCGTTTTTAATACGCACAATTTCATATATATATTGTATAAAATTTATATAATATATATATATATATATACATTGTAATTTATTTTCTTGTTATCCATGTCTTGTTCCTCTGGTTATTCTAAGTTGTATTAAAATTACATAAATAAATTATACTTTCTGATAAAATACAACATGATGTAAATGGCGAAGAAATAATAAATATTCAACAATTTATTATAAATGTTCAATAACAACCCAATATAGTTCCCAACTTCTAGTATTTGAAAAGGGAATTGGGAGAAGAACCCAACATAGTCCCCAACCTAATACATATTTGAAAAGGAATTGGGGAAACAAGAAGTCTTTCACTTTTATTTACTATTTACGAGTATTATATATAATATGAATATGGGGACGATCTGTTATTCATAGAATGGTTTATTTTTTTGTACTTAAGTAATTCTGAGAAATGAAACAATCAATAAAAGACATGGTTTCTAAAGGACCTACTATCATTAATAGAGATAATTATCGAGCACTTAATGTATATATATATATAAAAGAATTGGGAATTGAAAAAAAATTAAAGAAAAATGAAATTTCTTTTAAATCATTTGGTAATTCTTTTGTAGATAAAAGAATAGGAAAATTTCTATAAAATGGAAAACTAGTAGAATCTGAAGATTGGGTTGATCTGAATAAAAAGGGGGAAAAATAATAAATTTTTCTTGTATAGATGATAAAATAATTTCAATTGAATTCAAATTTTAAATGAATTTTTAATAGAATTCTTTAATATTTCTAATATATATAGGTATATATAAGAAAAAGGTACATGTATATTAGCAAATAATATAAAAAATTGAACCCTAAATGGGTTCTTCGAACGAAATGCGACAAATTGTTAGTTTTTAATTTATTTCCAAATTTATAATTACAAATATTTATCGGGAGGGTGGTACAGTGGTTGGAGTGCCAACATTTCATGCGTAAGGCCCGGATTCGAATCCCAGTAAAATTGAATCTGGTTTTTGACTCGACCCAGCTGCCAATCGCCATTTTTTTTCTATACGACAAGTATTTTAAGCTCAGTTTCTTTAAGGCTTCACTAATGCCGTCTTGAGTCAATAAACTATCGAACAACTGATTCCCCGACAGAAGCACTACTTATCAATAATTAAATAATAATTTTTGTGATAAGTTTTTACCACCAAAACCATCTAAGTAACAGATAGGTAATCATTCTCAATACAGTTTTGATTATTGATTTTGATTAGTTAATTTTAATTAGTTTAATTTGTTATCAAATTAAAAATGATTTGATTAGTAATAAGATGGTTGGTAAAATTGGGGTATTAATTCAAAAATTACTTTCAATAAAAAGAATTAAAAAATAATTATAAATTAGAAATACGATTGATGGTGGTTCTTCACAACGAAGGGCCTAGGGTTCTAATGCTGGCCAGATGTTTTCTAATAAAAAAAAAAAATTATTTAATAATTCATATCATAATAGGACGCCAAGTTATAGATTAGATACCGAAGTCACAGCTACCTGGTGCATTTATATAACAAGGAACCCAATAAATAAATATATATAAATAATAATAACAAATGAAAAGTTATATTAAATCTTTGCACCCAAAATATAAAGGGGTATCCTAACTTTAGTATGGGGTCTTTAACTATCAAAAGTAAGCAAGTTAGTTTTAGACATTTACATTTACATTAGCGACCAGCGTCACCTCCTTAGGTCCCGAACGTACACACAACGACCGAGTGGTTTTTTGATAGCAAACTGCCATTTAATTTTACGTTCCCTTGCTGCTTTTTTGTTCCTCGCAGAAAAATTGGTTGTTCGGTGTTTGGGTGTTCGAGGCGTAAAACCCACAGTCCGTTCATAAGTATGATAATCAAAACTATAATGAACCTATCTTAATGAAATTTATAAATTCAGATAATAACTACGAAAGAAAGGTGAATGTTGTAACTAATAAAAATCAGATTCAAATTCTGGAAGCTTCCGAACGAATTCAAGAGTAAACGTGAACACCATAATTATGATAAAATTACTTTTGGTACAAGTTTATCTTATCATATCTCTTTTAAAATTCTCAATAATAAGTTCAGGTTTCTACTACACGCCTTCCAAGGCAAAATAGGCGTTTCTATGTCAGTAACTAATCCGAGCCTTTCAATTTGGTTTGTTGTATATTATTAATAAGTCGGTTGCGTCGACAAACTCACGATAAACAATCGTCAATCAACTCATTGTAAACAATATAAATTTTCTTATGCTATGCTCTTATCAACGGTTAATCACTTATTAATAAGTGATTGAATTTATATATCATAAATCCAACCTAACAAATATAAGAAATTTACTGATTTGAGTCCACACCTCATTGGGGACCAACTCCTAATTTAAACGGATTAGATCGAACTTTTCTAAAACATTTTCAAATGTATTTTCTTTAAAATCGTACCGTTTTCTTGTACACGGGAGTTTAGTTATTCAATTTGGGGCCCAATTTACCAAATTTAAAATTCTACAGCTTTTACAACTTTTATAAGTTATTTTTTTTTAAATAAAATTTACAAATTTGTTAAAAGTTTTTATAATTTATTATTTAATTGTAGGATTCTAGGAATTTGGTGAAAAGGACTCCTGATCTCCATATAAGCTTTATAAAAGTGATAAATAACCCTAACTTAATTTCTAATTTTTTTAAATGAAACATATTATAATTAAGTTTCTAAATAAGAGTGCCTTTTAATTCATATTTTCTAATACATCATTTAACTAAATTACAAGATTGTTACTCTTAAATTATTTACAATTTATTAAACAATATAGCCCTATTATAGGCACTTGCATTAAATTAAAATAAAAACTAAATCTTTTTGTATTAAATGTATCCCTTAAATTAAATTTAAATGCATACTTTGAAAGTCATTTTTAACTGAATGTTTCCTGTTAAATATTCTTCAAAATTTTTTACTAACTATAAATATGCATATAACTATCTTTTCAAATAAATTGTGAAATAAGATGACAGCATAATTATATAATTCTACTATAAGTACTAGAAGAACTTAGACACAAAATTCTATTACTAAAAGGAATACCAAGTACTTACTTAGGTTCTTCAATTTACAAAATTGAAACAATATTATGTAATTATATAACATTCGTCTACGCTTATACAATTTTGTATTTTAATTTTAATATATTTACTAACTCATTCAAGGATCTTAAGATATTCTATATATATGTATATGAAGTATAAAATACACCTTAAATAGGGAAATAAATTTTTTAAAAAAAGTGTTGTCAATAATAAATTTTAACAAAAAAAAAAACACCTTTCATTATGTTTTATTTTATACAAATTTACTTACTAAATTATACTAATACTAAAACATATATATATATGTATATATATATATATCTACTAAAAAAATCAGGAAATACTTAAAAAGCTATTTCTAGTCTATACAATACAATAATAAAAACAAAAACAAAAAGTTAAAAAAATATTAGACACAAGTATGTACATTGTAGGGAATTATATATTCAATATGTTGTTCTAAGGAACTCTTTCAAGGAAGGAAATATAAATTTTTAAATTTTTATTTTTTTTTTTGAAAATGTATTTTAAACGAGTGGGCTCACATTACTTATATATATATATATGTATTATATTTTTAACATGAGTATATTAAACACTCCCTCTACCATTAAATGTTTCTAATTTACAAAATCAGGAAGAAGAAGAAAACATATAAAATAATTATAATAATTTTTTTAACTTGTTATAATCACGGAAGATCAGATAGGGATTTACCCAACTCCTCCTTAAATAAATGTAATGTGTTATCAAATATATCTAATAAAATCACTAACGGTAAAAATTTGTTAACATTATAGAAAATTTGAATAGATAACTACGTACTTAATCGACGCTCTATGTCTCAGCAGGGGTCTAGGATCCTAGATAAGAAAGTAGGGTCCAGTAAGTAACATGTTAATAAGACGATATTGATCCGAAGAAACTAATAGGAGTCGGTTAGCAAAGTGTTTTTTGTCAAGCCCCCTGTTGAGGAGGTATAAGGGCTCGAAAATTGAAATTTTCCTATTTTTAAGCACCTGTCACTTGAATACTTGTCCAATTTTTTTCAAGGATATTAATATAGTTAAAAAACTTTATAAGTAAATTTCTACTTATGATTAGTATTATGATTAGATTAAGTTGCTACCTTATATTATTACTACTGCTAAGATTAAAATTTTTTTAACGTAAAGTCGATGCTTATACAACTCATAAGTACTTCCTTTTTATCAGATAAGAACTTCAGTTCAGATACTGCCTTAAAGAGGATTAACACTTAAGTAGTTAACACTTTTTTCAATTGAAATATTCATTAAATTTGGTTAAATAAATTCATTTCAACTCGTTTTTCATTAAAACGAATTTAAATTGCAAAAATTCTAATTTAAAGTCTTAGGTTCAGCCTATGGTAACTGAGTGAATTATCGAGTTAATGAATTAACCTACATAGTAATGAAGAAGTTAACTTTAAATCTATAACTAGTAATTATTTGTAATCTTAACTTATATACCATCTGAAAAATCTACAGTTACAATTCTTTTGTCTAAATTTGAATTAAGAACCCATAAATATTAAACTAATCAAAAAATCATTTGCTTTGATAAGTTTTTTATTTCAATAAATAGACTTATCATAGACAAAAATACATAGACTTATCAAAAAAAGTAATCACTTTATTATTTGAGTAGATTACTTTATTTGATTAGATAACTTATAACCCAGTGGTCGGCATAATAAAATCTATGTGATTAGTGATAAGTGCTTGGTACCAGATAAGTAATCTATCTTTAAGCTAAGATTTTAATAAAATTTCTTAAAATTTAATTCAAGAGAATGTAATTAATGTGTAGTTATACTTTCAAAAATAAGTAATCAACAAATTTATGGAAGGAATTTATAAGGTTTACAAATACGAGTATTTGCAAAGTATTTTAATACCCTTGTACTGTATATTAATATAAAAAATTCTTGTACTTTGAAAATTATTGAATTCTTGAAATTTTAGAATTTCTTATTAATTAATTACTCGAAAATACTTAATTACTAAAAAGTAATTACAAAAGTAATTAAGATTTAATTACATTAAATACAGGTATTTTAACTTGATTTTAGTACTTACTTGAAATTTTGTAAGTACCGTAATCTCAGTTATACTATTGGTACATGACAAAATAAAGAGTATCAGGTAATGGTACTTGCAATTCCAATTAAGTACCAAAAATTAATAATTACAAAAGTTATCAAATTAAAAACTTAATTACCTTTGGGAATTACAAGTAACTATTTTTAATTGATTCTTGTACTTATATTTAAATTTTGTAAGTACGGTTATCTAAGTAATATTACTGATACATGACAAAGTAATGAGTATCAGGTAATGGTACTTGCAATTGTATTTAAGTGTACTTTTGGGAATTACAGGTATTTTTACTTGATTCTTGTACTTATATTTAAATTTTGGTAAGTACCGTAATCTTAGTAATACTACTGGTACATCTCAAAGTAATGAGTATCAAGTAATGGTACCTACAATTGTACTTAAATACCATTTTACTCTCTACTTCTCTCGGAACTTGTATGATCACGAATAAACATCCAGTCGAAAGTCAAAATTTAGAACTTAAGATCCGCTACAGATTTTATACATCAGTTACAAGTTACAAGCAATAACTAATTGATTAATAACAAGCATCCTAACAGTCTTAATAAGTTTCAAAAATGAGGCCCCTACATTCTTACTGAAAAGCACCTTAACATTACTTTAAAAAACAAAATTTTTACCTTTTACAAACAATTTATTATTATTACATACAAAAAACAAAGAAATGTTAAGTCATTTTCACGTATACAAAATATGTAATATATATATATAATAATATATATACATAATATGTAATTGAACAATTTAAAAAAATGTAAATTGTAAAGAATATATTCTTAAGATATACGTATATGAACAAAATGAACATGCTGTTTAACACCTGTTAAGAAACATAAGTATATAAAATATATTATATACTTATATATATATATAGTATATACAATTCATGTTTTAAATGTAATTCTATACAATTTAATTTTGTTTCATTTCTTTTGTTTTTATTTTAAACATAAAATTAAATGTTGTAAACAAACATACATATACTATGATACACTGTTAAATTTGTTTAAAAAAATTTTAACATTATAAATTTTTTTTCAAGTTAAATGTATATATATAGTTAACTTATCCCTATTTAGTATATTCCTATCCCCGGTCAACTTGTCCCTACTTATTATATTTTTATACCAATTCATAATATTTTATATTTAATTTCCATTTGTTCCTATATTAATATTTTGTACCATTATCATTACCATATATGGTAATAATTTTAAATATAAGAAAATATAATGTAAAGTACCGTTGATTTTAAAGATATAAAAAGAAATGTATTTTTGAGAAATAGTAGAGACTTGTTTTAATTGTAATAAAAATTAGATGTATTAAACATCATTAATAAAATAATATTTTGTATTTAATCTAAAAGTTATTTTTATTTTTTCTAAACAAATTCGTTCGATATAAATGGCGCAGTCGGGAAAAAATTTTAAATAAGAGTTTGTGTGAAAAATAAAAAAAAAAAGCTAAAACTAAAAACATTTAAACTTAAATAGTGTAAAATTAAGAAAAATTATAGTTAGTGTAAAATTAAGTAACAACAAAAAACAAAAAAAAAATACTTAAAAGGATAAATATACAAAAAAAAAATAGTAAACATTTTATTTGATTTTTTTTTAAACATTATTAAAATAAATATCTCTGTGTAAAATTAATTAAAACTGATAACAAAACAAATATTAATAAAAATAATATTTAAATAAATATTAAAACCGAAATGAAAATGAGCAGTGCAAAATTAAACAAACAAAAAAAAAAAGTAATAAAAATTTTTAATAGAATATAAAAAAAAAAAAATAATTTATATAATATACAACACACTTATACATTTAAAACAAAAATTGAAAATTGCAATAATGTAAATGCCTTCATTACAATTAAAAAAGAAGACTCATTAAACAACGGGAAAAGTGAAAATAATACTTAATCTATTCAAAAATAAAACAAAAAAATTCTATATAAAAAACAAAATCATAAAAAAAAAATTTGTAAAAAATATTCACATTGTTTTTAAATACATCAAACTTTGCAGTGTTTTATTAATTCAGCAAAAGAATCAAAGTAATAAAACAAAAAAAAAATTATAATAAAAAAAAAAAAAATGTCTACTCAACAAGGGCTTTATACTGTGGGGGCACCTACACAACAACAGTACACGATCGATCCCCTGCAGTATATTAATAACATCCCAGAATTTCACGGCGAACCTGAAGAATTGAAAAATTTCATCGAAGCGGTTGATGTAGTTTGGGAATTCATCGCTAAATTTGATGAAGCAGGGAAGAAATTTTTTTTTATTAACATCAAAAGGAAGATAAAAGGTGAGGCATATAAAATTATTAGTATATATAATTCCATATCAAATTGGAATAATTTAAAAATAGTTTTAGTAAATAATTTTTCGGAAAAAAAAAGTAGTAATAAGATATTTGATGAATTAAGATGTGTAGAATTTATAGGAACAGTATTAGATTTTTATAACAAGATTATAAGTATATTAAGTAGGTTAAATTTAAAAATTCAAAATGAAATAAATAATGAGGCTGATCTAACTAGGATTTCTGAAAGTAATAGTAGGCAGGCTTTAGAAATATTTAAAACTAAGCTAGGAGAGCCTATGTTTACTATTTTACAATGTAGAAATCCTAGTAATTTAGAAGAAGCCTTAGAAATTTTAACAGAAGGCAATTATTTAAATAGAACAAATGATAACTTTTTGAATAGAAATAATGCACATTTTTTTAATGCAAATAATAGGTACAATTATCTAAATAACAGACCTAACTATAATTATGGTGCACGCCATAATTCGCCTAATCAAAATATTGATAGACAACAAATCAATATACCGGAAAGTAATCCAAATTTTCGTTACAATTCAAATTTTCGTTATAACTCCAATAGACAAAATCATAATAACCAATCTAACAACCAAACAAACAATAATAATTTTAGATCCTCTCAAAACTCTTATAATAGTAGGAATTATTCACGTATGGACGTTGATCAAACCACCGAAAATTTTCCCTTGAGTGCCTCCAAAGACGCTTACCCTACATAGTAATAAAAACAACTAAAGGTCCATTACGGTTTATTTTAGATACGGGAGCAAATATGAGTGTAATAAACGAAAATATTTGTGACCCTAAATCTAAAGAAAAAATTAAACCAATTAAAATTAAAACATTACAAAGCGAATGTTACAGTGATACTAAAATTAAAATACCAAGTTTTAAAATATTCCATTCAAAAGAAATGATGGAATTTTTAGAGTTAAAATTTGAAAAATTCTATGATGGAATAATTGGGAATAACATCCTGATTCCTCATAAAGCTAAAATTGATTATAATTTACATTCATTAGTAGTGAATGATAATATAAGCGTCCCTATTTTTTTTAACGAGGGTGACGAAACAAAAGCACAAGCTTATGTAACTCTTTCTGAAAAAGTACCGGTCGGTGAAGAACGGACTTATTCTAAAAACTGTATTGCTGAAATTCAAACTGCTGACTTAAATAATGAAGAGAAAAATAAATTAATGCAGTTAATAGATCAGTACGATCAAATCTTTTATAAAGAAAATTGTGATTTAACATTTACTAATAAAATACAGCACGAAATAAAAACTAAAGACAATATTCCCGTTTACACAAGAACATATAGATACCCTCAAATACATAAAAGTGAAGTCGAAAAACAAATTCAGGAAATGTTAAAACAGGGTATAATAAGACCAAGTAGTTCACCATACTCATCTCCTCTTTGGATAGTTCCCAAAAAGGCAGATGCATCTGGCAAACCACAGTGGAGACTAGTGATTGACTATAGGAAATTGAATTCTATCACTATAGATGATAAGTTTCCTATCCCTAATATGGATGACATATTAGATAAGTTAGGAAGATCAATGTACTTCACAACATTGGATCTGGCAAGGGGATTTCACCAGATTGAAATAGCTGAAAATGACATCCCTAAAACAGCATTTTCAACAAACCAAGGTCTTTACGAATTTTTGCGGATGCCGTTCGGACTTAAGAACGCACCGTCAACATTTCAAAGACTGATGAATTCCTTGTTGTCAGATCTAATTGGTAAAATTTGTTTTGTGTACCTGGATGATATTATCATCTTCAGTACCAGCCTAGAAGAACATTTAATATCAATTAGAAAGGTATTTCAAAAATTAAAAGAGGCTAACTTAAAGGTTCAATTAGATAAATGTCAATTTATGGCAAGAGAAGTTGAATATCTAGGTCATATTGTAACTAAAGATGGCGTAAAGCCAAACCATAAAAAAATAAAAGCTGTACAAAAGTTTCCTATTCCGAAAAATCAAAAACAAATTAAACAATTTCTAGGATTAGTTGGGTTTTATAGAAAATTTATAAAAGATTTTGCCCAAATAGCAAAACCGATGACGTTACAATTAAAAAAGGGTATTAAGGTTAATCCACAAGATGAAAATTATATAAATGCTTTCAATAAATTGAAATCATTAATTATATCGGATCCGATTTTAAGGTATCCTGATTATAATAAAAAATTTGTACTAACTACAGATGCTTCCAATTTCGCTCTTGGTGCTGTATTAGCACAGGATAACCATCCAATTAGTTTTGCCAGCAGAACACTTAATGAACATGAAATTCATTATTCTTCAATAGAAAAAGAGCTCCTTGCCATAATTTGGGCAACAAAATATTTTAGGCCCTATTTATATGGTCGAAAATTTACGATTAAAACGGACCACCAGCCTTTGAAGTGGTTAGCCAATATAAAAGAACCTAATAGTAAACTTCAAAGGTGGAAAATTAGCCTAGAGGAGTATACTTATGACATTGAATATATAAAGGGCAAAGAGAATTATGTAGCAGACGCACTTTCGCGTGTTGAAATTAATATTAACGAGAAAAATATCGATAATATGTCTACAATGGCTACTATACATAGTGCTGAAGAGGATAATAGACATTATATACAAATTTCTGAATTACCATTAAATATATTTAAAACACAAATAATTATAAAAAAGGGAAATATAGACACAGTTGAATCAAAAAAAATATTTAGGAAAAAAAGAATTACTATTATAACTCGCGAACCTAATAAAAATTTATATGAAAATATTTTAAAAAATTATTTACCAAAAAAAGGTATTGTAGGAATTTTATTTGAAGATTTTAATATGTTTAAACAATTTCAAGATATCTATGTAAATTGGAAAAATGCTAATGTACCTGTTGTAGTTAATAAAGTAAATTACATCTTAAAAGATATTGCAAATAGAACTGAACTAAAAGAAAAAATATTGCAGGAGCACTTTAAACATAATCACAGAGGAATTAATGAGGTATATTTAGAATTAAAACCATTTATATACTACCCTAATTTAAAGAAAGAAATATCTGTAGTAATTAATAATTGCAACATTTGCAACACAGCAAAATATGAAAGAAATCCTCTGAAATTACCGTTCCGACTTACAGAAACACCTTCGTTTAAAAATGAAATTATTCATATGGATATTTGGTTTTTAAAAAAAGGTAAAGCGTATCTTACATTTATCGATAAACTTTCCAAATATGCTCAAATTATTTCCATTAAATCAAGAAACTGGTTAGACATTGAAAAAGCTATCAAACGTTATATAAGTATAATAGGTAAACCGAAAAAAATAATTACAGATAATGAAAAAGGCTTTGGAAGTTTAAGTTCTAAACATTTTTTTCAAAACAATAATATAGAACTTCATTTAACTACTCCTCAATTGCATACGGGAAACTCCGATATAGAACGATTTCATAATACATTGAATGAGCACATTAGAATAATGAAAACTAAAGAAAAGTTAGGTCAAGAAATAAGAGAAGATAGTGATTATGTAGTAGATGCATTATTGTATTATAATAATACAATTCATTCATCCACAGGGCACAGACCTATTAGTTTCCAGGATGGATCACTATCCTCAGAAGAAATTCGAACATTATCATGCAAAATTAGAACACAAAAAGAAAAAACAATAGCAAATCTAAATAGAAATAGAAAAGATCAAAACGAAAATCCTATGTTAATAAAAAATCTAAGAGTCACAAAACTTGATCCTCACTTTAAACCAGTATCTCTTCATAAACTAAACCGAAATTATTATATCGATAACAAGAACCGGAAAATTTATAAATCGCAATTAGCTAAACAAAAAAAGTATCAAACTAATTAATTTTCCTACTTAATTAACCTACCTACAATTAAACTACCTAAAAAAACAAATATCCTAGTACTAACTTAAAACTAAATTTTATAACTTAAATCTAAATCTTATAAACTAAATTTCTTCTTTAAGTTTTCTCTGCTATCATTTGGATATATCGATGATTTACTTATAATCTTTTACCTAAAAAGAAAACCAATTATTTGCATTTTGTTAAATGGAAAGATGTACCTATTTTTTGAAATTGTTTCTGCTTCACTATTCTAACGCCTCACTATTCATTTTTTTTTTAGTATGTAAATTTAGTATGTAATTTTTTTTAAAATGTAAAAAAAAAAAAAAATTTAAAAATTTTTAAATGTAAACAAATAAAAACAAAACAAAATAAAAAAAAAAAACAACAATATTTAAATATTCGAATTTGACTTTTAAAATAATTTTTTTATTAACTTGATTAAATATGGCGCTCATATCGTTCGAGAATCGATATTCAGCGCACCTTTTTTTTGCAAAGATTGGCAGAATTTTAATGTACTTCTGATAAATTAAATTTTTAATCTTACATATTATGAATTTTTTTATAAAAGGTATAATCTGGTATAATTTTAAAATATGTTCTTAAAAATGTAAATTATAAAATAAAAATGTATTAGTATAATGTATTAGTAAAGTATAAATATTGTAAACATTGTAACAAACAAAAAAAATTGCTTAAAAAAAAAAAGAAAAGAAAACAGAATTGTAAAATAATACTCTCAAATGAGGACATTTGACTTAAGGGGGGAGGAGTTAACTTATCCCTATTTAGTATATTCCTATCCCCGGTCAACTTGTCCCTACTTATTATATTTTTATACCAATTCATAATATTTTATATTTAATTTCCATTTGTTCCTATATTAATATTTTGTACCATTATCATTACCATATATGGTAATAATTTTAAATATAAGAAAATATAATGTAAAGTACCGTTGATTTTAAAGATATAAAAAGAAATGTATTTTTGAGAAATAGTAGAGACTTGTTTTAATTGTAATAAAAATTAGATGTATTAAACATCATTAATAAAATAATATTTTGTATTTAATCTAAAAGTTATTTTTATTTTTTCTAAACAAATTCGTTCGATATAAATATATATATATATATATATAAATATTTATTGCACATTTTGTTTAAATACTTTTGTATTCATATATTTACAAATCTACTGAGACTTATTTGTTAACTAAAATATACGTTTTAGTCGTTTCTATTGAAATTTTAAGCACTTATGAAATTTTAAAATTGAAGGATTTAAGAGAATATGTACAATTGTAGAACATAGTTGTAAATCAAATATATATAAGTAAGTGTGTATATTATATTTTAAAAATGTTTTATATAATTAAAAATCTTTAAGCATTCATTATGGTGGTACCTTTAAAATCTTATTGAAATTATTAACATAATAACGAGTTACTTTATTTTAAATAAATACCGTTAGATATCTTAAATAAATACTGTTAGATATCTTAAATAAAAAACATATGATTAAAAAGAGTTTATAATTTAATAATTAAATTAAAATAATAATAATTAAACTAATATTTCTTTGATAAAAATTATTACGTATGTAGTTAACTTTGAGGAAAATTTCATATTACGCTTTTCCTGTAATAGCGGTTGTGATTAATACAGCAAATTTTTTTTTATAGAATGATTGATCAGTGGAAAGTTGTGAATGCCACAAATTGTAAAAACTGTAAAACTTTAAAAAGTTTCTTTGGATATACGGTAAGGCTTCAAAATACTAAAATCGCGACCTTTTTTTAACTAAGTTAAGGGTGTGAAAGGCTTTTTCGAAAGGAAAGGAATTGGATTTGAGAAATTTAGGTATTTTGAGTGATAAAAAAATTTTGTGCGATATTTAGAAATAAAATGTTAATATTCTTATTAAATTTAGTTAAATCGTACATTTTCCACTTATACGTTATTAAGTATAGGAAAGATAATTGATGGAATATGAGCGCATTGCAATCAAATTACAACAACCCATGTTATGCCACCTGAATAGTTTCAAATATACAGGGAATAGCCTTTTTTTTTCAATTTGGAAAATCTTAAGTAACTAACTTTTATACCGTATATGGCAATATAACAAAAGTCCCGATGAAATTATGATTCGAAAAATAAGCCAAAAGTCCCGCGGAATTTTGATTCACAATGGATGAAAACTCCCCACAGAATTATGACTTCATAAACTTAAATTTTTAGAATTCAGCAAAAAACTCACTTTAAAATTTTGCAGAGACGATTTGATAAATCTGATAATAATCTGAGGGACTTCTAACTCCATGAACTTTTTCCATTTCGCCACCACCATTGATTCATTGAAATTTTTTTCGAAACAAAAGTGGTTAAAATAAAGTTAAGCTAAATGAAAAGACTTTCTTGATACCTAACTATTTTTCCATACTTTCTTAAGATTTTTTAATTATATTTCGTAAGACATTAATTAATCTTTTAATGAATAAATTGCACAATTTATATAAACTTTTCCTTTAAACTTATTACAAGGTATTCTTATTTTTAAATTTTAATAATTTCAAATTATTTTTGAAGATATTTTATTTGATATAATTAGAGATAACAGTGGTTTGATAACAGAGATTGAATGCATAAAGGTGAGCTTAAATTCAGAACCCACTTTTTCAAACAAAAACTGTGTTTTTTCGAATTCTTCGATTGAATATTTATAAAATTAGGCTTGAACTTAAATTTTGTTGTTGTTTTGATATGAAGAATAGCATGTGCCATCCTATGACGTAGGCCTTGCGGCTCGTTGTGCACCCACTTTCAATATTTTTTATCAATTTATAAGTAATATTATTAATTTGGTTTATATTATATATTTGTATATTTTAAATTATATTTGGTCACCATGGGGATTTGTGAAGAAAAATTGTTTTTCAATAATTTTTTTTCAATTAAAAAAATTCATGACCCGTACAGGAATCAAACCAGCACCCGGTTATTAAGCCAAACGCTTACCTACTAAACCACCGGGGGTCCCAAATTGAATATTACTATTTAAAAAAAACGCGATATATTTGAGTTGAGTTAAAGCTTAGCTTTATATATTAGTTGGCTTCTCTTAAAACTTTAATTTAAATTAACTTTAATAGTAAATTTTACATAATCCTCTAAAATTCGAAATTAACCTTTTAAGAATCTACTGTAGATTTTAAGAAACTGTTTTAATTTATGAGGTAGGACAGTTGGGAAAGGAAAAGCACTATAAACAAATATGTTATATGAAATACAGGAACCATCTCGTATGGTCCAAGGAGTTAAATAACTATCATATAATAATAATAAGTATCTACAAGATCGAGATCTAAAAATATCGTACTATATGTGGGGTTTTTAAAAAATATGTACCCACTGTGTCAATTAACCACTATAGATTTTGCAAATAGTTTTATATTTAAAAATAAATTTATATTAAGCAATAAGTTATTATTAAATTATTTGTTAATCATGATAAACATTATAATATTAAGTAGCCTCTCTGTTAGTTACTAAAATAAATATTTATTATAACATCCAATACAAGCTTTATCAAATTATGTATAGATAATAATTATCATAGTTTATATACAAAAACACAAAACATTGACAAAATCCATCAAATAGGTTATGAACCTATCAAGGAAATTTCGAATATTTTTTTTTAATTAAGTAAGTATTTTCTAATGTAATAATTACGTAAAACTTAATTAAAAAAGGTTTATTTTTATCATGTTAAAAAAATGTCATCATTCTACAAGATTATTTTTATACATAAATATGTCGTAATTCGTAATTTATTTAATTAAAAAAATGAAATTTTTATTTTCGTAATAATAGAAATGATGATAATAATAGTTAGAGATACCTACTGATGTTTTAACTGATGCTTATATTGCTTTTTAAGATAAGTTATTGGTACATCTAGCACGTACGTATATTTTATGTGATAAAAATATCTAATCAAAAAAATTCGTAGCCAGAAAATCAATGCCACAAACATGTTAAGATTAAAGATTAAATTTTTAACACGAGAAAAACTTTTACAAAAATATTAAAAAATAATTTCCTTGGTTTCTAAAAACAGAAAGGTGACAAAACAAAAAAGCCAGAGATCAATATAAGATTACATACGTATATATGTTGAAATTATTTAACTTAAGTTAAAAACTGATTTTTACAAAATAATAATAGATACGCAAAGGTTCAATAAAGTTGAAGGAAATTTTTTTTCTAATTAAATAAATTTTTAAAAACAACTAACTAAGTATATAAAATAATTTATATTAATTTTTAAATTAACATTGAGGATTATTTTAATACATGTATTATTTTCTTTTTACCTTTTATTACAGATGAATCGCTTAATTATTTTTAAATGATAGGTTTTTTTAATTTCTTTAATTTAGGACGTTTAAAATCACAACTATAAGAAATGAAGATGAAAAGTAGTTGCAAGTACAACTTACAGTACTACTGCCATCCAAGTTCTTATTGCGGGGCTGTAATAATAATATAAATCATATATTACCATAGAATTGCCAACTTTATTCACAATAATTAACATTTTAATCAAAGAATACGAGTATAAAAATTTTTTGTTAAATTGTATCCTAAAAATATGCAATTTAAAAAAAATTCTTATAATAACCGTAATTTGATTAAAAATACAAAAGGCCTCGATCGCGCAATCTTTCAAGGTCGTACGGGTTTGATCCCCGCACTGTTCGTATGTTTGTTTTTTCATACTGCTATAATTAACGGAATTTACATAAGAAATATATAAAAATTTTATTAAATTGTATCCAAAAAATATGCAATGTAAAATAAATTCTGATTTCCGTACATATCGTGGGTTTTGATCTATAATTAACGGAATTTACATGCTAGTCAAACTCTAAGAACAAATTCCTTTATACATAGCTAAGAGAATAAATATGTAGGCTTGGCTGTGAGGCTAAGGAGTTAAAAGGAAAACAGGATAGAAAAGGAGAGTTGGTTGGTAGGTTAGAAACAAACTTGGAATACATTGAATGGAAGCATGTTCCATATTCCAGCGGTTCTCACAATAAATGAGTTTCCATAAACAATTTTAAGCCACCTAAGAATTTCCTCTGCGTAGAAGTGAGTACTTGATATAATCTAATAATAGTATCCAAACCTGTTATGGTCTTAGTAGACGATGGTTTTAAAATATTTTACGATTTATGATATGTAATATTTATTAATATATATATATATTATTTATGACATATACTTCAGAGGCTATAAAAAAATGTGTAGAAGAATTTTATGGAATAGGTACAAAGTGCTATGGGAAAACAAACCCACGAAAAAAAGGTAACTAAAAGCTATCAAAAAAATTTTGAAAATTTCAGAAGCTTAGCGTAAAGCTGATTTTAATTTAGCAAGACTACGAAAAGGCCACACAAGATACACTCAGAGTTATCTTTTTGAAGTTACTTTTTTGAAGGTTGCCAACGTGAGGTCTGGCACTCAAAAAGTTGGAAAAAGTCGTGGATAAGTTTGAACTTAAGACAAATGCTTTGTTATGAATGTTTGGAGTTTTTTGGATTCCCCTCTTTATATATTGAAGCTAAAAATTTGTAAAATTTAAATTTTTGCACCTATTGACAACTTTTCGTAATTAAATTAAGTTTGTCTTAAAAATGAAAAGGGCTTTTCAACCTTTAACAAACCATATTGTATTTTATAGTCAAATCTAATTTGACTGTTACTTATAAACTTATTAATATTATTTTTGAAAATCAATAGTAAAAATTCACTTAAACTTTGAATATACCTACAAATGAAAAAAAAACCGAATACCTAAAAATATTATATTTAAATATAGAATCTAGAATAAATTATATAAATAATATAATATTATTATAACAGGAAAGTAAATAGTGAAATTCAATTAATGTATAAATAAATATTAATACTAAGAACATATACTAAATATAAATCTTGCAAATAAATTTTATACTTAATAATAATCATTATATTTAATGATAATTATTATAGGTATTTATTTTTAGATATTTTATTGCCTTGTTTTATTTATATATATATATATATATATATATATATATTGTTTTTTTTTTATTATTTGTTTACATTCTTAACAAAATTAATATTTGCAAAATTTAACAAAACTTATTCAATTAATATTAAAGTTTTTTTTAGAATATATTACTTATAACTTTTTTTACGTTTTTTATTGTACAAAACCTTTGCATTGTAATAGATTCATGGGCATCCTGTCGGTGGCGTAGTGGTTAGGACGTCAGCCTTTCAATTGAGTAGTCTCGGGTTCAAACCTTGGACGGATTTTATCTAATAAAAAATATAGTCTATATCATAATATTTGAATAAGTACAAATGCCAAATAGCCAAAGAACTATATAATATTAGGGAATATTTACTATGGTCTGGTACTGCAAATAAATAAATAAATAGATTCATGGATTCTCAATACCTGGTTTAAAATAAAAAATTTTATATAGGATTATTATCTTAGGGTCTTGAATATTTATCCAAAACACACTTTGGAGAGTCAAAACCAATAAAAATTGTACAAGGAGTAGGATCAATTTCTAAACAGAGTGATCTATTTGTATAACTTTTCAACTTAATAAGGTCCACGCTTTTCTTTTATTTCTTATATATTTTATTTATATCTGAAAAACTATACGTAATGGCGTGCCTATATTAATGATAAACACCTGCATTAAAACGTAGAAATGAATCCAAGATGGATTGTATATAATTTTCTTCTTGCATAATGTGCTTTGTAATGTAAAGCCTGATAGTAAAGTCATTTTATATGGAAGCCACCGACCTCGTAGTCCAATTTGACTCAGGTCATTCTTTACTTTTGCAAAAAAGCCAATCATACCAAATTTTATTAAAATCGGTAGAGATTTTAATGAATTATTAGAATTTGAGGTTCCCTAAACTACTAAAATCTCTAGACTCCATGGTACTAGAATTAATTTATGAAAGCTATTCTTTATGGCTGCCCACCAATAGTCAGTGTACCAAATTTGAATTTATTGCGACAGTTGGAACATAAAATTTCTCGAAAAGTCTGGTGCTTTTGTATAGGAGCTTCCCGATCCCGTGGTTTGATTTGGTCCATCTACGAATTTAACTTTACTTTTGTTGGAATTTAGGGTTCATGCTAAATTTCATCAAAATCTGTTAAAAATTTTTGCGAGTAATCGTGTTAACAGACACACATACATACACACACAAGTTCTCGAGGACCCACAAAAAATTTTTCGAATATACGCGTTTCCGACAAAATGGAACAACATTTGTTAGAACGGAACGAATTCATTTTTGTTTTTTCAACCGAGGAACTTATAACTTTTTCTTCTATAGTATATATATATAATGAAGGAAAGCTAAAATCATGTATATAATAAGTCTATTCGCTATGTTCTTATCGACACTTTTTACTTATCGCAGGCAGCTTCAATGTAAACGCACCTTGCCTCATTTGAATGGAAATCTTTACTCTTAGCTCTCCAAAAAAGGTTTTTTTATATTTCCACTACCTTTCTTCTAAAGGTTGGAATTTTCAAATTTTTTAAATTACATCTGTTCAATTTTGGCTCAACTTATTCCTATCTCTCTTATCTTATTTGAAATATTTAAAAACTATTGAATACCCTAATACAACTACCATGCATACCCTAATACAACTCCCTTGCACAACATTTTACAAATTACATTTTTATACAACACTTTCATTCAACATAAATACCTAGATTTAGTATCCTCCAAATTTATAAAGTGACAACTAACCTTATTTCTTTAATAGAAGGTGTTTATTTTTAATTCTAAGTGTATGTACAACTAAAAAAACAATCTTCAAATCGATAAATATATATTCATTTATTAGTTATCATTTTATCAATGATGTAATTTGTGTCAATAATAAATATTATTAACTAAGTTTTATTTATATATACTTTTACTAATATTATAATTCTTTTATAAGTTTTATCTGATTAATTTTGCAATTTATCTAATAGATACACTACACTACACCATTTACACGATTTTTTTTAATAAAATAACATACAAATAAAATGTCAAACATATTTTATTTGATTTGATTTTGACATATTTGCCATTTTTTTTTTTGTGACTTTTGTTTCTTGTAAAATTTTATTAACAAAAAACATGACATAACCTTGAATAATTTTAGTTAGGTACCTATTAAGATTTTATTTATATTTGGTTTCCTTTGTTTACCTAGAAGTTTAAGGTTCTTAATTTGTTAAAACCTAGATAAATTTTGTTTTTTTAGGTATCGATTTTGTTTGTTGACGAATGATAGACAAAGTAAAATAAAAATAGAATTGTCAAAAAACCAACAAACAGTAAAAATAAATGATAAATATAACGAAAATATTATTTATAACGGTAAATAATATTTCCAATAAAAATTCCAACTTAAAAGAAAAACAAATATTGAGTACTAAATGTAACGAAGAAACGCCACAAAAAATTAATGAGAAAAGTTATTAAAATTTTTTTTGTGGATTAAATAGGTGACATTATGACACCTGCTGGATTTTCTTTAATTTTTTTTTTCTTCTTTAAAAATAAAATGAAAAAAAGTAATGATTTATTATTAATTTTATATTATTTTAGTTTTTGTTTTGCTATGTAATTTTTTTAAAAAAAAAAACCAGAAAGAGTGTAGTAGAGTAGACTGTGCCTACTCTGGGATACCCGTATGATCGTAGTATAAATATTATATCATCCGGTTTATTACTTTTGGCAAAATTTCAAACATACAGGTTTATTAGGTGTAGTGTAATGCTCATATAAAAGAAGGAGTTGTATGGCAGCTACTCGAACCCTCTGCAGTAGACCAACCAAATTTTGCAGTAATTTTGGCCATTACACAAAACTATTTTTGACAAAATTTCAAAAATTCAGTTTTATTACTTATAAAATAATGCTTATGTAATAATGCTTATAATGATTTTGCAGAAACTTTTGCCATAAAACTTAACTATTTTTAGCAAAATTTCAGACACCCAGCTTCATTAGGTGTAGAGTAATGTTCGAATATAAAATAAGAAGTTGTATGGCAGGTACTCAAATCCGTGACGAAAATTGGCTGGATTTCAATACCGATGACAGGTATTGCATAAAAACTAATTTGTGAAAATTGCAAAATCCAAGCTCCTTTATTTTTTGAGCTATCGTTCAGATGGACGGGCGGACATATACAGCAATCGATATATTTTTCGATTCTGATCCGATCCATACCATTGAGTCTATATTCTACCCCTCTCCTTCTCTGCGTCACAAACGTTATGGCAAATTTAGTATACCCTTTTGACCTTTAGTCATGCGGGTATAAAAAAAACTTCTAGGAAAACGCTTATTGTACAGTGTAAGTTGATTTTATTTTGATGAAATTTATAATAAATTTGTTAAGTTAAAAGTATGAAAAACAATCTTACAAACTATAAGATACTATTTTTTTTTTTTTTGAGGTATGGATTTTACAAGTATTTCATTTTGAAGTTTAACTACATGTTGATTAAGTTATATGATACTTTACCACTGCTGTATTGAACGTATAGTTGAAAATCAAAGGAGGATGATAAAGAACTGAGAAATTATTGCATATTTGATAAAGGTCCCTTAATATAATAGGTAAAGATTTTTAGAATTTCTCAAAATATAAAAAGGTAGATATTATCAAATTTCTCAAAATAATAATCAATTCTTTAAATTTTAATAATTTTTGGAAGTTAAAAACCGAAACAAGAGTAAAAGCCAGAAACAAACTAATTTAAATAAATTGAAGATTCGCATTTAAACTATTGCAATCGTTATACCTATAAGTATACCATTAGTTGAATACTTAATCGAAAAATATTTTAAATAAAGGGATGTGAAATCATATCCAGTTAAAAAAGTGCTACAAAAGCAGTTATAAATTCATAGAATACTTTTAAATTTATTAAATAAAGTAATTGAATTAGAAATAGGTAGATATCTCAATTGAATTAGAAATAGGTAGGTACTTAAGTCTCAAATATTTCTACTTTAAAAAGTAGTTTCCATAATTTTTATAGTTAACTGTACTCGTATTTCTTTATTCAATTTTAATCATAAATATGAGCTTTTAGTCTTACGTCTATTTCGGGTAAGTCCAAGTTAAGTATATATGTAAAGTACATCGAAACAAACATTTTAATAATATAAGGACTTTATTAACTTTAGATTAATAAAGATGTTTAAAGAAGATGTTTAAAATTTTCATTTGAGCTCCACCTTCAAAATAGCTTCATATTTTTATAATAATAATTATATATATATATTACTTTTAATTCAAAATTTTACACTTACCTTTTTGTTAATTAAGTTGATTAAGGTTCCTTCGATATGCTTACTTGTTCCTCTAATAACTTTATTGAAAATTGAATTGAATTGAAAATTTTCGTACTCATGTTAAAACGCAAATGTCTAATTAAATTTAATTATTTATTTATATATATATTAGCAGTCCCTTAGCTCATACAATACGGGGAGTGAAGTGTGCCTTTCCTTTTCAGGCGTGGCAGATTATACTATTTACTAATTTTATTATTTATATTATTTATTTTGCTTAAATATTAAATTTAATATTAAATATAAAAAAATACAAAAAAATTAATATTGAAAAACCTACAAAACTTTAATTTGTTTTTCACATTTGAGTTACTTATACATATTACTTATACATATACGTAGTTAAACACTTTTTTTTTAACTTAACTAAACTCAATATAAATATTATTTTTTTAACTAAATACACAAAAATTTAATATTAATTTTTTTTTTAAATATTAATTAAAGCTTGAAATAAAACAAAGAAACATTAATTTGTTAATTTTAATACTAAAACACAAACAATTTATTAAAATTATAACATTTAAATGCAACCATCACTCTTATTTACATTTAAATAATAAAAAATTATTGAAAATTTGACAGTTGATTCTAACATTTCATTATTGCATTAAAAATCTCCTACTATTTAATAAAAACAAATTCACACAAATACATTAGCATTTCTCTTTAAAATTTTTTTGGCGTCACTTTACTGGACCGTTAGTTTTTTTTTTCTACTTCATTCTTTGTTAAATTTTTATTTTTATTTCAATATTAACTAATATAATTCAATATTTTAGATTAAAATAATATTAAAATATTAAAATACATATAATAAATTAATAAATTATTATAAAAATTTTAAATGAAAACAATATTTTATACGGTAATTTTAAATAAAAAAAGGAACACATTTTGAACATACCGAAACCGATTAAATTAGAACTAAAACTAATTTTGTTCTAAAATTTAAAGCAAATTTATGTATTTTAGTACTTCATATAGTATAATTTTATTAGAACTATTATAAGAACGGAGTTAATGTTATGTTATGTAAGATTTTGACAATTTTGTGAGATCAATTTCTTTATGAAATAAGAATAATATAATTGACTGTTTTATTACTTTTTAAATATAAAAAAGAAGAAAATAAGGATGAGTTTGAATTATTAATACTGTAAGAGAAGGGAGGTAGGTGAGTTTGAGAGAAAGTACTAAAAAATTAAAAATTATTAAAATTGAAATATTGAGAAATAAAAGAAAAGTGTAAGTACTAAACTAATATGACATTTAGAATAATTTTAATTCATATTTTTTGGAAAAAATGTTATGAGTAAAAGAATTATTATTGAATAGGACATTTTAACAAATTATTTTACATATAGGGCCACAAAATTTGTGTTATTTATTAGAAATAGTACAGTTTTGAAACAAGAAGGCTCTTAATAACTTTTAAGATAATTATAAAACGTTTTAACAAAATTAAGACAGAAATTGACGCACATCTTTGCATTGTTTAAGTTACATTAACTTTTTGGATGTTATATTAAGTATTTCCTTATCTAAGTACCAGATTTTTAAATTATTATTATTAATTACAATACAGTTGGACTATTACTAACTAGTACTGTGTGCCGCCTTCTCACTTACTAACTACATTTGATTGTTCAAATAACGATTAATTTTTATTTAAAAGTCAGACTAACTTTGAAAAATAAGCCAATTTTAATCCTTTATAACAGTTTTTAAAACCTTCCTATAAGGTTAGACCAAAATAATATTCATACTGTCATATATTCAATTTTATATATAATTTGAATATACTCGTAATTTACCACACAATATGTTTTTAACTAAAATTATCCTAAAATTTATTTAAAATCTTTACCAAATTTCAAACTATAAGTTATTCATTAACTAGATTCTGACTGTTACGTTATAAACTTGGATGGTATTGTATAATGTCTAAGACAACTCATTACTTTTCATTGTTCAATAATAATTAATTATAATTTTAAAGTTAGATTGACTTTAAAACAGAACGTTATTTTAACCAGAGTTAAATGGTTTTAAGCTCATTTAATTTTATTAAGAAATTTTACCGTAAAACTTGATTTTTACATTTAATCGTCTAAGGGCCATGAAACTAAGTTTATATAAGTTTTCATTTTATATAAATTCTAGTTTTAAGATGATTTATAATAATTATTATTTATTTATTTATTTATTAGCCTTAATTTTACTAATTTAACATTTGGGAATTTATATATTAAAGAGCTTTCAATCATATGCTAACATCTATTATAACTTAGAACTATGTACAACTATTTTTAGATTGGTATATTTAATTTTTCAATCTCCTCCGAAATTCAATTTAATACCATATACGAGATTTCTAATTATATCTTCAGATAATTTTGATGATGTTAACAACACTGTATCATCAGCATATAGCCCTAACACACAGTTTGTAGTCGTGAGTATATCTCAGATAAAAATATTGTACAGAGTCGGCGATAATGATGAACCTTTGGCAGAACTAATTTTAACAAAAAAATTTGCCATCTTGGACACACTGTTTAATTAATTACTTAATTAATTATTAAAGTAGTGAAACATTCTAAAATGCATTAGCAAAGCTTACAAGCTCCAGACTCCTCTCGTTAAATTTTTAAATAAATTTAATCCAAAAATTTAAATAAAAATCTTTAGTAACAAAACTATAAGCAATTACATAATACCCCATGATTTTGATTATAATATAAATTTAAGTTCCAAACAAATATTTCAATGCAATATTTATAGTTTAACTATGTAACTACTTCCCGTATAGTTTTATATTTATAACTATCTTTTTTAACATTATAAAGTCAGTCAAGATACAAAATTTTACAGATAGCAAATTTTGTACAACAATAAAATTTAATCCTATACCAGACTGGAAAATTTTTTATGTAAAGAATACAAAAAAAACAAAAACTATAAGTTTAAGAAAAAAAGTAGTTGGAAAAATGTTTTAAGCATTTTGTTGCAAGGTAACCGCGCACTAACTATAGAATAGTAGAGAATTCAAATATTTTCAAGATGCATAATTTTTTTATATTATTTTTTTTTTTTTTTTTTTAATATGATTTATAAAAAATGCAATTTTTAACAAATTTATTTTACTTAACTGGGGAAAAAAATAGACAGACAAAATCCGATTAAGAAATTTATTACAGATGGGAAAAAAAAAAAAATGAAACTCTTCAATTCGATAATAATTGCTACAAAATTTTTAAATGATGTTCAGTAATATTTTAATAAGTTCAAATTTTTTTTATTAGATTTATTTTTTTTAATTTATAGTTTTAAATTGTAAGCGGCTTTAATTAAATTAAATATTAAAATTGATAAGTAAGTGTTAATAATTAATTTATGACGTCAAAATGCTTTAAAAAAACACTTTATTAATATTTTTACATATAGAAAATTAAGCAGCTTTAGAATAGGTAATAAGTAAGTAATTAAACGGATAGTATGTGTAGCATCTACGTATAGTATGTATTACTTATAATTCTCTTCTGATAAGTTTGGGTTTTAATTTTTAAACTCGATAAGTTGCTGTTCTTTATTTTATTCTTAAATTATGATTAATTAATTGATAATTCATATAAAAATTTTTTAAATGCGGACCCTATTGCAACAACTTATCAACTTTTTTTGATTCTATTTGGGGAAACGCTTATCATTTTTACTTAGTGATAACAATTAAATTGTATAGAGTTGATAAGTAATGAAATTTTAAAAACCACTTTCGTGCAACATTAAGCACAATTATCATAGAAAGGCCTTTTTTGATTAGATGATAATTGATAAGCAATAAGTAGTGGGTGCAATAAGGCCTAAACTAGATTTTAATTATAGTGTTTTCTTAAATATGTTAAATTCATATTTTGCATGTTTGAATTAAAGTTTAGGAGTAGTGGAGTGTCTTTGGGGAGTTTGATGGTCAGATCATGAAAAGGAATTAGATTTAAAAAAATTTGAGGGAATACCAACATTGCAACAACAAAGCATACTTATCATAGAGAGACTTTTTTGATTAGAAGATAATTGACAAGTGATAATTTATTGGTGCAATAAGGCCTTAGTAAATCTAGTTATATTATTTTTCTAAAATATGTTAATACATATTTTGAATTTTTAAATTATAGTTTAGGGATAGTAGAGTTTCTTTGAGAATTGTGAGGGTAAGATAATGAAGAAGAATTAGATTTAAAAACTTTTGGGGGTTTCTTCTTAAACGTTCTTTTTAAACTTATCTAAATTATATACACATATTTATTGTTAATTCAAGAGATCATATTGTATGGAATATGGTTTCAATAAGCTCATATATTAAATTTTAATATATTGGTTATACCTATGTAAATTATATATATATAATGACAAAAGGAAATCATAACAAATGGGGAGGTGAAATAAAGTCAAACGAAATAAATTCGATTAGATTTTATAACTAAAAACAGTGGAAATAAAGTCAAATGCAAAAAAACACAAATTAAAAATAAATTAAACGAAAAAGTAGAAACGGATTTTAAAACTAAATCTTATATCTGCTAATTACAAATATAAATATTGTATAAACATTTTGGAAAAAAAGGAATACGCTAGTTTTAAGTTGAACTTTTAAATTCTTGATAATTTATAATTATTATTAATATATTTGTCTAGAATGAGGTGTAACAAACGCATTCAATTAAATGTGTTTTGTTGCATGTGTTCAATTATAAAAAAATAAAATATTAATGTTTTGTTGTATGTGTTTTATTTTAGAAAATAAAATATCATAAATTATCATAACCAGGCCAAAAAATATTTTATTTATTTTTAATAAAAAAAAAAAAATTTTTTTTGAAATGAAATTTATTTATTAGTATATGAATAATTTCATTTCAGTTTTAAAAATCGCAGAAGATTTTCTGGAAATTTTAAATAAATAGTAAGACATTTTGTAAATAAAAACTAAGAAGACAATGCTTCACAGGCACATTTGTGTAGTAAGTCTTAATAATTTTCAGTGTAAATCTGAAATAAGGGCGAAAGCCCAATGTATGCTTTGATGCATTGCTTGGTTTGCTTAAGCAAATAAACCAAGCAATGTATTAAAGTAATTTCAAAGTTTCCCCTCATCTCGCTCTCAACTTTCTCTCATCCCTTCCTTCATAAACTTTTATTTATTTATATATTTAAAAAAAGTTAAAAATGTAAAAAAATAATGTAACGAAACGACTAACGGTTGGGAAGGTGGATTCGGATATACAATACCTGGTTCAATGCACTATAAAAACCAAACAAAATAAATTTTTTTTAAACTTAGTTAGGTTAGGTATATTAAAAAATTTCAAAAAAAATTTATAATTTGTGATATTGCAAAACTCAATTCAAAAATCAACATTTATTTAATACAATTTTCGTAAATTTAAATAATAGATACATTATTTAGCATGTTGAGTACACATTGTAGAATGTTAGCAACAAACAAGTATTTGAATTTGAATCGAAACAAAGGAAACGATATAGAATGTATAGCAACATTTTTTAAAAATATAATATACAAAACATTAATAAATGGACAATTGTTTCAAAATCAGGTTTTTCCCTTATTTTCTTGTTTTAATTCGCAATTGACTGCGAATTTAGTATCGAAAACAGTGAGATTTTTATTTATTCGGTTTTTTTTTGATCCGATTTGACTTCTTTTGGTAATAAAACATGATCGACTGACTTTATTTTAGTTTATTTAACATTTTATTTTGAAAATTAGATAGAATTTGCTAATTTGATTATATTTCCATTGTTTTTGGTAAAAAAGTCAAATGGACTTTATTTCACCCCCTTACAAATATTTATATAACAAAAAGTTACTTCAATTTGATTGAATTGAAGAAAAATTAATGATACTCTACATTAATAGCTATTACTGGTACTCAGCTGGATACTACACATTAATTTAATCGTTATATTCACTTAGCCGTTGATAATTCGGCTGTACCCATTGTATAAAATTATGAGCACAGATATGTTAATTTTTTGCGCCATCTATTATCATACACAAGAGTTTTTTACATATGTATATTAAATTTTATCTTGTATCACGATATAAAATATCACGATTTAACTATACAATTTTACGATATTTTTTTTATCAGATATGATCTGACCAGGGTTTGAACCCAAGACTTTCCACATGAAAGGCGACGTCTTTACCACTACGCCATTCTTTTAAACAGATTCTTTTAAAACATACTTAATAATTAATTAGAAGATTTAATTTTTACATTTACTGCATTGAAAAAATTTGACACATTATAAAATTTAGAAGTACTTATATATAGCTATACCTTCATCTTGACAGATAAATAATTTAATTATCATATAAATTTACAATAAGAAATCATTTACATATACTAATTTAGTTTATACACTAATTTATTAAATAATGATATAAGAATGTGTTTCATATGTCTTGTCTGTCAATTAAGATTAGAAAAGTTTATTCACTTTAAAAATATCACTTAAAATTCTTTCTAATTTTCATTTTATTTTTTTATTCTTATCTTTTCTCCCTTGTTTTCATTGAAATTTTTTAAAAAATCATTATTTAAATATTATGCAGATCTTTCAATAGAAGCACGTATATCAACTGAATTCTTCTAACAAATATGCGACTAGAAAAGAAAATAATGTCAAATATTCTTTTTTTTTTATATGAATTATTATGTAAGTATTTCAGTTTAAAATATTCGTTCTAAATTAAAAAAAAACATCGTAAACATTTTTTGGGGGGATTAGTGATTAAATAACTTTTCAATTAATAAAATGCAAAATGTTTTCCTGGAATAGCCAAACTAGAAATTAATTATGTAAATAGATATATATTCCAATAGATGTTTCGAAAAAAATAATTAATTTTATTTCACAGATGACTTTGAAATCTAAATTTAAACATCAAAATATTAAATTTCACCTAAAAATATGCAATATAAGGTGAATTTTTGTTTTTATTTTTATCAGCTCTCAGATTCTATGAGCAGCTAATAAACTTTATGATTTTAAATAATGTTGAAATAAAGACTAGTAAATTTTGAATTTTCAAAAAACATTTTGAAGGTCGAACATTTTTTGAGAGTCGGAGCAATAAACCTATTACATACTAAAGAAAACTATACGCTATAATTAAAGTTATAATATGAAGATGTGTTTCACATCATGTCTAGTTAAAAATATAATTTATAATTTCTACCAGCTTATAAATTTATATATGCCAGACCTAAAAAATAAGCTGACCCATTCGATTGACACTTTGTATGTGGTAGGGGATGGTATGTAAATAAATAAATAAACAAATAAAGATTTGCTTATTAAATGCCCATAACCTTTAAAGTTAGAGTATGTTCAATCTTAAAAAATAAAATAAATTCAATATTTTTAAAAGTCAATTTTAAATCTCACAACATTTTAGCCTAAAAATAGGCAAATTTTGGAAATTTTTGAATACATATTTTTTTATGTAACCTGCTATGAATTTAAATGTCAAATTAAATTTAAGTCTTATCCATATTAATTGTCAGATATTTCAAAATTTATGCCAGCTGTCACTTTTAAATCTCACATTAATTGCGCCTAAAAATAGGCAAAATTTTGGAAATTTTGCCAAATCAATGCCAAATCAAATTTTTTAATACAGAAAGTATTCAACGTTTTTTTTTAAAACAATTTTAACAGTAAATTGATTTTTTTTTTTTTGCACATCTTATTTGATGAAAAAAGTAAATAATATAGAGTTGTATATTTGAGAAACGAACTTGTCAGAGAACAAAAACATAAAACATTTAGAATTTTAATCAGCGTGAAAGTTATTTGCCAACAAAAAACAAAAATACTAAAAAAATACAAAATATTAAAATATACACAAACGCAAAAACCAAAACCACCAAAACCCAAATATAAACTGAAATTCAACCTAAAATAAACTTAGAGTAAAATTTAAAATAAAAATATTCCGTTAGTTGAATTTAGAATTCTAGAATAAAACTTTTAAAAAAATATTTTGTCCCAAACAAAATTCAAGAAGAATTCATAGTAAGATAAATGATATATATATACAAATATATATATATTCGTTTATTTCCCTGGTATACCGTTATATAAAAAGGAGGACATGGAAAACAAAAACAAAGGATATTTTAACAAAAAAAGAGATAAAGATAGTTGAATTGCATTTTGTATTTTCTTAAAAGTGCAATTTCCATAAAATTTGCATATCTTTTCGGTTTTAAAATGTGGGGAAAATATTAAATAAAATTCAACACAGAAATTAAAAGAAATTCCATTTTGTTTCTAATATTTAACCCTTTACGTGCGGTTGTTCTTTTTTATTTAATTGTTAAACTAGAATGTTCTAAATATAGCCATTCATATAATTGAATTTAATTATTTTGCAATTACTTTGTATATAAGAAAGTTGCTTTATCAAAGCGATCGTCTTCACCACAGGCAAAAGTCGGATTGAAGTTCCTTTTGTTTCCATAGAGATATTTATGGTATTCAAGATATGTTAGTCTTGATTACATATCTTGGTTGCAAACTTTAATAATATCTAATGAACTGGGTCACTAATTTATAATATTGTATTTCATGAGGGTTAATTGAAACGATTTGGTTTTAAAAGAGTGTGGTTTTACTGTGTTAAAGTTACACATTAATCAAAGGAACTACATATACAGTTTGAATTGGTGGATTCCGATGTTTTGCATGACCCTCGTAAAAGATATATATTTTCTATACTGATTTTATTATAGCCGATTAACAAATATCACACAAATATGTTTTGCAATCCACATTTGGTCAAGAACACTGCTGTTGAAAACCTAAAAGATAAGTATGTACTAATGTTCAGTAGCCTTTCTACTTTAAAATTATTTCATTATAAAATTAACAATTTTAGCACTTAGGTATAAATATTTGTCAACTCCTTACCATTCCTGCATCATTAAATACTAAATATTAAACTGAACTACTCAAATTCCAGACAAGATCAAAAAATTTAATAATAATCTGATTGTGTCTAAGCCATTTAAGTATTAATCTCATTTCTCAAGACAACTATGTATTATTTATTTATTTATTTCCTGATATCAGAAGGATTAGACTAGCTTACGGAACTAGACTTGATTGCCATTTCTAATCTGAAGATACCGAATCAATGACAACAATTTGACTTACAAATACATAAATAAATACCAAAAATCTATTTTTGTTTTAAACACTGCCTTTAAAATCAATTATAACTGTATTAAAATTTAATCAATTTAAAAATACCTTCAGCTGAAGTAGGGTTAAAAAAAAACTTCACTATATAGAAATTAAAACAAATATATTAATAGTAGAATTTTCACTTCTTATATAAAAACGTACACAGTATTTTGACTGATGAAAGATGAAAAAGTTGATTTTTTTGGAAATGTTGTAGGCATATCAATCTGGGAATAAAATATATGTACTACATACATACGTTACATCACATTTCTACATTTACCTTCATCAGTATTTTGATTTCAAAACTTCAGTTTTAGTTTTGTAAAATGTTATGATACAGATGCTGTTTTTTGCTGTTGTTAGTGATCCCATTAAGATTTTTTTATTTTTTTTTTGTTATTTTTGTTTTTTTTTATTCATGTAAGGTGAATTTGTGCATTCTTTTTGAGTGTTGCATATACGGGTTGTTGTAATGTTTTATAATATAGTGTTGTTACCTTTGTGCAATGGGATTGTTTAATTTTGTTAGAATAAAATGAAAACCACAATTCCCTAGTTTTTGCTTCCCGCTTTGTTTGTCAGCTATTGTTGTTTTGTTTTTTTTGTTTTATCACTTGTGTTTTATTTATTATAATAAATTTCTCTAGCATTTCATCAATTCTGTAGTTGTCTTGTTGTTCAAAAAAATTTAAAACACTGATAAACATCTTAAAATTTATAAAAACAAATAGGGATGGGGAAATGGATAAGACAAGGAACGGATTTGAAATAAAACTTTTGACAAATTTCATGAAAGAATTCTTTTTATTTATTTTTTATACATTTTTTTTTGGGGTTAGTAAATTGAGATTTAGAATATATTTTAATATATTTTTTTTAATTAAAATATTTTTTTTAGAAATAATTTATTTAGAAAGAGATGGAAAATAGGGAGTTAATAGAGGAAGGAGGATAAAAATTTATTCTAATGTACTTAAAAAAAAAGGTTTAAAATTCTTCAAAGGAAGAGATTTTTACAAAAGTAGGTTTTGATCTATAGACCTAGTTACCTCCAAATATAATACACTTATGAAAAGATACTTACTTTAGTATATATATATACATATATATATGCATATTATTTTAAAAGAAGTTTAACTAATGAATTTTTTTAAGAGATTGAAAATTAACTTAAGAAGACGTCATCATTGGAGCTGTGTTTCGTGATAAGAACATTGGTACTAAGTATCTTAGATTTAGAAAATTATGTATATTTTTTGAATTAAAGTATAATTGTATTTTAATTGTAAGAAAAGCTGTTTGTTTTCTTTTTTTTTTTGAAGAGAGACATAAAAACTTCGAAATTCACTTATTGGAGTTGTGCGTGGTTTGTATAGGTAGTGTGCGACTTTAACACTCGAAATCCACAATCCTTTTTTAATTAAACCTTAGGATAGGATCTGTGATACAAATGTACAGATTGATTCCGAGCATAAGGATGTGAAAAGGATTATTAGGAATAAGGTTTGGGAAAAAATAGGATTCTGAAATTATGGAGAATTGGGGAAAATTGGATGAAGTATTTAGAAGAAAGATGTAAATGTTTTTCTTAAAATTAGGTAAATCGTACACATATATATTTATATACACTATCGATTTTTGAAAATATAGGATTAATTAAAATAAGTGTTGTAAGCGAGATTTTCATCAGAACCTTGATCAGTATTATAGGGTCAGAGTGATAAAAAAGTTTAAAAGCTACTAAAATCAGATGGATGCATAAATCCAGATTTTTCCATAATTAAAAATTAATGAAATCTTTATATTTTTGAAATCAGTTAAATCTTTTAAATTGGAGTCAATAATTAAGTATAAAACACAATATAAGAGCTAAGACCTTCTCTTATCGATGAATTTATACAATTTAGCATTTCTCTAACATAACCACACCCCATGAACGAGTCCTACCCCCCCCCCCCCATGATTCGTCATTTTATTCTTTAGTTTAAGGCTATTTACCTCCTTTTTTAAGAAATTTAAACGTGCAAAGCTTCAATTTCATTTTTATGAATCATTATGAATTTCTAAATCGCTATTTATTTAACTTTAGATACTCTACAATATTCTACAAAATCTTAAATAATTTTTATTTAAAATTTTATCTATTTATAATAATATTAAAAATTTATATTAAATATGTATTAGATATCCCTTTAAATCCTTGCATACATTTTTCTCAATATTGCATCTTATATGCGAATTGGTTGAAAAAAAAAATTATTTATTCAATATGCATTAAAATACAATAAATATATCACATACTTATAGGCATTTAAATATCAAGGAATCAATTGGGACTTTTTCATCCACAATTTTGTATAAAAGAAAACTAGAAAATAAAATTATTGATGCAGAAATCCAAATAAAAGAAAAAAACTTGGATATATTTCTTGAATTTATTGGGGTTAAGAAAAAATATACTTTATTTGAATAATTTGATTCATTTTATTTTTGAACTTTTTAAATAATTTCAAATGAAAATAGTATCGAAGTTTTTTTTTAAATATTACATTTATAACTTCTTTTCAATTTAAAAAAAAAAAATTTCATTAGTTATTTGATAAAAACTACTTATTGAATTGTATGGAAACTTTGTTTTATAATATAAGTTTCAGAGTTTATTCTATAAACTGATGGAAACTTGTACGTTCCCAAAAAAAAAAACGAATGTTTGTCATAGCTTTTTCAATGTGATTTGTTAGTTAACCTTCATAGTTACCTTTTTTTACAAATCTTTTTTAAAAAAAAGTTTCTTATCGATCTGATAATCTTTTTTTAACAAACCTCCATGTAAGTATCACTCTATCTCTCATAAATTTCTTTTCTCTATTGGATGTTTTATTTGAATTGCTAAGGTCTATTATATCTTTAAAGCTGGCTATAGACCTACATTTCAAGGAAGTGTTTTATTATCCATGTGATCTATAACTAAAGTCTGATCTAGCAGTGTACAATCTGATTCTCTAAACTCTTCAATATGACTTTCAATTTATAGTGTTGAAATTATTTTTCAGGTTGGGACTTAAGGCAATTTTGTATCACTAACTTCTTGTTTTATTTTATTATTAAATTTTTATATTTAAATGAATTATATGAAAAGTTTAAAATTTGTCATTGTATTTTAGAAATACATTTATAGAATATTTAGCATTACTAGAAATTTATATTATTTTAAATTTTTAAAAATTTGAACTACTAAATTTTGTGACAATAAACCTTCAAACAATTAATGTTTTTGTTTTACACTAAAAACAATCCAATTATTTAAACCTATATCTATGTACATATATTATTATAAATTAATATTTCTTTCGAATAACTTTGAGTTTATTGAAAATGAATGTCACAAGAAACAGGAGAATTATGATTATAATACTTATTTATAACAGAAGTGCTCAAAATTCTATATCATAAATTTAAAAGATGAGAAATAACCAATTCTAGTCCCATTTTTATACCCGTATGACTATATAGTCAAAGGGTATAATAAATTTGCCATTACGTTTGTGACGCAGAGAAGGAGGGGGGGTAGATATAGACTCAAGTGTATGGATCGGATCAGAATCGAAAAAAAAATCGATTTAGCTATGTATGTCCGTCCGTCCGTCCGTCCGTCCGTCCGTCTGTCCGTCTGTCCGTCCGTCCGTCCGTCCGCACGATAACTCAAAAACTAAAGGAGCTAGGATCTTGAAATTTTCGCAAATTCGTTTTTTTGCAATAGCCGTCATCGCTATTTAAATTCAGCCATTTTGGTCCATGGGTTCGGGTGGCTGCCATACAACTTCTTATTTTATATGAGTATTTCTCTGTACCTATTACAGCTACGTGTCTGAAATTTTGGCAAAAGTAGTTTAGTTTTATGACCAAAGTTTCTGCAAAATTTGGTTGGTCTGTTGCAGTGAGTTCGAGTAGCTGCCATACAACTCCTTCTTTTATATGAGCATTACTCTATACCCATTAAAGCTGGGTGTCTGAAATTTTGCCAAAAATAGTTTAGTGTAATGGCCAAAGTTACTGCAAAATTTGGTTGGCCTACTGCAAAGAGTTCGAGTAGCTGCCATACAACTCCTTCTTTTATATGAGCATTATATTTCACCTAATAAAGCTGGTATGTTTGAAATTTTGCCAAAAGTAATTAATGTTTATAATAATAATGATATAATGTTTATGTAACGGTCATACGGGTATCCCAGAGTTGACACAGTCTACTCTACTACACTCTTCCTCGTTCAATCTGAAATTAATCTTTTTCATTGCTGTAATGTGGATCAGGTCTTATTTCAAAGAAAAGTAGATAGGATTGTTAATATTTGTATATTATTCTATATTTAAGGGTGTTTTTGAAAATAGGGATTTTGGGAAAGCGGGATTTGGCAATACGCTCTCCAACTTATAATTTAGGAGTAAGAAAGAAGACCTTCTTAGGAATAAATAACAATTTTAGGGTAAAATTTTAATCTTGGCAAAATTGTTTTATATAAATATATCTTATGGATTTTATCCCATTTCAAAAAATGCCTATAAAATGTAATAAAGTCAAAGTTAAATACTTATAACAAATGGATAAATAAAAACATAAAATTAAATATTTTTCCAGCAAATTTTTTGACTTGTATATTTATTGAAGTTTCTTCCTGTTCACTTCTCTTCAACTTCTTTTAATCTATTTCAACTATTTTTAATGCTAAGTTTACAAAAAATCTTTTGAATATTTATTTCGTAAATAATAACAATGTACTTATTGTAAAATTGTTGATCTCATATTATGAAATCTATATTTCTAAAATCTTCTTAACATCGCTATTATAGATTCGGTACATCAAATTGAGAGCTATATTGTAAATATTAATCTTATAAAAAATGGTCCCTAGCTTAGGTCTGATTGTTCTGAAATTTCAAAAATTAATTTTTTTTCCAATCTTAAAATCTACTTAATTTCAATCAAGAGTTTGTCTAATTTTTTGTATCTTGTAGAAGTTATCACAAAGTAGACCAAGGTATTTTTAGTTAATGAAATTAAATTACTAAAAACTTCAGATAGATTAACAAAATGTATGAGACAAAAAATCTAGTGTGAGACAAACGAAGGTTAAAAGAGCTTTTTTAAGAGGATAACCTCTATTATGCTTAGTTACAAACCAATAGGCAAACCTAAAACATTTATATCCGAGCAAGCATTGCATATCTTTAGGGATAGCATTAATCTTATATGCAGATTTTTTAAATCTTTAATTTTACCCCTATATATATGCAATGCAATCCAATGGAGTATCATTCAAGGGTGATTGGCTAGTTTATTATGCACATATGTATATATTGAGAATATAGAAAAATTTTTTAAAAATCTCGAATTGACTAAGTTTGTTTAATAACAGTTAAACACACATTCACATTCACACACAACACAGGTTCATTGAGCTCTTTTAAAGTTATAAAAATCTGAACTTACATGCAACTTATTTTCATATTGCTCCATTAGGTACACTTTATAATGGCATTATATAAAATTGATACATATATATAGATATACATATATATACATAAAATCGTCATCGATTATTTATTTTAAGTTAAGAAAAAGTTAACTATTTCAAATTCCAAGTATTTTTTTCAATTCAAATTTGTTTATTTATTCTTCCCAATGTTTATATTTGTTTTTTTTTTATATTAAAAAACTTTGATATTTTTACTGTGCAGGATTTCCTAGGTTTATATAAATATAAACAATAATACAAATGCCAAAAAAATTATAAATAAAAAAAGTCGATATTTGCATAAGTAGAAAATTGAAATAAATCTGAAAATAAGCTATCAATGTTAAAATAATAATAATAATTGCAATAATGGAAAAATTCTGACAACTATAAACATTAAAAGTTTTTTTTTATAAAAGGAAATAAAAATTAATATCTGACTATAGAATTTGTTATGATCATTTGCAAAATGAATCTACAAGATACTTTTAGTGTTATTGTTTATTATTTTCTGAAATAAAAATAACAAATTTTTTATTTTTAAAAAATTTTAAAATTACGACAAAAACTTTTTAGTTTTGTTTTATAAATAAATAAACTTTTGAAAATACATCCATATATATATATATATATATATATATATTATATACAAAAAAAATTGTTTAATTGAAATTTTAATGTTTCGTTATATAACTATAACTACTAAGTATGAAAATCTCTATATAACTACTACTTAACTAAAACATTCTACAGAATTATAAAAATAAAAAATAGGTCTTTATATGCCAACTTATAGAGTCTAGCTCGTAATCCAGTTTTACCAAATCCCGATTTCTAAAAATCCCTCTTTTTCAAAACCCAGCTTTTTCAAAGTCTCGCTTTTCAATTGTTTTTTTATATTTATTAAAACTACAAAAAGTGATAAAAGTAAAACAAGGAGAAATGGGGAATGAGTCTGATTTCGGAGCCAACTCTAAAATCCTTCTTAATTAGAACCCCACATAACTATATATATAAACGTATTCTGGAAAAGGGAAATACCTTGATTTTGTATCCAACTCTGAAATCCATTCTACCTTTTTTTTATAAATGATAAGTCAACAACAAAGAATTTAAAATCAAACTCCCGCTAAATAAATTATTGGAACCCTGATTTCGTAACCAATTATCAAATCTTTTCTAATTCAGAATCCTACGTAACTATATATTAAAATAAATATTCTGGAAAAGGGAATACCTTGATTTTGTATCCAACTCTGAAATCCCTCCTATTTTGCGGGATTTTTGAAAATGGGGATTTTGGGAAATATGGATTTGCTAAAGCAGGATTTAATTGCTTTACCTTACAATTTAGTAGTAAGATAGATGACTTCTTAAAAATCGGTTTAACATCTGTTTTGAAAATATGCATTACCTAAAGTTTCCAATCTTTTATTATTTATCTTTAGGAATTGTATAAAAGTTGAAATAGTAAAATTTTTGCACAAATTTTGTTCGAGTTCCATCATGGGCTATTATAAATGTTCTATTTCTATAAATGTTCCAATAATATCGAATGCATTTCAAAAAACCAAAGTTTATAACTTCACTAACTCTCTTTATACTTGATTATTTCATCTTTTAGGCAAACAAGATTGTCTGTATCGTTATAATTGGATAATGGCCTGTGTATACCATAGTTATAATTTGGAATTTAATGTAAATTTAGTGGAATTTAAACTATGACTAATTTACTTTTTCTAATTTTAGTTTCTTAGAAAGCAGACAGTTTTAAATTATATACCTAATTATTCAAAATATTATTATAAAAAAAAAAGCTCAATTGGCATATTTAAATTTCAAAAACTTTTATTTTAAAAAACTAATTTAGATAAGGGTAGTATTTTAATCTGATATTTCCAAGAGTGACTTTTTTAAATCGCTTTTCGAATACAAAGTTTTAAAAAATTTTTATAGAACCTAATCTTTATCTAAATTTACTAATTATATTCTATTATGTATATAAAACACATAACCTTTCTTCCAAAAGATAACGTAGGTTATTACATTTGAGGAGCTCCGATTCAAAACGTGCAATGTTCATATTCTGAAAAATTGACTTTATGATAGATTTTTTTAGGAAATTAGAAATTCTATCTTTTTTTATCCATTGGGGTTTCTATACTAAAATTAATTTTACTTTTCTTTTTGGGATCTTGTTAATTTTTCAATGCATCTCAAACTTTCTTGAATAATGACAAAATTATCTTATATAAACATTGCACGCTTTGAATCTGAGCTCATGTCAAAAAACTAGATCTTGTGATCCAAGAACAAACGTTTTAAATCTATAAAGTCGAAACTAAACTTAATTATTTAGGAACTGAATAAAAAATTTTGTAAAGTCATGTTTCTAAAACAGATGAGATAAAATCCGCTAACATAAAGGTGCGTATTATATTGGAGCTACGATAAGTGATAAGAGTGTAAGACATTATATAAGTATTGTTTATTGTTGATCAAAGCGATTCTCCAATATAAACATCTCTATTAAAATAATGCACTTATCACTTATAGCATCTTCAATATAAATGCACCCTAAGAAAGTAGTTTTTGATTTGAACTCCAAAATGAAAGGGTCCGGACCAAATTGGCCTAACTCTCATGACAAAAAAATTAGCTTTTTATAAATATTCACTGAAATCGAGTTATATCAAATGTCTACATATACTACTTTTTTGTAATTCTAGTAACTTAATAACATTACAAAAATACCGTTATCCACATGTTTTCAACGTTATACTAAAACCAACTTACTATGTAGTTATAAGGACCCAGATGATAGAGTTATAAGGACTTATAACGTAATAATTATGATCTTATGGACATTTTACAAATTTCAAATTTCAAAACGTAAATTTATCTCTGAAAAAATTTTTTTTTGGGTTAGGCCACTTTGATTCTGACTTTGATTCAACCTCTAGCTTTATGGAAGTTATTCGTGAAACACTCTGTATATTGAATTATTTCAACTTAACTTACTTTATTTCTCAAAATTCGATCTGTATCCATTATACCTTAGAATTCAATCTAAAATTTACCTTAAAAAATAAAATACAGACATTTTCACTTTACCTTCTCTTTATTTTAAAAATAGGTACTTTATATATAAAAGTAATTATACTTAATATACTTTCATTAAAAGTTAATTTCTTTTGAAAAATAAATACATTTAAATGGACATTTTTTTTTATTGATTTTTTATTTTCTAAAAACATTTTTTTTAATTCAAAATGGTCCATTAGCTTAATTTATATTTAAATCAAAAAAAAAAAATCTTAACATTAAATATACATTTATAACTTATATAACAACTATACATCAACACATTTAAATTTTCAAATCAATTGATTTCTATTTTCTTTTCCTCTCTCTATATGGTTTATATATATTCTTCCTCTTCCCTCTCTCTCATTCTCTCTTTCCCACTCTGTATATTTTTTTTAAATAAACTATTAAGGTATTATTTAGTAATCATTATATGAAACAAGTGTTTTGTTTTCTTTTTTATTTGTACAAAAATGGTAAATAGGATTTTAATGTATACACAAAAAAAAGGACATTTTATCCTGATCAAATATTTATGTCCTTTAAAAAAATTGAATATGCCGAAAAAAAAAAAATAAACAAAAAAAACAAAATACAGAATTGACAAATATACATAAAAAATTGTGAAAGAAAGAGAAAACAAATAACAAAACAAAATGTTAGTTTGTTAAAAAAAACAATAAAATAAAATCAAACTTACATATAAACACATGAACTGTGAAATAAAATAGATGTATATATACAACAGTTATGGAAAATAAAATTTAGCTAAAAACAATATTATAAAAGTGAAAAATGTTTGGTAAAATAGACAATGCTCCTAGAGAACATGGAGTATTTACTTTAACATAACATTCGTTGGAATTTTTCGAATAATAAATAATTTCTTGTAGGTAATGAGATCTGCTGCTTCATTGAACTGAAGTCCTCTACTTAAACGTTTTCAATGTAACAATTCACAGGGAACACTAGTGTCTATTTCTACACCGGGAAAGATCTTAAAGAGATCAACAATTGTTATAGAAGCTTGATATCATTTTTTAATTTATAAAACTGCCAACATTTGGTGAAAACTGCTAGCGTCTTCCATTCAATGTATTCGTTTCTTTAAATTACTATCCTTTGTAATCATTATAATTTAAGTTACATATTCCAAAATTATCACCAAAAATACTATTTGAAGAAAATTACCAAATAACTGTTTAATTTTTAGACTTATAAATCTATAGACTGGTACTATAAAACTGTTTAACTATTAGACTTATAAACTGTTAGACTGGTACTGGACTCATTATATTTTCAATAATTAGAATTGATCAAATGGAATTCCACATACAAATAGTACGTGATATATTATTAATAGGGAGCTAGAAATTTTCAAGTAACAGACAATTACAAGTACCGATACTGGAAAAAATACAAATTAAAAAATGCAAATACTTACACTGGTATTCGAAAAAATATAAGTAGCAGTAAAAATACTGGGGCTGGTAATTAACAGAAATTATAGTAATTGTACTCATTAGTATTTTTTCAAAATTAATATATGTACTTAAGTAATTGTAATCGTAATTAAAAGGACTTTCATTTCTCTATTAGTTAATATAAAAGTACTTATATATATATATATATATATATATTATATATCTATATAAATAAAAGCAGAAATAAAACCTTTAGAAATTTATAAATAATTCAGGGTTTAAGATAATATGAATTACAATTTCCAAATAGACTTACTCTTTATTTCTAATAATATTTGGAATATATTCATAAAGTACTGGTTTTTTAATTCTAAATATTAACACTAAATACTAAATTTTTTATATATACATATATATATTATATGTCAATTACCAAATTTTACTATACGTAATGCTGCTAAATACTGGTTAATACTTTTAAGTACTGGTTAATACTGGTACTTAATTATTGATACTAGAAAAATACTGTTGAGTACCAGTAATTATTGAAGTACCAAAATACTTGACCTAAACCATTAGCTCTGCACTAGTATTAAATCCTTTTATTATTTTACTATCAGCCTGTTTTAAAATTTTATAAAAAATATGTGTAGTCCCCCATTGTCCCTTTTACAATATTTTAATTTATTTCAAATAACCTTTCAGCTAAGTTATCTTAGTGCGCTTTACATAATCTTCCAGCTCATGAATCCTTACTATGATACTTATGTAATTCAATTCAAACAAAACAAATACCTTAATAGATTTAGTTTACACTAAGATGAAACCAGAAACTTGTTCATAATTTTAACTTGCAGAAATACTGATCAAACGGATGTCATCTAGCTGAGACTGATCTAGCTTGTCAATTTGACAATCGCGCCTTAAGGATTACATAAACTAGATTGACATTTCAAATTATTAAAGATATTTATTAGAGAAACGAAAAAGTGCACAACGAGTCCTTCTAAAATTGTAAAATTTTCATTATATTGTACAAGAAATTATGACCGAGACTATCATATAGATAAATATTTTTATAAATATACAAATATACATATGTTACATACATATATACAAAATACTTTAAAAGCTTTTCGATAACAATAAAAAAATTTCAATTTTCATGCATAATTTACAATTTTTATTTTACTTATATATGTGCATATATATATGTATATAATGTCTATAAATATGTAAAATATATGATTTTATTGTTTATGCTAGTGTTAAATTATTCTTTCGTTTTCCGCTTCACATAACGGATAATAGTCCTTCAAGCATTATTGAAATTTCGATTATCAATTTTAAAATAATCGTTATTTTAACTTTTATTTGATTTTTGTTTTATATTTTATTCCCTTATTTTGATTTGTTTTTTTTTTGTCGCTTATATATATTCTATATATATCTATATATAGTTATTATATATATAAAATATACAAGTTATTTCAAATTTAAAACCATTCTATTTAAATTTCATTTTATTTGAACCAAAACCGGAAAAAGAAACTCTGAATCTATGCATTACACTTTTATTTAAATAAAAATATTAAATTAAATAAGTTTTTATTGCAGAACTTCTCAATAGTTGTGAAGTGACTTTTGTATATAAGGTAAAATCTAGAGATACAGTATTTTATTCTAATATTCACTTAAAATTTTAATAATTAATTAAATAAAGTTTTATTATAAAGATTTCATAAGTTGTTAGAATAAATCAATTAAATAAAATTAATTTACGTGGTTATTATTTCTTTTGATATGAATTTTTATATACAGGGTGCTTCCTAAATAGATGCACCGCTGTATACCACTTCATAGATAATTATGAGTAGATAAATTGTGTGAATGGGACCTAAGATAGGCCTCTTCTAGTTTCTTAACTCTGTTTCTATACTTCTTATGAAAATTTTGTAAAATCGAAAGCTTAAGATGCCCCTTTTTAATTTGCTATCGTTTTCTATCTTTTAGACTTTCAACATTTAAAAGCGAGGTTTTAAATTTAAAACACGTTGAAATTTTAACAATTTTTTTTTGAAAAAGCCACATTTTTTGTACTTTTTTTTATTTACTCATAAGTATGTAAGCAATGGTATATACCAGTGCACTTAATTAAGAAACACCCAGTATTTACTTATAAAAGAATAAAATTAAAACAATCGGATATCTTCCTCATTAAATTATAAGAAATACTATTTATTTTCTTATAAGCTTCTCACAAGTAAGCTAACTATGTCATGGGTGTAGGGTCATAAGTTCTTTAAGGACTTATGACTCATTTAGTAGGACATAAGTCCCTAAGATACCTTTAACTCACTTTAAATTATTTATTTGGGACACAAGCCCCTAGACAAGTGGGTCATATGTTCCTTTTGGAAGTGAATTTAATTACCTTTACTGTAAGTATGATAATATCAAAATATATAAGTATATGTAAAATTTTAAATGTAAAACCATATATTTGTCTATGTGAGATTCTGTATTAGGAAGTATATTTAAGTTGGTTAAAAAATCAAAGTTGCCCTTTTTTCCAGAACATTTATGAATTCATGTATGCGAGACTTTGGCTTCAAAATCAGGTTTATATGTGTAGTTTATAGTATAAATGTATTTTATATATAAAATTGTTATTGGGTTATTTTCAATTTTAGGGAATATCCCTAATTTCGAACCCAGTTCCAAAATGTGTGCTAATTATTTTTGACATTATTGTTCAAGAAAGTCTGTTTATATATTTTTACCCAGCACTGATGTCGTATAATTAAAATTTATATTTGTTTTAATATTACTGATAACTGTTCAGCTGAGAACTGATAAAGAGAGTTATGACAAACCACCCTGAGTCAAAACTCCGAGGGTCATAAATCCTCTAAGAAATTATGGCTTATTGCTATGAGACTTAAGTCCCTTAGGGACTAACTTGTCATTAAATTAGTCATAAGTTCCTAAAGGATTCCATTCATGCATGGGTAGATTACCAAATTCTCAATATTAACTAATAAGCATTTATTAATTTGTAATTTTGTAATTAATAACTTTTTATTTATTATTGTAAATAAGAAACATAAAAGAAAATATATTGTATACATACTCATATACTTATGTCACGTGTGGTAATTATGACACAAAATTGGATTTTTTGAAATGTTAAGGCTTCTGTGGAAAAAAACTAAATGGAACTTACGTTGGTTGGCATTCTTCTAGACATCAAACATGACCAAATGCAAGTGACAAATAAAGCAATTAAAGTTATTGACAATACCAACAATGTCTTATTGGATTTGTGTCATCAAAACATTGACACAAATTCAATCATTAGTTCTATCTACAACAACTAACGACATAAAGTACGAAGTTGCACACAACCTGACAGAAATCATCTTAATCATAATAGACATATTATAAATGATAATGCAAAATTTTAAAACCTGAACAGGGTTATAACCCGCCTTTCGCAAGTTGATACGCCAGGTGTTTAACTAGTTCGCCACCGAGGCCCCATGTTAATAATTTCTTTTAACATTGATTTACAAACTAATATGTAAAAATTGCATATTTTTAGGATACGGTTTCCAGGATAAAATGATTAGTTATTATTTAGATAATAGATGAATATTTTGAAATGATGAATTCCAATAAACAGTAAGTAATAATTAAATACACAAATATAAATTTTCTTGTGATTCCTTATGATGAATACAAGAAAATTAAAATTTTATAATCGAGATAGTGCAGATACCTAGTTATAATCTTCAAATTATGAAAGTAAAGGAACTGTCTTTCGTTTTTAAGGTTTGATAAATTCTTCTGGCTCGGCGACCAGGGTTTATTTCATGATTATTATAAGTTTATAAAATTAGGCATTTCCTAAAAAAGTCTAAAATATTATATTTTTTTAAAAATTTACAAGCAAAATTCTACAACGCCCTAAAATAAAGTTAAGTTACTTATTGTAAAATTTTAAAAGTTTCTGTTTCATGCCCGTAGTTTCTTTTCTAAGCTTACACAGACTCTTTTACAATTAAATTAAGTTTTGTTTTGTAAATAACAATTGAGCATTTATACTTGTTTATTTTGTCATAAGCGAATTTTACATGTAGATTCAGATTTTTTTTAACATGTAGAATTTCAATCTGACCATGAAATAAACTTCAAAATTTTACCCAAGAAACTATATACTTATTACTATAGTTTTGCTACAGTAAAAATCTTTAACAAATATAATAAGTTATAAAAATTTATCACTAATTTCAAAATTGGCAAATTTACGAACTATAAGATAGCTTTGATATTAAATATAAAGTTAAATTATAACCTATTAACAGATCATTCGCTCTTTCTTATCTTGTCACTCTAAACATAGCAAAACTATTTATAAAAGTTAGGAACACCATTTTTATCCAAACCTTTAAGTAAGTATATTCTGAATAAATATAAAATTAAGATTTTTAAATTTTAACCACTTCAAAAATAATATCTTAAAAATTTTATACAATCACTTGTAAAATATAGTACATTCCCCTAAATTCAAACGTATTTCAAAGTTATCTAAAAAGTTCTTGAAGATTATTATCAAAGAACTCAAAAAGTTAAATTTTACAATTCAATTTCTTTTAAAGTGATACTTTTTTTTATCTTATTTAACAATTCTAGCAATTACCTGCTATATAGATTTCGAAATCATTTGAAATCTCTTTAAAATATCTTTAAATAGTATCCGAATTCCTCAAAAAACCCACAAAAAAAATAAAAATTCATGTAAAAACCTAGTTCATGAAAATGCCACAAATCGCCCGCCCCCCATAAAAAGAATTTATATCTTCATCATCACTTTAATACCATTTTATTTCCCATTTTTTACCACTTGGAATTCAAAACACCAAGAAAAGATATGGAAAAAAAAATAAAAATCAAAAAAATACCTAACAAAACCCTAAATTGCCTCCTTTTTAAGAAAATAAACAGGATAACAATAAAGACATTCATAAGAAAATAGGACTATCAAAATATATATATATATGAATATCCTGAATATTTTACGATTGTATGATAATCTGATTTTCACAACAGAAAAGAAAGCAAAAAAAAAAAAAAAATAAGCATTCAGAAGAGTCAAATTTCTAGAAGAGTCAAATTTCCTGAATTTTTTTATTTCCTTCTATGCTGGGTTTTTTCTTCTGCTTTACATTCAAATTATTTTACTTCAAACAATTTCTATATAAATTTCCTTCATCTATTATGAATACTAAATGTATACAGTATTGAGCAAAATTGAATGTACTTATTACCACTATTATCAGCAAATGAAACTTAAATTTTTTTTAGATTGTTGCTAAGAAGGTGTGGGGCTAATGGAAATATAGATACACCGGAAATTCTAAATGTTAACCGATTAATACTAAAATATTTTAATTTTAAACCACAAATTAGATTTTCAGTCCAATTAATTAGGCTAGGAATGGGACCTAAAAATTTATTTCATAGATTATTTTATTTGGGAGTTCAACTGATTACTTGTATTTTTAATAGTGACTGAACCAAAATATCTTGCAAATATCATTTTTCTGCTACAACCACCAAGCCTTCGGCGCATGGTCTGCGCATTAATCTAGTTTTAAAGATATCTAGTAGGGACAGACATCTGCTCTTAAGAAATAAAGCAATTAATGTCTCTACTTAAAATTTTGCAACGTTAAACAACGAGTGCGACAGATGATCATCCCTACACTATAGAATTGTTAGAAAGAAGTAATACGGATTGTGGAAATTTGATTATTATGCGCTTTACTCGGTTATGGAACTATATATTTAATGCCTTGTATGCCTTGTATACATTAAGACTTAATTAAATTTAAGAAGAACATTAACATCTTTCTTTATAATACCCTCCCAAATAGTTCCCTTTATAGTTCCCTACTAAAAAAACCTAATATTCTCAGTTCTAATTCCTCAAGTTCCCTTTTTTGATTCCTATACTCAAAACCAAATTGTTCATTTGTATCAAAGACCCCATCCAAAAGGTTGGTTTTAAAAGGCCGTGGTTTAAGTGTGCTAAAGTGAGTCTTATTATAGGTGAATTTCGATGCTTTCCACTTTTCCTCGTTAAAGTCGCCATATTTAAGAGTGCTACGTTCCTCCTATGCTTTTTTAATATTCCCTGTTTAAAAACCAGAGGTTGCATTTCTCAAAAGTCAAAAGACCTTAAGTTGCATTTCTAAAGTCAAAACAATTTACTTTGCAGTTTCCAGTTTCACTCTTAATTATCTATTTTTTAACAATTATAATAGATCAATTTTTTTGTCTGATACTGTACTTACATATACATTTATCTACAGATATATTATTATTTTAATTCAGTCATTTATACTTCAATTCAAATGTCAAATTTGCAGATCATACTGATCTGCCAGAAGTTACAAAAAAAAATATATATTTTTTTTATTTCAACTTTATTCCAAGAACCTTAAAAAAAAAAGACTTTTAAGTGTATAGATCCTATTTAAACATCGAATCATCCTACATAAGTTTATGCTATTCTCATTTTAATATTATTATTCTAAAAATTTTTTTTTTGGCATTTAAATTCTTATTTTCCAAACATAAAATCTCAGGCAAATATTCACACAAACAATTATTTTTACATAAAAAAATCAAACGAACATTTAGAAGACACCTTACGGGTAAATATCTGAGGCAGACTAAAGCTTTTCATATATATTCTAATATTATAGTACCTACTTATTAACGATATGAATATGTTTATGTGAATGTTTATATAAGATAAGAGTATTTTTTTTTTGAAAAAATCGCGGTTTTTTATTTACTGTACAAACTGATTTACATATTTTTTTTTTTTAAATAAATTTACGAATTATTATAAAAAAATTTTGTACATATGTGTGGGTTTGTATTATTATAAAATATTCGGGGGTGTAAAATAGGTACTTTAAAACCCCCCAAGAAAATTCTTTAAAATGAGATCAGATCTTTTAAAAGTTATTTTAAATAACATTCGTCAGTCATGTCTTTATTGACAGTCTTTTCGATATTCAATGATAAGAACCATCAGCGAACCGTTTGGTCACGAATTTTTTTATAAATACCTTGTAGGGACGAACGCCGGTTCCAACAAAATCAAACAATTAATTCCTCTCCTTAAATTTTTTCAACGTGAAATAAGGGGTGCGACAAATGCTCATCCTTACACTGCTGAATTAGTAAAATGACGAAACACGGCGTATGGAATTCGTTTGCTGTGCGTACATCGCGATTATGGAATCAGTTCCCATATAATTCCCCGAAGTTGGTAGTTTTTATATGTACGATGCAATAAAGTTTAAGAAGAACGTTAACATCCATCTTCAAGACTTCCCTTTAAATTATTTCCCTAACCCTAATTTCTTTCCCAATCCTGATCGTAAAAACCAAACAATACATATTGGTTAAAGGTCAACATTCCCCAGATGAACCCCGTGTAGTGATTCTGGGCTTTCCATCAACCCTCGCAAAAAATAAGAATTGTAATTGTAAGGCAGACCCTTTTTCTAATCAAACTTCATTGATGTAACAAATATTGGATTCCAAAAGATAATGATTGGATTATTTGATCAGTGGTAAGGTTTTGGTGCAGCAGAGCCCTGATGTTTGGATTCAACTTATTTTAAACTGCGGAATACATTCAGATTTTTGAGGATAAGTCTACCTTTGAAGATTTAAAACTATGAACGAGTTTCTAAGAAGGTACTCATCACCAAGGGGTTGTTAAAAATTTGAATAATAATAAATGGCAAAGAAGTGTTAGTAGACTTTCCTCAAACTCTGCTCCTGCAATGCATGAACCGAACCTAATAATTACTTGCGTTTAAAAGACAAATCTTCTGAATGATTTCCTTAAAGTATATATTTATGATAATTTTTTTACCTAAATTTTTCCCCACCCTCATTTTTATTATTTGTTTTTCTTTTCTTCTTTTTATTACTTATCACTTTTAAACAAAAAACAAAATCAGTGAACAAAAAAACATCACAATTTGACACTTTGTGACTTTTTATATTTTATATGTTCTACATACATGTTTATATATATACTTATGTTCAAAATAAATATATATATATAGACAGAATACATGAATTAGAGGATGGAAGAACTTAATATGAATTAAATATTGATTGAACTGGTGTAAGAATTTATATTATATAGGTGGTTGTCACGTCACAAGTGACATATTGTCACGTGACTAAAATCATGTAATTATAATTAGTTCAGAATTTTAATGCATTTAATAGAATTTTGTTAAGCAATTAATTGTTATTAAATTAGAGGGTTAAATTAAAGACCAATCTGGTTCTAAAAAACAATTTGTACTTATGGGAACTTGTTGAAAAGTATCTATAGCTGCATCTACAGATTAAAAAAGTTTTTGATACAGCGAAAAAAAAAACCCAAATGCCTAAATCCCTAATTAAATAAAAACCCCAAATTTCCAAATTAAAAAATCCCAAAATACCAATATCCCAAAAATTGAAATCCCAAATTGCAAAATCCCAATTTTTAGGTAGTTATAAAATCAAGGTTATATCTTTTTCCAGAATATTTATATATGGATGTGTATGGATATGATATAAAAAAAAAAACAATCATAGCGTATGAAACAGAAAGTTTTTATATTAGCAAAAGCCCTTTCGTATCCCTTCAAATTTGTTTCTTTTTTTTTCTACGTATAAAATATAAAAAGGGGCAAGAAACCCCTGGTAGTGCGACATTTCTATACTCCTATAACTAAGAAAAGGTCCAACCGTATTCCACAATTTCGAGGTTTCACAAAAGAGTTCTTATATTTCAGATTTGAGCTCTAGAAAGCTCTTGAGCAACTACGCGAGTATAGTAATACTTATATATACCGAAGTATGGAATTCGGAAGGGATTAATTTGTTCTAAAGTATTATAGATAGTAGATATTTATAGAAATCCTACATTTCGGCAGTGACTTAATGTCACGACTTAATATCTGTCCAATGTCATCAATGATAGGTACTAATAACTCTTTTTCAAATCTTGCCCAAATATTGAAGAGCGGTCCATACAGGTTTTCCAGCCAAATATGTGAGAATTATATTAAGGTCTAGATCGAATACAGATCTTATATCTAGGGCTTTGTTAAGCTTACTAAATTCAAATAAATGACTAATTGATATGAATAAATTGTTCAATTTCCAATTATGACTATGTTAAAAATGGTAAATGTTCAATAAATAATCAAAAAGCTCGTTGCATTATACTTCCTTTTTAACCTCTATGTGATTTTCTATTTTCAACAGTTCCTTAGTTAATATTTTCAACATTTCCTTAATGAATATGAACATTTAAATTCTTGTAATTCAGTACACGTTTACATTGTATTGACAAATTTTGAGAAATGTTAACAACTAGGTTAACATGAAAATATATTTAAATTTGGAAAGTATATATAAGTACATTTTTTTTAGTATTTTCCTTACAACTACAATTTTTTTTATCAAATTTAATATTATTCTTCACTTGTACATCAACTTAAAGTTTTAAATACTGTTATCCAAAAAAAAGGAATATACTTAACTTCAAACTTGTATATGTTTAACAATATATTAAAAAAATAAATGTTTAAAAAGAAAATTACTTTTCTTTTCATATGTAGAATTACTTGACACAATTTTTAAAAGTTTGGATAAAAATCTTGTTAAATATAAGATGTAAGTAAAAGTGACAACAATACACTAATGTACATCATTTAATTTGAAAAGTTTCTTTCGTGTATTATAAATTTTATTTATATAAAATTATATTTTTAAAATGATTGCAAAAAGCGAATCTTTAAATTTACACTAATTACACGTAAAATTCACTAAAAAGCGCCCTTTGTTTTGTAAAGTAATTACTTAAACCCATATAAATTACAAACTTAAACCCATCTTCTAAGTTATAAGTAGTACTTAATTGTTGAATAATTAAAGCTTTTGGTTTTGTAGTTTGATTATGAGGGATAACATATGTCGGCCTAACATCTAGAACTTCCGATCCATTGAGCATCCTATTGCCAGTACTTTCTTTTAATTTATAAGTAGTACTTATTATTCATTTTTATATCCTATATTTTTTATCCTAAATACAAAGGGCCAAAATATTTTTAAAATATTTAAATAAGTACTTAGAAAATAATTAAATTCTAGATATTTAAGTATTTTTTGGTTATCAATTCCACGAAAATACTTAAGTATCAAAAAATAATTACAAAAGTAATTAAACTTAAAATGTAATTACTTTTTGGGATTTACAATTATTTTTAGTTGATTTTTTTACTTAAATTTTGTAAATATGGAAATGTAACTAGTACTGGATTTTGACAAAGTAATTAGTATCAGGTACTTACAACAGTACTTAAGTTCCATTTTACTAAGTATATATTATACATGTCTGGTTGTTAAAAATTTTCAAATTGAAAGGTTTTTGCTAATTTTTCAATTTTAAGCTTCAGTGTTTGTGCTAGACAACGCTATCCCAGTGTCTCATTTGCCTAGTCTTTACGCTAATCATTGTGATTGAATTGACTTTGGAAAATATATTCCGCCAAATTTTTTACCCAATCATCTAACGCCCAAAAAATTGTTTTGAATCAAAAAACACATGTACCTAGAAATATGCAATATTTTTTTAATACTGGCATAATATGACACCTTAAGCTCTAAAAATATGGGACAGAGGCAAGGGTGATGGAAATCTTTAAATCATACTAGAATGAATTTGTGGGACTATTACTCTATTATATTGCTTCCGTAGATAGGAAGGAATATGCACCTAGAAATATACAATGAAGGAATGCACCTAGCTGCCGAGTAAAGTTAATAAATGAATAGGAAATGAATACTTCTTTTAGTTAAGTATTGAATGGAGAATTTTGAAGAAAATTTCCAGTTTTTATTAAAAGAAGTGCATAGTAAAAAAATGCCTCCAAGAAAAATAACAATAGAAACAAGGCAAAAAAAACTTAATCACAAAATATGCAGTAGGAGCATTGTGCAAATTATAAAAAAACTGAAAAAATGCAAAAAATAAGATAAGCAATTTTATTCTATTATTATTAAGTTCTATTTAAGTTAAAGAATAAGATCAAAGAGTAAGAAAACAAGATAAGAATTATGTTTTATGCAAATATTTTTTATTTTATATCTTTAGAATTCAAGTTGAATAACATAAGCTTTTCTTTTTAATAACATTTTTTCTTTAATAACATTAAGCTAGAGGTTTATTTACACGCTCATCTATTGAAAAAAAAAACAGGATAACAATAAAAGGAATAATCACTTTAGAAGGAACAAGTAATAAAAAAAAATGGAAATTATTATAAAATAGGGGTCATGCAATAAAGCCAAATGAAAAAAAGGGTAAATCACACTTTTTTGGCTTTATTGCAATATCACATTTGAAATAAAACCAAAATCATAATTTCCTAATTTTCGGCTTTATTTTATTTTTACAAATTTTTGAAAAAAAAATTGAGCCAAAATTATAAAGAAATAAAGCCAAAAATATTTAAAGATAAATCAAAATTAGTATTGTAGCTTTTTCCAGAATATTTATATATGTATATGTATATACATAAAAATACAGATTATAATTTTATACCCGATTCTGAATCAGGAGTAATATTTTAGTACATAAATATTTTGGCAAAAGGGAATAAGTACCCTGATTTTGAATCCAACTCTAAAATCACTCTTAGTTTAAAATTACACATATGCACATATATAAATATTCTGGGAAATCGGAAATCCTGGGCAATATACTTTAAAAGTAGGGGAATACCCTGATTTTGAATCCAATTCTAAAATCCATTCTAATTCAGAATCTCACGTAAGTATACACAAATATTCTGGAAAAAACGTACAACCCTGCTTTTGAATACAACCAATAACAAAATGTAATGTCACAAAATGTCTGAAAAATAACAATTCAATTGTTTGCACATTAAAAAAAAATTAGCAATTTGAAATAAAATCAAATTGGCTTTATTTCAATTTTTCATATTGAAATAAGACTAAAATTTAAAAATTCGTTTTTTGGCTTTATTTAATTTGGCCTTATTGCGTGTACTCTAAAATAATATTATTCAAGTACATATACTTTACTACAGTAAAAAAACTGCAACAAAAGATGTTGCAATATTCAATTAGAGAGTACTTACCTTATAAGTTGTAAAAACAACTTATATAAAATAAATTATAGATTCTATTTATAAAATATAATGGGGCATTAAAGAGGTTTTCTAAAAATACGAGTTTTTTTTTAATTTCTGATATTCAATTATTCAAAAAATAGGAAAAACAAACTTAAGTACCTTTTGTTTTTCAACAGTGCACAGGTGCTTCAATCAGTTTTAAATTTTCAGTAGATTTTAATTCAAAAATCGAGAACCTCCCATTTTCAATACGAGGAATAATTAATTTTTGATTATAAGAAAATTTAAAAGTTTCTTTGAATTTAAAATTTATAAGAAAATTACCGGACCAATTTAGGTAAAACCCAATATGTGCATTTAAACCGAGATTTAAACTAACATTTAAAATTTTTTAGAAAAGTTTTGATTAAAAGTTAATTACATTTTAATTTTGAAAATCTGCGATTCTGATTGAGGAATCTCTCTTTAGGAATTCTTTTAATTCCAAGGATTCCATTTACCTTAGAATTGCTTGAAAATCTAAAATATTTCGAAGCAATCGATTTATGAATGTTAAGTATGAATCTTCATAGTCTAAAGCAATAGCCTAATAAGTTCATTGTCTTAGACAGGAGCAGCCATTTTCGTAAATGCAGTAGTAGAAGCAGTAGTTTCCATTCCTTTAAGGAAAGTGCAAAAAGATTTTGAAGGGAAGAAAACGCCAATAGATTTTAATTCTCTGTGGAATGAGTGATTAGATCTTCCACGAAATTTGTTGAATTAGACTTTACTTCTCAACTGAATTGTGTAATAAGGTCTTTTATTCTTTATTGCTTTAGGCTTTTTTCCTTTTGAAGAGGCAAATTCTTGTACAATCGGATAATTCAGTTTTAATTTTGTATCAGACACTTTTTTAATACAAGCTATCAACTGAAGTTTGTATTGTGAGAGGTATGAGTAATTGATTAAGTCATCATTTACAGGTTTTAGGTGGTTATTTAATGTACTCTTAATAATCGGACTTGCATGCTAACTATTGTTAATCTATACCCGTGCATAAGCCACTATTAATGTTAAGTCTTTCAAAAATAAAAAAGCGGGAAGTTATGACATTTGAAAAACACTTCAAATAAATCCAGAATTGTAATTATTTTAAATTTCTTAGAATTTTAAACTCTTAGTAATTAAAGCAAATAACTTTTAAAGTGTCCATTGACGCAAAATATGACTCAGTATGTTATGAAAATCATTTATGAACTTCAATTACTTTAATAAATAGTTTTAAGAAGACATTGATTACTTAACCGTAGCTGTTGTTGAAAGTTTTAAAAAAATTAATACATTTTTACAGGGTCCGTTAATTTCAAAATGCAAGCACAAAATAAAAAAAAAGTACTTTACCCAAAAGAAGTCAAACTTAAATATTTTCTCAATAAGTACTTAAGTAATTAATAGTTATAATCAAATTACTCACATAAGAATTAACCCATATTTAACCAAACATTACTTTAAATCATATTTTACATAATATCCGACCAAATAATTGAAGATTAAGTTTCATTCAATTAAATTTCTTACGTAATTCAACTATATGTTCCTCCAAATTTGATAATTAACTTTTTTTTTTAAAAAAATCAATTAAATTTTCATTTTAAAACAAAATTTCTCAACAAATTACATTAAAAAATATTTAAATTTTGCATCAATATATCTGATATAATTACTAAATTTTCAAAAAAATAATTAGTCCAATACATGTTCGTCGTAATCCCATCTTTTCCGGTGCATAAACAAATTATTTAATTTATGTTCCGTCATTTTAATCTGGTTACTTTCATTTTTAAAAAAGAAAAATTAAAATTTTTACTTAAAATACTTAAGTACTTATGTATTCACTTTTATTTTCATCTTCGTTCGATAAAAATTTGTTCATTCGTAACATATTATTTAATTAAATAAAATGAGTACTTGACTTCTATTTTTTTTTTTTTTTTTTGTACTTAATCCATTAAAATCAAAAGTTTTTGATTCAAAAATTTTGTTTAATTTAATTAACAAAAATATATACATATAATGAAATTAAAATTTCGAATGGTTCCCAATGACTGCTTTTAACATAACAAAGTCTCAGCCAACCAGAAAATCTATAACAAAACGTGATTAATTTGTTTTGTAAAACAAAATTACTGTGAATTACAAAAAAAAATGTATCTATTAGATAATTTACATAAAGATACTTTTTTTTGTTATGGTCAAATTGTATCAGGTATTTAGGTCTTAGTTACATTATTTTTTTTTTGTTTATTTGTATATATAAATTTTTTTTGTGTATATATATATATTTTGGGTAATGAAGACACAATTATGTATTTACTTAGATGTTTAGTTGAATAGAAAATATGTACGAGTATTGGTTTCAGTTTTAGTATCACACAAAAATTTTGAATACAACTTATGATTCGATTCTTTAAAAAGTAACTAATTATGAATTTAGAAGTATTAAGTAATCGGTAATTGTTTAATCAAAAGTCTTAGATCTTTTAAGGACCTAATTATTAATAAAGTGTGAAACTATTCTTAATATAAGTACTTAATGCTTTTATTATATATACATTAATACATAGGAATTGATAAATAAGTAAATGAGTACTTATATAACGAACATTTAAAAATGAATTGTTAATTTTATATATACTTATTAATTTAGATCCATAGAACCATTAGTAGAGTGAATCACTAGAAGAAAATGTAGGTAGGCTGATCATACGCTAAGGAAAAATGAAGAATGCATAACAAGAATGGCGCTTACCTGAAATCCTCTATGCGGATCCAGGCCAAGAGATAGATACAAAACAATATGGAGAAGCACGGTTTTAGATGAATTAAGGAGGCACAAAATATCCTGAAACGAAATAGTAGAAAAAACCATGAAAAGAAATGAATGGAGACTTCAAGTTGAAGCTCTATGCTGCTAAGTAAAGTAACAAGTTAAAAAAAAAGGATCTAGCAGATATTTCATTAAGTTAATTTTATAAAATGTAGCATGAAACGGGAGCAAATTGTTTACTACAAAAAGGTCTGGATAATCAGTTATCATAATGTTATGAGTTGTTAATCTTCTAAAATATATGTTCCAATTCAATTTGACAAATTCTACTAATGGGTTTAATTTTAAAGTCTGATTTTAAATTTAGTAGTTTGTAATGGACAAAGGGTCAGTTTTTAAAATAATAAATTTTAAGAGATAAATACTATCAAGATTTTAAAATGCCTAAACCCAAAACTGAGGATCAAATTTTAATAAACCGATTGTATTGCTAAAAACTGTAAGACGCTCCTTTAAACTTTTTGAAGCAATTAAAATCAAAAATCTTATTTTATTATTCAATTAATTTATTAATATTAATTCTCGTGCTCTAACCATAGGAATGAGCTCCAGTACATAGATAATTGGTGGGTACCTATGAAGAGTAGCTTTCATAAATTTATTCTAGTATTATGAGGTCTAGAGATTTCAGGATTTTAGGGAATCTCAAGTTTTAATAATTCGCCAAAATCTAAAACGATTTTAATACAATTTGATGTGAATGCTTTTTTTTGGTAATATATAGAAAGGCTTCGCAGATGGGCCAAATTGCCTAATTTACTAAAAGTTTCATCAATTTCCATTTATGGCTCAGGTAACTTTTTATTAGGCAACTTTTTTCATGGGGCCAAAGATTAGCTTCATCACTTTAATATAATAAAGCACAATTTTATGGGATAACGAAGAAAATACAATTAAACACCAATTATCTTTTTACACAATTCGACCTATATGTGCCTCGATTCTCCAATGATGTAAATTAGGTTTGTATATATCTCTAAATTAATTTTTATTCTTGACCATTACCAAATTATAATATTAATAAATTTCCCTCATCTTTTTAAAATATATTTCCCCCAAACACTGCTCTTCGAAGGAACGATAAATAATTTATTAACCTAGGTTAATAAATAATTTTGCCCTCCTTTTTTTATCCAGTCGATCCAACATTTGAAAATAAAAATAAAAGACCTAAATGAATTTAAAACCAACAACAATAAAAAAAGTTAATATTAAAAATTATCTTAAATTTAAGTTAATTTTACAAACTGTCTTATATCAAATCTCCTTTGACATTTCTTTAGGTCTAAATAAAAAATTGAACAATTTCCATATTTACAAAAAAAAAAAAACAAAAATTTTCATTTTCCTGGTCAGTAAATTTTTCATTTTGTTCTACAACCTTAGGCCTCAAAATAAATTCACCACCACTTCCCTTATCTCGTCTTTCTCAAATTTAGAACAAAAATAAATCCAAAAAAAAAAAACTTTAATAGAGTAGATTTAAAAAATGTTAGAAAACCAACTCTTATCCAAGATAATTTGAACAACAGAAACAAAAAAAAATGGTAAACAAACAGACCATTTTATTGGTTTGGTTTTTTTTTTGGAATTGGCATCAGTAAAGATAAAAACAAAAACCATCAACTATAAGATTTTTTTTTGTTTCCACTGAGTTAAATTTTAAAACATTTCAAAGTTTTTTGTGATTTTGGTGCTTTCAAAAACCAATTCTCCTTCAGGCAAAATATTCGTCTCTAAAACCAACAGAGACCGGACTATTAAGAATGTTTTTCTCAACAATAACAATGAAACTTTACAATATACTCTTTTCACATGAATTTGGCGCATTTTTCATATGCAATTTGTGTATTTTTAAATGGATTTAATGTTAATCTCTTTTCAAATACAAGTCCATTGATATTTAGTTAGTTGATAGTTAGTCCTTAAATATTTGGATGCCATTTTTTCGGAGCCTATCTTAACTTTATTCCCTTTCTTAGCTTCCATTGTAAAATTGGAGTCCCGAACAGATCTACCTGTACAATAATAATTAAAATAGTACTTAAATATTATGCTAAATACCATTACTTGGTAATCATTAACTACTTAATAATTACCAATAAAAACTTTTTGTAACGATACTTTAAAAATTTAATTACCGGATAAAAGTACTTAAAAGTTCCTAGAAAGTAATTAAATTTGATTTGGTGCCATTTTTCGGAACCTGTCTTAATTTTATTCACTTTTTTATCTTCCATTATAGATTTAGAGATTAGGTTTTTCAAAACAAGTCAGTTCAGTTCGACTCTGGGTCCCAATCAAACCTATCAAGTAGTGATTAAAATGGTACTTAAATACTGTGTTAAGTACAATTACTTGGTAATCATTAACTACTTACTAATTACCAATAAAAACTTTTTGTAACGATACTTTGAAAATTGAATTTAATAATTTTTGTAATTATTCTTGAAATTTAAGTACTTTAGTAATTATTTTTAACATCTAAATTACTTGATTTTTCAAAAATTCTAGATAAGTAATTGATAATTTAGTAATTTTTTTTTAGTTAATTATTTAAGTAATTAATTATCAAAAATAATTACAAAAGTAATTAAGTTTCAAAACTAATTATAAATTAATTAAATTTCAAAAATAATTACAAAATTTTTAATTTAAGTGTCAAACATTATTACCAAAGTAATTTGAGTATCAAAAATACTTTAAGTACCAAAATTAAAAAACAAGAGTAGTTTAAATTCAAATTTAGTTACTTTTTAGGAAATATCAAGTAAAAACCAAATTTTTTTACTCGTAAGTAATTAAATTTTTTTAATGATAATTAAAAATTAATGATTATAAAGTAATGGTTATTGTACTTGAGCTTTACAGATCTGGTCCCAAGACATGGGAGAGTTTTTAAAAAATGTTTAAATTGATTTGAAAAATACCGAAAAATTCAATTTGAAAAAAGACCAAATTAATTTGAAAATGGATTAATTTATGTGAAAAAGGACCAAGATCATGTAAAAGTAGTATATGGAAACAGAATTAATACTAAACCCTCAAGTACAAACGAATATCTCCTGAAAACAGGATTAAATTAAAAAAAACAACAAAATCGAAACAAAAAAAAAAAAATTAAGTTGTGCAAAAAAAACAAAAAGTTTAAAATCACAATACAAATCAAAAAAAAACATTTTTAAATAAATTGCAGCACTTAAAAAGTTTATTGTTAGTACTTTTTTTTTTACTCCTACCTTCAATTCTCAAAAAAATGTTTTTTTTTTCTGAATCCTGGACAAAATAAAATACAACGAAAAAATCATAGCTAATTTGTAGTGGTTTGATGGTTGGTTTCGTTTTTTTTATATATATATATATATATGTAAAAGTACCAAACCGCAATTTATATTTTAATGCCTTAAAACCAAAGACCAATTAGTCTTACCTGTATATAATATACACCTATAATAATAGTGCCCTTTACAACCTTGAATTTACATAAAAGATAGAGAAAGCAAAAAATGGGGGAATATTGGAGTGTCGAGTTCAAGAGAAGGAAAGTAAAAAATTGTTAATACAAAAGAATAAAAAAAAAAGAAAAACTTTTTTAGGAAAAGAAAATTATATTTTTCTCACTCTTGATAAAAAAAAAAAAATAAAAAAAAAAAAAAACAAAAAAAATTAATGAAAAATATCCTTTAAAACAATTTGTTTTTCTTATTTTCTTTTTGTTTTTTTTTAAATCACTTTCAAAAAAAATCTGAAGGTTGATTTTTCATTTTATAAGGATTTGGTTAAGTAAAATTTTGTAGAGATAAGTAGAGGTTCGAGTACATATTCAAAAAGCAAAGACAACTTGCACGTGTTCAATGACAAAACGAAAGGCTCAATAGCTTTAATTTTTAATTTAGACTAAGTCTCTAACACTAAACGCTAACAGTTCTAACCCACTAATAATAAACAATGTAAATATTGAGGTTGCCACAAGTTCCAACTATCTTAACAGTATCCCTATCAAGAGCGGAGTAGCTGAAGAAGACATTGAAATCCGTATACAGTTAGCAAAAGTGGCGTTCGAAAAACTTTCAACAATCTGAAGACCACCGCAAATAAATAGATGCATGAAAACAAGAACATATGAGGCATGCGTCAAATCAATCCTTCTCTACGGAAGGGAAACATTGCTTCTCAAAAACACAACAACAAACAAGCTAAAAATATTTAAAAATAACTGCTTCCAAACAATACATTATAGAAGATGGCCTAAAAGAATAACGAATTGAGAAACTAACCCTTCTCTAGTAAAGAAACCATTTTCTGTGAAATAAGATGATAAAAATAGAAATGGATAGGCTACTCACTTCGGAAACTGACAAAAAACATTACAATTCAGGTGCATTCCTGGAACACACATTCCTGGGAAAACGATGTGTTGGTAGTTTAAGAAATAACTTGGAGAATATTAGTTGCAAAGGAAATGGAAAGCCGTGGAAAAACATGGATAGAAATCAAGAAACTGGCTCACAAAATAGTACCATATAGAAGCATTGTTGAAGTCCTATGCTCCTCTGGGAGTGAAATAGGTGAGAAAAAAACAAGAAAGAAAAATATATATGATTTACTTAGCCCTGTTATGTGTAGTTAATGAATGATGAATTTGTGTACAATTCATTTTACTTGGGACGGTAGGTACTATTATATTACCCATCACTATTTCAATTATTAAAACTATGTCAGCTGCAGTCCCTTCTAATTGTCAATGTTAGATGGGAAAAGTTTAATCTACTTTTATAAGGAGTTCAGATTATAGTATCATTCCATGGGCAGCCTCTTAGGACAAAACAACGAAAGTTATTTTGATAGGATTCAGTTCTAGTCATATTGGTGTTTGATAAAAAGGAACATACTTGACTAACTAATTCTTGAATTAAGCTTACAAGACATTATAAAGAGATTTAAGAATAATGGGAACTTGAACCAGTAAATATTAAACGCTTTTTAATCATTAAGTATAACTAATTATTATCTGATTTATTATAAATCAACTCTAGAATAAAGAACCGTTTAGATACAAGACTTAAACTTCATAAAATTGCTTACTTCAACTGACCAATTTGGTTTTTTTTGTTATAGAAGTTTCCCATTAAAATTTTTCGTATTTATGTAAGTCTTATTAAAAGTTCAAAAAGGTTTTTAAGATTAAATATTGTGTTCTTAATTTTCTAAAGTTTGAAATTGTGATTTAAAATCTCAAATAATTTGAAAATATTAAAAAAAGTAAACATATTAAGTATATATGGTCCGTGACTACTTAATAGGCAAGGGGAAGTAGTATTTAGTGGTTTTCGAGTTTCATAACACTATAAAAAAAAATATGTATATAACAGTTAAAAATTCCCGATAAGGTGGTAGTTGTAACAAAGGGCTAAATGAAAATATTGATTAAATAATAGAAGCTCAATCTAACGTGACTTTATTAATACTCTATGCTTTCCCATTATTATACGAAAGCCTTTGCACAAATCTGTTATATTATTTTTATTCCCTTAATCAAACCCATTTTAAAATAAATTTACTAACTTTTAAAAAAAGGATTTTGCAAGATTCTGTTAATTTTTTACATTGTAGGTATACTTACACCTACCCCTAACAGCAAGCGTTGTACATTATTTAAATTTTAAAAATCGAATTTTCGAGGACACCAAAAAATTTGAACACATGTATAGAATTCTTAATTTATGATTTTTCTTTTTTTTTTATATCCTTTTTTATCCTTCTTAATTTACTTCCAGTGGTTTACAAGTCTTTAAATTAAACATAACATTTTTTTTTTTTTGGACGATTATCTTCCAGGAAAAACTGGATACAGATACAAAAGAACATCCTTGGTTAAAATTATTCTTACCAAAAAACCCCCAAGTAAATGTAAACATTGTATTAGGTTAATTAAAGATAATTAACCGGTCAATTAACATTTTGTAAATTTTTTTCACCTTGATTTTACATTTTCCTACCCTATAATGTAAGGAATTCAAATAATGACTTTCTACGAGTATTTAACAAAAAAAAAAAAAAGGGATAATATAGATTGTATTAAAAAATGGTTAAATTTCACTTCTATATTGAATAACGGTACCACGAGTAAAAAAAGGACCTTAAAATAATATCTAGTGGTTAAACATTTTTTTTGATTATAAGTTTTTTTTTAAAGATAAAATAAAGAACAGATTGTGTGGTAAGCAAGGACATCATTAAGGAAACCATCTTGAATTTTCAAGCAATTAGGAATTCATTAGGAATTCATCTTTTTTTATGCAGGAGTACTTATAATTAAAGTATAAAAGATGTTTAAAATTTTTTATCGAAATGACAAATGAGAGTTGTTTAGTTAAAAATTTATTCACAGATGGTTATTAGATTAATTGAATTTTTTAAAGTACATACTCAACTAAATATTCAGGAATTATTTTTCAAAATTATATGATAACCTTGACATTCTTTAAATAGCTTTACGTAATTAGAGCAATTTTTTAATCAAAGGAAGTGGAACTGCGATATTTAAATTGTAATAAAAGATAGTATTAAAGAAAATTAAATAAGCCATTTATTTAATGTATTGCTTATTTAATCTGAATTCTAAAATTAAACCTGCATAAGTATAAGTATTCATTTTAAAACAGTATTTTTATAACCTTCCAATACAATATAATCGTTCACACGGAAATTGAAAAGTGTTCTAAATTGACAAATTACATGCATCCATAACTATAGCCTAAAAATATGCTAAAGTAAAACATCAATTAAAGGTAAAATAATTTTTCGGGGCCTCGGTGGTGTAATTATTAAGTATTTAGTTTATATAGTAATGAGTCATGACAACCAGTAATGACAGTTTGAAGTAATGAGCGGGTAGTGGTTAGTGGGTAAGTATTTGGCTAATATTAATGAATTATAACACCCTAAGCAACTTTTGACCCTAGGATCTCAAATTAAGAAAAGGGTTTTATGATTTCCTCAGATAAATGATGTAAAACAAAGATGTTAAAGAGTTTACTTCAAAATCAGAATAATACGATTTCCATTTACACGAATTCCAAGAGGGTTAAAAGGGTAATGTGTGTTACAAAACTTTAAATGCGAGTCTATCCGCTTTCAATTAACATGAAAATCTAGATTTTCTATCTAAAATTTAATAAAATAAGTATTTAAAACGGAAGGGACATTAATGAAAAAACGGGACGTTAATAGAACAACGGGACTTCTGGCACCTCACCGTTAGTATTATTCCAAAATCTAATGGGATTTATATCATATTAAAATATAAATAAATAAATAAGGTATAACTTTTCATAACGCAGATCTTAGTGGATTAAAATTGTACTGGATGATTTAACAGTGAGCAAATTCAAACTTTTTAGAAACTATTAGAACCGTAAACTTGTCAATTAAAGAAGCTTAAGGACAACTCAGAAAAACTAAGAATATAAAAGTTAAGTTGAAGTGTGGGTGAAGCTAATTATCCCCTTACAAAACCCTAAAACTTTATGATCATAGGTTCTTTAATATTATATTAACAAACTTTAACATAAAGCATGCTTACTGATTTCTTTTGGAGTTCTACAGCTCACTTCAACATAGAACTTATTTGCTATATTATTTTACCGAATTTCAATAATAAAAATTAAAACTTTAAAGTTAAAAAGATAATTTTTTTTTATAAATTATCCAAAAATTAGCAACCTGGAGTTTTTAACAATTTTAAGCAAAACTTAACTCCCATTTAATTTCAAGGTACATAATATTCTTAATATACACATGGTACACACCCTAGCACATGCCACAACACACGCCACTTCTTTTTATTACAACAAAAACCTAAGGTCGAAAATCTTTTTATATAATATCAACATTTTCTAGTAATATCAACAATTTAAAATTTCAGTTTAAGGTTAAAAATATCACGAATACATAAAAATTAAAAAGTTAAAGTTAAGATGATTTTAAAATCAATTAAAAATTTTTAGAAGGAGTTTGTTTAAACAAACAAACTATTACTAAAAACAAAATATATTAAAATTATCTTCCGGGCACTAAAATTCCTATACAATAAAGAACTCAAAAATGAACTTTTGAAACACTTTCAACCTCTTAACAAATCAATGGTATAAAAACATCATTTAAAATTAACCCAATAATCGGTAAGAGCACTTTATTAAATCTTTAAAAAGTTTCTTTCAAAATTTTAAAAGAAAAAAACAAACCAAGAAAATATTTTCAACATTTTTTAAGGCTATATAAATTAAAGCAACGCTAAGATTATTTAAAGGAAATTATGGTGAAATATTTCAATTTATATATTTTAAATTAAACAGCGAGGGAAATAAAACCTAAAACAACAAACCCTAATAGGAGTTATTTCGTTTTGAATAGAGAAATAAGGCCTAAATCCGAACTTCGGTTATATTTCAAATCTAAAGTGAAATAAGTCCTTAGTTTCTTTTATTAAATATTCTGGAAAAAGGGGCAATGCTTGACTATGAAATAAACCCAAATATATACTATAGAGAAAGACTCTTCAATGAAAATAAAATTCATAAAGTGACCGCATGCATAGCTGCGAGTATACCACCGAGCAAGACGCACTTACGTGGCACTGGTTTGGGGTGCCGTGCACAGGCGCGGTAAGAGAAGCAACAGGTTCATTTCTTCAAGATAAGTACGAAGGGTGTTGTGAAGAGAAGGACTGAAGCAGAACTAAGGAGTAGCTCGAAAAAAGGATATGAAGGCCACATCATTGACTATTACCACTGCTTCAAATTTGAAATTTGTTTAATATAATAATATATCAAATACTCGATAGGCTCGAGTGAATCGAGTACTAGCACTGAAGAAGTTTGCATGCCGTAGACGAAATTCGGGTATCTGTAAAATAAAAATTTTAGTGAAATTAAAAAGAAACTCCTCGTTTTTTATTTTTTTTTCAATAACATAATATTTTTAAAGTGAAATAAATCCTTAGGCTTTGATGAGGGCTGGAGCAAGGGCGAAAAGTAGTTAGAAGGTGTAGCCACGAGTATTACGGGTGCTGACTATAACCTTGGCTGCAAATATGGAATGACTAATATGACCATCCGGGAATTTCGCGAATTAGGCCTTAAGTACCTTTCAACTCAATTGTGTAAAAAGGCATATTTAACCTTATTGCTCTAGGCTTAATTTCCCCCTGCCTTTAAATTTTCTATTCTGTTTCAACAAATGTTAAAAATTTAATTTTGAATTTTTTATCAATATTCAAAACTTAAGCCAAAAAAACCACAAAAAGCAACCTAGAAAATTAAAACTTATTTTTTTGAGTAATACAGAAGTGTTTTACTACCGTTTAATAGTTTTAAAAAAAAAACAAAATACAATGATTATTACACTACTAGAATTTGAAATTAGTACACACAAAGAAAATACAAAAAAAAAAAACAAAAAATTGTACAAAATAATCTTGAAAGAATTTCGTTATCTTTGACACTTATAAAAACACCACAATAAAAAAAAAACGTGTTAAGTGAAGAATATAAACACTTCAACACTATGTAGTATAATAAATATATATATACCAAAATAAACAATATATAGTAAATATAGGGAGATGAAGACTGATTATATTGTCCCAGATAATGTAACAATCAAAATAAATTATAGATACAATAATAACAAAAACAACAAAATAATAAAAAAAAGATATAAAATCGTGCAATACATTTAAAATTACCTGAAAAAACTTTTTTTTTTATATTTAAACAATTACAGGTAAATTTGCAAAATAAAATTCCAAAATTTGTGTCTATTCACCTATATATATATATATACATATATATATTTACTATAATAATATTTAATCTTACTTAATAATTATACTGAAATATATATATTCATTCTGTTAGAGGTTAAAATGTTAAAATTTTATGTAATGTAAGTATAAATATATAAATTATATATATATGTATATTATATATATATATACATATATGTAAATATATAATTTAAATTGATATAAAAAGTTTATTCAGTACTACCATAAGGTTAAAAAAAGGCAAGGGCCCAACCGAATTCTTCACTTAGCTTCCTTAATTGCCTATCTACAATGCCTCTGTCCACATTGAAATGTGCATGACAGCGTTTTTTGACATTGTTTTGTTTTCATGAATTAAAAAATATTCAATAGTTAAAAGTTTATTGTGCAGCTATTTTGAATAATATTTATTTTTTTAATGACTGCGTAATGACTGCGACATGGTTGCGTCTATTGTCGACACTTTCATATAATTCCAAACATTTAACTTTTTTGACAGATAGTGTAGAGAGCGAAACGAAGGCGTTCCTTGTAGATAGGCTATTATTATTTACTTTTTTGTATGGAGGCTAAGCTGGGCCTCTCCTAGTTTCTACTCATAAGCATGTATGCAGTGGTATATAGCAGTGCAATTAATCAAGAAACACCATATTTATCTGGTACTCAAAATCTTCACTTATTTTAGACAATAGTTATAATTTAAAATATCTAAAATTTCTTACCTCCTAATTACAGTACTTAAAATTAATACTTTTTAAATTCTCAATTTTTGTTCACTTTTGTTTACGAAATTTCAATAGAAAAATTATACTTTGACAAATGTCAAAATAACTTTACCAAATAAAATTTACAAAATTAAATTTTGACAATTGAAAATAATTTAAAGCAATTATTAACACGAAACTCTTAAAGTTTCAAAAATTTGGAGAAGCAGCAGCCTTATTGTTTTAAACGCTTTGTTGCTGACGTATTAATGAAAGAAAAATAAGAGAAGTTTTAGGGTTAGATACAAAATCAAAGTTTCAACAGTTTTTTTTTATACGCGATATTTGTTTAAATTTGGCCATTATTGTGATAAATGCTTTATTGTTCATTATTTTCAATTTTTAGATTTAAAATTTTTTGGGATTTTGGAATTTTAAAGGATTATACGTTTGTATTTCGGATTTTATTACCGGCCCATTTAAATTATTTTCGATAATCTCAAATAAAATACGGTGAAATAATAGCAGACAAATTAAAGAACATAAATGTACATCGAATTACTGAATACTTTGTGTTTAGTTAAAAAATATTAATCCAAAAAACTGCTAATAAAAAAAAATGAATTTAAAATAAATTCTGAAAGAAATTAAAAAATTCGCAAAACATTTTAAGAGAAATATGCTTAAAAGTTTAACTTCGCGTTTAAAATTCAAAATCAGAACAACAAATCATTTACAATGATGGCCTAACAATTACAATAAACCAAACACCCTGTTAAAAACCTTGATTTAGTATTTAAGTTTAAAACTCCTCTTTTATAAATATTTAAATTAATAGGTCCGAAATAAAGTAATCCAAAGCATTGCTTAGTTCTTTGGTCTCCTAGGCAACACGAAATCATATGCAGATAATGCAATTTCATGTATAAATTGTAAATGCAATTGAATAGATACAACACTTTATAAATTTGCAAAATTTTTAACCCCTCGTACCTCTCTTATATTTACACAAACTTAGAGTTGAAATTTTTAGAGGCTCAAAATTTAGAATATTAAAATAGAAAACCTTATAAATTACCTAAAGAAAAATTATTATATTTTCCCTATATTTAAAAGCCTTGAGGGATTAAAACTTCAAATTGAACTATTTCTATTAAAAATACTATAAATTTTTAAAGGTCAAATAATATATTTTTGTAATGAAGTGTGATGTGCATAACGTGAAGAAGCCTAAAGGAAATAACAGTATAACAGTCTCCCCCTAATAATAACTAAGTCCACAAATCTATATTTAAAATGTAAAAAACGAAATTACCAAAATTGATTTAATAAAATAAACATATATTTCTATTTTGATAACTATTTACCTAAGTATTTCTTTCTTCAAATTGGACAAAATTAAGTTATTCCATTGTTGTCAAGATGATGACACTGAAAATTGTAAAACTTTAATTAGCGAGTTTAAAAAAAAAAGACACTCGAGTATTTTTGAACAAAAAAGTTTGTAATAGAGAACAATTCACTTTGTATGACGAAAGTTTCAATGTTTTTTTTTTTAAATAAAAGTGATAAATAGGTTTGTGTCATAGAATAAAAGAAATTAATTAATATATATATATATATATATTTAAGTACAATCAAAATTAATATATTATTATGATTTTAAAATTTACTGAGAAAAAATAATTTAGGAAATAACGAAGGTGGTTAATTTATTAAGAAAATATTCGCAATTAATTTTGATAGTTTAAATTGATTAATGTGCTGTTTAGTGTCTTATTCAAATATCTCATTAGGGAAATAACGTAAAAACTGAAGTTATATTTAAATTTTATACTTAAGAAATATTAAATGATCCAATTGATCCAATTGTGCAATTAGCTGGTTAAAATATTTCTTATAACATCCTCCATAATGCCAAATACTTAATGAAACAAATAGTAATTTAAGGAATCCAGCTTTGAAACTTGTTCTACGTCTCATGTGGCCTAAGACTATCCTATCTTAAGTACTAATTGCAAGTGAATTCATTTTAATGAATTAATTCTAATATTGGGGTAATTATAGGACAAATAATCAACTTAGTCATATAGTTTAGCATCAATTAGCAAGTGGAAATTGATTCCAAAAATTTAAAGTAATTTAAGTTTTCTATGTGGATATAAATATAAATTTAGCTAATTTATTCATTTTTTAAGTTTTTAAGCATAAAATTTTATTCAAAAATTAATTTTTATAAATATTGTATTGAAGAATCCTAAACAATACTTGACCAATTTGTCCAATTTCAAAGATTAACCTGAACTATTTAATTTATATATATACTTAATTTTTAACACATTTTCGAAAATTTTAGAAAAAATGTGACTTTTATATATAGTTTCACTATGTTTTCTACCTATTATATTTATGTTCTATCCCTTAGGAACTATGTTTTTCAAAATCTCTACACAGTTCAAAATAAAGAAATGAAACTTTAACTAGGGATAGATATCGCAAAGGAAATCATGTAAGAACAAGTCCTACTCGTTGCGGAACAGTCCCCCAAACTTAGATGACTCCTATAGTTAAAATGTTATACTTAACAAGAGTTCTATAAGGTATATTTTAAAAATTAAAGATATATATATATACGATGCTATACGATGTTAAAATTTACCGTTGTGTGAAACTCAATTTGTACAAGAAACTTTGACTTCTCATGTCTTCTAAACGACTCAAGTTAGAACCTAACAATTTTGGAAGTTATTAGATCCTTAAAAGTTAGTATCTTATGTTATTATTTAAGAGAATTTTTTTTTAATGCCCACCGTTAATTAAGAGCTGTAAAGGTTCAAACATTGATATTCTCTAATAAACATTTGTCCAAAATTTTTTCAAGTATTATACAAAAATTAAAGCTTCAATATAATATTTTAAAATGTGTCAAAGATTTTTCTCAATTTAAAGCGGTCTCTTTAAAATTGAAGAAAGTGTCTCTAAACTTTTAACCATTTAACCACACTTTAATTTCTTTAACCTGAAAATTTTCAAAAAACGAAGGGGTTAGATCTATGAGTTTCAGAACCTTCTTTATTCAAGGGTTAAAAGTGCTAAGTCTATTTTAAAAAATTAGAATTAAGACGATATTTAAACTTCCAAGGTTAAATGTTATCATTAACGCTCTAATATTTTATTTCGGCACATATTAACAGGTTTTCACTGAGCTTATATTCAAATGATGGATTCCCTACCACATACAATATGATAAGTGAGTGAACCTAACTTTCATTTTCAAGTGTGGTAGTAAACTTTATTTTAAATTATGATGTAAACTATTACGATATCAATTATATAAATTATATTTTTTTATAAGTGTTTAAACCTGAGACATTTCGATTGAAAAGCCGCCCATATAACCACTGAGCTAAAAGTTTTAAAAATAAATAAGATTGATTAAATAAATAAATTATAATATTATCAAATTATTTTTATACTAGCTGTTGGCCCGTCACAGAATGACAGAATGTTAATTGAAAGAAAACCTTTTTCTAATAAGAATTATTTCTAATTTCATTATATACATGTATATATATTGTATATCAATATTATTTTCTTAAATAAAGTCGAAACTGTTACATTTTGTAATACGTAGATTATATTTCGATTCTAGTAATTGATACACAAAAGAAAATGACTTATATAACTTCTTATTGTTTCTTAAAAATTTGAAGATGAATAATAAGTTATGTAGTCTACCTTTTGTATGTTTTAAATTTGATAAAATTTCGGGGTCGTAAGTTCAAATCCCTTCTTGGTGAACTTTTTTTTTTAATTTCAATTAATTTATTTTTTTATTCATTTACGTACTCAAATTTTAAATTTTTAAATTTAAATTCGATAAAATTGTTTGTTAAAAGATTTGAAATTTTTTTATAGGTTTATTTTGTTTCAATAATGATCTATTAACTTTATGTAGACATATTTTTAAAATGTTGCTAAGCTCTGTATATTGTTTCATAACCTTTGTTTAGATTCAAATCGAAATGCTTGTATGTTGCCAACATTCTACATTGACCTACTCAACATCTTTAATTATGTACCTATTTTTATGGACATAAAATTGAATTATGTATTGAGTTTTGCATTATCAAAAGCAAATTAAATTTTTGATTTTTTATATTATACCTACCTAGTTGAGTAAAAAAAATATATTTGCTTTGATTACTAAGGTGCAGTTCATTTGGCTTTATTTCAGGGATGAGATGAGGGAAGCTTTGAAATTGCTTTGAAACATTGCCTGCTTCATTTGCTTTCCAAAGCAAAAAGCAAGCAACGCAACAAAGCGTAAGTTTGGCCTTCGCCATTATTTCAGTTTTTAACTGAAACTAATGAAGACTTACTACAAAACTGTTCATGTGAAGCAAAGTCTTAGTTTTTTATACCAAAATGATTTACTATTTATTTAAAATTCTCAGAAAATCTTCCGTGATTTTTAAAACTGAAATCAATTTTTTCATAAACTAAAAAAATTTTTTTTTTGTTTATTTTTTTTTATTAAAAATTAATAAAATATTTTTTGGCCTGCTTATGATAATTTATGATATTTTATTTTCTAAAATAAAACACATTCAACAAAACATTAATATTTTATTTTTTAATAATTGAACACATCCAACAAAACACATTTAATTGAATGCGTTTGTTACACCTCATTCTAGACAAATATATTAATAATAATATTTTTTACCCAAAGTTCAGTATGAAACATTGTGTAGTTTAGGAAATGTGATTTTTTAGAAACCCTTGGTTATTTTTATCACTTGTATTCTTATTATTATGACTTTTAAAGTGAAAGTTTCTTCATTAACCTTAGTATTTAATCCGTTTATTATATTGTAAAATATCAAAATGTAAAACTTCCCCTTAAAAAAATGTAATATCAGATTCAGATATCAATTTAATTTTTATTCAGTCAATATATAATTAAATAAACTTAAGGTGAAAATTAAGGTTATTTGTATTAAAATTATGGTATCTTTAAATTAAATAAATAAAATATTTAAATTAAATAATAAATATTACTTAATTTGTATACTATATTATTAAAACTATGACTATGTAGTAACTTGTATTTTTAACTAAAGAATTATCTTAACCCCTAGGCAAAATTCTTATCATTATTTGTTAAAATACATCCAAATATATATTTATAAATCCAAAAATTTGTAATCAACTTCAAATATATTTTAATATATTTTAATATATATATATTGTATTTTAATATATATATATTTATTGTATTGATTTTAAATTAAATTCTTATATATTAAAAAATTTCTTGAAACAAAATAACTTTTAGTATAATATTTTTGAATCTTTAGATACTTACAATTATTTACTTGATCTCTGTAATTATACTTAGTTATAAATACTCATTAAAAAGCAAAAATTAATGTATATATATATAAATTTATTTTATGACCTAAATTATTATTATTTCAATATTTTTGAATTCTTAAAAACCTACAAATAAAAGGTTATCTTATTTATAAAACTTATACTTAGATACTTTCTACACTATAAATGTCATTTTCAATTTCTAATCATAATTTTAAAATAAAGACCAAGCTCTACCAAAACATATAATTGGCACTATAAAGAAATTTATACAATAATATTATATACTTATACATATCTTATATATGTACTAAATTATATAAATATTGTATACATTTTATACCCAAAACAAAAAGTTAAAATTATGCAAAAAAAAAAAAAAGTATTATGCAAATTTTGCAATAAAATCTGACCTTGTTGTATAATAGAAACTTGAAAAGTACAGTTACATGATAATGAAAATAAAAAGAAAACAAGTGATGAAAAAAAACAAGGGTTTCTAAAAAAGCACATATACAAAATTATATTGTATTACATACTGAGTTTAATTTTGGAAATATATATACACTGGTGAATAAGTTATTGCTTACTTATAAAATTTTTTAATTTTAAAGTTCTAATAGCCCTTCAATGGGGAAGGTGAGAAGGTTGCCCAACTTCTCAAGGATGTAACTTCATCTAACCCTCCCCCCCCACTTCCATTTTTTTAAGTTCTAAGAATTAAATTGTGAAAATTTGAAATTTTACTTAGAATTACATTATCTAAGTAAAAATAGGTAAAACTGAGAGACACTTTCTTCAATTTAAGGAACCGCTTTTAAATTTAAGAAAAACCTTTAACATATATGTTAAAATATAATGTTGGATATTTAAATTTTGTATAAGTATTAATAAAAAAAAAATTGGACAGGTTCAACACATTCAAGTTACAGGTGCTTAAAAATAGCAAAATTTCAATTTTCGAGCTTCTAAACAGAAGGCTTGACAAAAAAAATTTTGTTAACCGACTCCTATTAGTTTCTGTGGATCTAACTTCACCCAATCTAAAAAGATTCTAGCTTAAACCGTTTAGGAGATATTTGGGCCCAAAATTTTACGCAAAAATTGAGTTTTCTATAATGGTGAATTTTAGTACCGTATGGCAACCCTAAACATTTGTCTTTTAAAAATTTATAAAGTTTATAAAACTAGCTATCTTTTGCCGTTTTCAGATTGAAAATACACTTAACAGAACTCTTGTTATAACAATTTAAATATAGGGCTTTTTCCAACTTTGAGGGGCTGGAGCTCCGTAGCGGGTGGAACTACAACAAAAGTTTTTCCACGAAATAATTTTTTTTGCAATACCTACCCGTGGTTAAAATTTCTTTACTCTATTTCAAACGGTGTAAAAGTTTTGTAAACTTTCGGACGGACGGACAGAGTGAGGCTATATAGGCACATTTTTAGAAAATTTACAAAAAAAAAATTTTAATATGAATTTCAACCTACTATTCAAAAACATGTTATGCATAAATATACTTATATATATATATATATAAATTGCATGTCTTTTTTATTTTAAACAGATAAAATTCTTAAATTTATCCCTATATACATAACTTTGTCCTTGGTCATCCCTTAAAAATTGCTTTTATGTTAGAATGAATACATAAAGTTACTAGTTCAAATTTAAATATTAGGTACTTATATGCTTGCAGAAATGTAATTAATTGGTGTAAAATTTTATGTAAGCTAAAGGGCATTTTGCTAAGACTGTTCTTAAAAATTGGTAAATTAGTATTCGAAAAGGACTATTTCTGTTCAACTGTTAGGCTAATAAGTTTGTCTATAGCCATATATATATATTTGAACAGGGGGGTCGATTATATTTTAGAATTGCTATTAGAAATGATCTTAATAAATTCGCCACATACAATTTAAATATGAGATAATACTACGCCTTATAACTTGTTTAGAAACGAATTAGATTTTGAATAGATACTAATAATTGTAATAAATTTGTATTTGAGTTATTTATATGGTATTCTGCATCTGTGAGATATATTAATCAATTAAATTATTTGTTTAATTTGTTATATTAATGTATTTTTGTTAAAGATATAAAATTTAATTATTAATTGTTGATTTAGCCATTAATTTGAACCCAATTGCGGATGAAAGCTGCATCGAACCGAAAACCAGATAAAACCAGATTTTTCGCTTTCACTGAGATTCGAACCCGGGCCCCGCGCATTAAAAGCCACCACTCTAACCACTATGCCAACCAGCTGTAAATCTATTTAAAACCGGATTTAAGTATCTGAAGTGATTGTAAATGTAATAAAAAACAAAAATGTGAAGTACGTATATCAATGAATAGTCATCATTTTTTTCATAAGTTCCATGTTATTACGAGGTTCAAAGACATTTAAAAAATCGAACTCAAAAAAGGACAGTTGAAAAATATAAATACAGACGAAAAATATGATCATAAGTACTTAATTTTTAAAACAATATGTCCAATTATTATAACAGATTTAAGCAAGCTTTATCAGTCTTTAAGCATAGATTCCATATAGACATACTTAAAAGTAAGAACCTGCAACTCCAATTAATACAGCAATCTAGAACACTTTTTTTTTTGCTTTTTTAATTAACTCCTAAATGCTAAAATGGTAGGCTAATAAGCCTTGGTTACCAATATCACATGAAGGAAAGTATTAAAAGGCAGCACACTGAAATATTTATAACTATGAATTTTAAAAGTGTTGAAGTCATCAAGCCTAGTTAAGGCTACTTACTTTAAAGATCAGAACAAACTTGCTAAATGAACTTTACTGCACCATAATCATTAGCCCAGTATCGACTTGTGCTTTCACTATCTCTTTATATTATATATTTTTTAACAATTCAACAAAATAGTGTGCACTATCTTGTTTAAAATAAGTTTTTAGCACATCTTAAAAAAATTTTGAAAAAAATGTGCCCATGTGTCGCTCTTTCGGACTGTCTGTTTATGTGTTTTTAAAGCTTTTACACCGTTTGAAATAAAGAAAGCAAATTTCTAATATGGGTTCGTGTTGGAAACAAATTAATTTCATAGAAGAACATTACTTGATATGGAGCTAGAGCCTTTTAAAGTCCGGAAAAAACCCTATATTTAAATTATTATAACAAAAGTTCTCTAAAAGTTATATTTTTAATCTGGAAACGCCAAACAATAGCTCTACTTTTTTAAGCTTTATTAATATATGTAACATTTATATGAAATTGTTTATAGGGTTGCCAATAGTACTTTAATTTGATTTAAACAAAATTCTTGATCTCTCATAGCTTCCAAACAGTTTGAACTAAGAAGTTTTAGTTTTTAAAGCAGTTAGAACCTTAAAATAAATAAGAGACTTTATGAAAAGGTTTTAGCATGGCCCTCCTAAACACTGAAAAACCTCTAACTCAAATACCTCTCCAAATTTTTTAAAAGTAATATCCCTCAAAATTTTTTGAAAATGTGCTTTTTTAAAAACCCTTGTTATTTTTTATTACTTATTTCTTTTACTTTCAACTTTTTTTTGGTCTAACTGGATTTTTTACTGTACATTGGTAACAAAAACTGACCCCTTTTTTAAAAAAAGTTTTTAAATTATTCTTTAAGAAGTGAAAAGAACAAAAATAAAATTTTCAAATAAGTACTGAAAAGATAAGGTATATATAAATATATACATATATCTATATAAATGACTCATATTATAAAAACTCTTTAGAATTTACATATTCAATTCAGTGTTAATGAATTCTTCATCTGGAAGTAAAAAAAAAAGAAGTTAACTTTTAATAATAATAAAGTGAATATTATATTAAAAACCAAACTAAATAAAAAAGTTAATTGCTCTTAACAGAAGCAATAAAATAAAAAAAAAATCATTCAAGGTCAAAATTTAAAATCATGTACAACTTATTCAACTATTATATGTATCATGTATGCAAATCCACTGGGTTTTACTTTTTTTCATCTCCTGAATTTTTTTAAAAATGTTTGCAAAATGTTTTAAAAGATATTTTAAGAACAATGTGGGGTGAGGAAGAAGTTAAAAAATTTCAATCAAATTTTTAAGTGAATCATCAAAAATATTTAAATTGACTTTGAACATAAAAGGGGCGAATAAATTCACAATAGTAAAACTTAGACAGAAAAATGAATATCTGTACAAAGTACATCTAATACAAGTAAAACGAGGAAGAGTGTAGTAGAGTAGACTGTGTCAACTCTGGGATACCCGTATGACCGTAATATAAGCATTATATCATCCGGTTAATTACTTTTGGCAAAATTTCAAACATGCAGCTTTATTAAGTTTAGTGGAATACTCATATAAAAGGAGTTGTATGGCAGCTACTTGAACTTTCAGTAATAGACCAACCAAATTTTCCTGTAACTTTGGCCATTACACTAAACTATTTTTGGCAAAATTTCTGACAGCTAGCTTTATTAGGTGTAATGTAATGCTCATATAAAAGAAGGAGTTGTATGGTAGCTACTCGAACCCTCTGCAGTAGACCAACCAAATTTCGCAGAAACTTTGGCCATTACACTAAACTATTCTTAGCTAAATTTCAGACACCCAGCTTCAGTAGGTGGAGAGTAATGCTCATATAAAATAAGAAGTTGTATGGCAGCTACTCGAACCCACTGCAGTAGACCAACCAAATTTTGCAGAAACTTTGGCCATAAAACTAAACTACTTTTGACAAAATTTAAGACACGCAGTTGTAATAGGTACAGAGTAATGCTCATATAAAAAAAGAAGTTGTATGGCAGCTACCCGAATCCATGGACCAAAATGGCTGGATTTAAATAGCGATGACGGCTATTGCAAAAAAACGAATTTGCGAAAATTTCAAGATCCTAGCTCCTTTAGTTTTTGAGTTATCGTGCGGACGGACGGACGGACAGACGGACGGACATACATAGCTAAATCGATTTATTTTTCGATTCTGATCCGATCCATACACTTGAGTCTATATCTACCCCCCCCTCCTTCTCTGCGTCACAAACGTAATGGCAAATTTATTATACCCTTTGACTATATAGTCATACGGGTATAAAAAGGGTTAGAATATTTTAATTTGAGTTTTCAATCAAATTTTTTGAAATAAAAACCATCAAAGTTAAAATACATAAAGGGTGTTTTAATTGCAAATTATATAAATTATGTGTACAAAAATTGGTTTAAAAGAATAATGTTTATATTGTTGGGTTTTGATTTTAATTTAAATATAGTTACTACAGATTCAGGGTGATTTTAATTATTTAAACATATATAAACTTTGACTTAAAATATATTATATGAAAAAAAAAAAAAACAGTTTTTTAATATCTACTTATATTGAGTTTTCTTAATTTATACATTGAGTATTAAACTAAGAAGATATATACAAATGATACTTAGATTATTAAAAGATTGGAAATTTAAATTAAAAACGAGGAAGAGTGTAGTAGAGTAGACTGTGTCAACTCTGGGATACCCGTATGACCGTAACATATACATTATATCATCCGGTTAATTATTTTTGGCTTTATTAAGTGTAGTGGAATACTCATATAAAATAAAGAGTTGTATGGCAGCTACTCGAACCCTCTGCAGCAGACCAACCAAATTTTGCAGAAACTTTGGCCATCACACTAAAAAATTGTTGGCAAAAATTCAGACACCCAGCTTCATTAGGTGGAGAGTAATGCTCATATCAAATAAGAAGTTGTATGGCAGCTACTCGAACCCACTCCACTAGACCAACCAAATTTTGCAGAAACTTTGGCCATAAAACTAAACTACTTTTGGCAAAATTTCAGACACGCAGCTGTAATAGGTACAGAGTAATGCTCATATAAAAGACGAAGTTGTATGGCAGCTACCTGAACCCATGGACCAAAATGGCTGGATTTAAATAGCGATGACGGCTATTGCAAAAAAATGAATTTGCGAAAATTTCAAGATCCTAGCTCCTTTAGTTTTTGAGTTATCGTGCGGACGGACGGACGGACAGACGGACGGACGGACAGACGGACGGACAGACGGACGGACGGACAGACGGACGGACGGACAGACGGGCGGACGGACGGACAGACGGACGGACATACATAGCTAAATCGATTTATTTTTCGATTCTGATCCGATCCATACACTTGAGTCTATATCTACCCTCCCTCCTTATCTGCGTCACAAACGTAATGGCAAATTTATTATACCCTTTGACTATATAGTCATACGGGTATAATAAAATCAAGTGTTAATGTTTAAATTTAAAGATAAAATAAGGGTAAGGTAACTTAAGTATGTACTTTAATTCAAAAATGAGTACATTGTATTAAATAATTTATATACAATATAAATTATTATACCTTAAGGTCAAATATTTTTGCAATTTTATGTACTTTGATGTATTATATTATATAATATACATCAATAAGTGCTCTTACGATAATTCAAAGTACCCCAGTTTTTCTTCAATTATAGAGTCAACGAATTTAAACTGTTCAAAATATACAAAATAGAAAAACAATTCAATTAAGAACTCCATGATAATACAGAAGCTTCGATAATACTGTTCTGTAAAAAAGGTAACGGAGTACTTAGGATACCACAAATTAATTGGCACATTTAATAATAATGTATTAAGAGGGTGTTTAAGAGAAAATAATTTTGAGCCATAAAATAAGGTCCTGAGAATTAAAGCCCTCAGAGATAGCAAAACTTGAGAAATCAGAATCTGGTGTGTTATTTCTCTTCAAAAGTCGAAAGTTACTAAAATTATTATGATAAAAAGCACCAAGGGGTTTTATTTTGCAGGGCCTTAATTTATGTCTCCTAATATTTTATACCAAATGTTGAAAAAAATACCCTGGAAATAGGGTATTAACTGAAATCTTATTCAAAATATAGCGAAACTTAGCTTGAAAAATGATAAAAACACATTTAATAACACTTCAATAATTTTATTGGCAAGGTTGAAGTTAGATTGTAATTTCTAATATTGTGTACGTATGTACACGTTTTTATTCCCTCACTATAATTTAAGGTAAAATTTTAAGTTACAATATAATAAATTAATTTTATTGCATAATTTTAGGATGAAATCTGGCGCAGTAAAAATAAAGGCATATCAAAGAATTGAAATCGGGTTTGTATAATGTTTTTCGGAATTTTAAATGAATTTATATTTAATGATATTTACCTTTATAAATGTCACAAATATAACTCAAAGTTAACTCTAATTAACAGCTTTAAAGTGAATACAATAAATTAACTAAGTAAAAGTTAGCCCGAAAACAACATCGCCAACGCTCAGTTACATATTTGAAAATGTACAACTACTAAAATGTTCATGGTGTGAACTAGATTTAACTAAATATCATATATAATAATGGAGTGCATTAATGAAATATACACAGTTTCTATAGAAAAATTGAAATGCCTCTAATCAGAGGACTTTCGAAAACTAAAGAAAGGAATTAATCTACATGGAATTTTGGATAACATTTTAAACAAGTAGAACACAATACATTTTAAAATAACAAATCAAAAACAATTCAGCCTTACGCTTATATCTAAACAGTCTTAGATTAAAACAAGAAATATTTTAGATTTTTAATAATATTAATTTATTAGATTCAATTATTAAATTAAATTAATGCACATGGCATTTTAGAAATACAAATAATTTTATCAATTTCAAATAACACAAATTTCATTTTCTTTAATTTGCACTTGCAGTTATATGCAATTTTCTTATCAATTTCTAATCCTTCAACACTAGTTTTTCACTAGTAAACAATACGCAACGCATTAAATAGAAAGAGATAGCAGAATAAAAACAAAAAGACTGAAAGTCTTATCCAGATGACCTCATTTTGTCTCGTTAATTTCAATTTATATTATGTTGATTTTATTATAATGATTTTTTTTTATATATTCTATTTTCTATTATTTTCTTTCTCTCTACATATATCTATCTCTTTTTTTTTTAATTTTTTCTAATTTATAACCAACTGATTTATACTAAAAAAAAAAATAATAAAAAACAACTATTTAAGAGAGGAAAAGCTGCAATCATCATCATAACTTACAATCATTTACCATTCTAACAATTTAGTACCACATTACAGCTAGTACTATGTACTCGTATGTACTACATAGTACTACAATGCTACAACTATTACTTTAAGTATTGGAACATACAAAATTGTTATGAACCTTATGGAACTCCTATAAACAAATGGGAATTTGTAGTTTTTGCAACTATAAAAACTCAGATAAATTTACTATTTACTTATCCAGGATAAGTTTTCAGTTCTATGTTGAACCCCTTCTGCTTTTTTGTAATACCCAGTAAACTTTATTCATTATTTATGTAAACAGATTTACTTGATTTGATTGTAAAAAAAAACATAAATATATTTTGCGTGTAAAATTTTTATAGTTAAAAAATACATAAGTTTATGGACCGTTTTTTGTTAGATTTTTTATTTCAAGAATGTGAAGTGAAAAAAAGTTTTACTACTACTTATATGGTAAAAAATTTACCAATTTAAGGTCTGCAATGGAAAAGTTCCGAGTACAATAAAATTTTAAACTGATTTTCATTTTAACCGTGGGAATTTATTAATAAATCAGTTCTTTATTAATAAAAATTTTAAATGCAAAAGTTGATTTAAGACTTATTAGAAATTAAAGCAAAGACGAAGTTTTAGAAATTAATTATGTTAAATTGATTATACATGAAACGGCCCTCAAGCAACTGCCTATGACGACGTGACAAAAATTTCCGAGTCATAAGACCCCAAAGGATTTTTGGCTCACTTATCAAAATTATAATTTTCAGAGTCCTTTTAAATATATTTTAAGTGTCTAAAGTTCAACTGTTAGGCTAAAAAGCCGTCTGTCTTGTGTTAGGTACATTTTGGAACGGGAGAAATATTATGTATGTACTTATTGTTAGAATAGGTCTTAATGAACTCCATTCTTATAATTTAAACATGAGGTAGAAACTACTGGGCCTTATAGCACATAGAAGCGTCTTCTTCTTTATAATAGAATTTTAAATATTGTAATAATATTATATTGCATTATAAGATATTTCCATTACTGTGAGTTATATTATTAAATTAAGATATTTGTTTATATCTTGCACATTTATATATATTTTGTATATGTATATATTTTTTTATTAATGCATTTTTTTATTAATGATATATAATTATTAATTTTTTGGAGTCATAAAACCCTGGAGGACTTTTGATTCAGGGACGTTTGTCATATCGTCACTGCCTATAAATCTAGACTTTGAATCTGTTAAAACAAGAAAAATACTTAAAGCATTTGAATAAATACATATTTATTTATTTAATCAACTAGTATCCAAGCTTTATATGGAATTACAATAACAAACATTTGCTTTAAATTAACACTTAAATTCCATTCTTTTCAAACTTCATAACAAAATATTTGATTAAGCTGCTATTTAAAGTCTTTGAAGTGCCTTAACAGCTGTAGTGAATTTACATTTATAATCTAATAAGTATACTTATAATAACTAATACCGATTACAATTTCAATATTAGTACCCATATTCTGAACATTAACTTTTAACGATATTTAAGTAAATGTAAATTTTTTACATTTCATTGAACTATATATAGGTAAGCAAACCTTTATACCAAGGCACCTTTTTTCTAATATACTCAATACGTCACTGAAAAAACTGAATTAATTTTTTTATTCTATCAATAAATATTAACTATACCTATGCAATATAGTCAATATTCGGAAATCCCCTTAAAAAAAATTTCCTATTTTCATTAAGCATTTTTTGCATTTTATTAAAAAATTCAGGAAATTGAAAAAGAATAACGGTAAAGAAATTACAAAATGTTATAAAACTTATAACTTTAAAATATTTAAATTCAATTATGAGAAATATAAAATCAATAATTGACTTATATATATACCTAAGTATTATACAACTAAATATACTTGTTCAAAATTTGAAAAAAGGGGTAAGGTAAGTAAAGACTATAAGGTTATTTGAATTTTTTAGTAAAATAAAATTACGCTTAATTTCAAGTTTAAGATGAAAGGAAAACTTAATTTTTTTTATTATATAAGAAAAATTATTTGAAACTTTCCCTGGAAGGGTTTGGTTTCTTTCTTTAAATGTTTGCTTAATATTTAGAGCCTCGATGGTATAGCAGATAAGTGTGTTTATTTTAGAGTTGGCGATAAGTCATAATATAAATCGATATAAACGCACTACTGCATTTGAATAAATTCTATTTATTCTAGAATCTTGCAGTATTTCTGTTTATATATGTGAGTTATATTGTTCAATTAAAATATTTTTGGTATATATTTTATTATTGTTATTAATTATGCCTTCAATTTGAGCCCAAAGGTGAATTGAATTTCCACTTTTACTAAGATTCCAAACCAGGTCCCATGAATGACAGATCCGAACTCTAACATCATGCCAACCAACTCCATTTACAATTGGAACTTCACGAAAAAGAATTTATTTCTCCCAAACAATTTCAAACTTTTCTAAATCCAAACATTCGATACTCCGATTTCTAATGGACTTTTAAAGAATGCAGATCATTTCTGCATTTAAGGAACGTGTACACATAATTTTAGTTTTTTTTTTACAAAACAAATTTGTATAATAAAATTTTATGATAGAAAGAGAGAGGAATAATACTATTCGTACATTTTTGAAAGCAAAAGAAAATAAGAAATAAAGTCAGATTTTATATTTTCTTAAGTAAATTTTATGTTTTCAATAAAAAAATAAAAACCAATATTAAATATTTTACTTTTTTTTTAAATATAGTAAATTTAACAAGTCAAGTGAAGTGATTTTAAGATTAAAATTTTTATAATAAAGAAAAAGTTTTTTACTTTTACTTAATTTTCTTTATTATTATTTTCTTTTATAAAAAAAATAACAAAGTTAATATTAAGTAATCTTTGAGCAAGTAACAAGTGAGTCAAAAAAACAAGGAATTGTAAAAAATATACTATAAAAATTGTAAAAATTTGACTTCTCAATTTATTTAGAAGTATTTCTGAACACTTATATAACAAACAATAAATTTTAGTCTCAACCTACTTTTAAGGTCTAAGTACTATTTTCTTCAGTATTAATACTTAAAATTTTGCAGGTTTAACACACGTCTATGTTATATTGTCAATATGTCACTTGATTATATATTAGGTGAAAGCATTATCATTTGACTGAATGAATTTTAAACTACATTTCATTTGACTAACATTATACAAAGGCTCCTTATGACATGCTTCTTTCAAAATCGTATTATTTTTAAATCTGTTATATTCCAACTTTTAATTTGAATTATACCTTCAAATTAAAAATTAGAATATGGGTATATGATCTTTTGTCCTTAATTAACGTTAGAGGTCAGAAGGCAATGAGATACCGTCCTATCCAACCATAAACGATGCCAAAAATAATTTTTTTGTGTAGCTACTTTTATGGTTCTCTTAATCATAAAGCTTCTGAGCTCCGGGGGAAGTATGGTGGCAAAGCTATAACTTAAGGGAATTGACTAAAGGGAATCACCATAGGTGGGAATTATATAATATTTTGACAATTTACGAAAGTACTCACTGACTTTTGAAAAGGTTTCTTCGATGGATTAATTATACCAAGATGAAAGTAAATTCACATATACAAAAATATAGGAAACTACTATCTTGACACAAACAAATAAAAAAATTTTTCAAATTTCACGAATATCAAACAATTTATGTACATTATCATATTGAAGGTTCAACTTCTTTTATAGGGTTTTGATTACAAGACTATTTCTGAGTGTTAGTTCATTTACATCCTTGACTATGAATTTCTGAAAATTCATAGGTACAAAGTTAGTCATGAATTTTAAACTCCAAATCTAAGAAAAATAATAACATCAATAGTATATAATAAAAAATATTATTTAAAAATATAAATATTACAATAAAAATAAATAAAAAAATGTGATTTTATACAATATTTTATATTTCTTTTAAGGAACTTTTTAACATTAATTTTTTCCCTGGGATTTAAGGATTCAACGACGAAATATTTTATATTCATACAAACACACACAAAATAAAATGTATGTTAATTAAATAATAAGTTTTATAAAGCAAATACTGTTTAAGTTAACTATAGTACTTACTTAATAAATATTAAAAAAGTTTTTTAATTTAAAACCCAAATTTTAACAATAGTTCATATAAACTATATTTAATTTTTAATTAAATTTCAATTGTTAATTAATTTTTAATTAGAATGAATTTTTGATCTAATTTCAATTATAATTACAGTATTAAAGAAGAAAAATGCATTGGATTTCTTGACTCCAAAAAAATTAAATAGTAAAACCTCAGTGTTAAAATTAATTTGTCTTACAAATTTTCATAAGATTAAAAAACACTTTCCAAATTAATATAAATTGGAGGGATTGGAGGGACATACATAACAGGCAGTAATAATGACAAATTATAACAGCTCTAACTTTCATATTTTAGATTCACAATCTTGCCTAACACTTTATTATAATCAATTCAAGTTGACTTGGTCTATTATTTGTAATTAGATGTTATTTTTGTACTTAATAGCCCTAAACCAAGATATAATTTTATTTCTTAGTTAGTGTTGTTGAAAAATATCCAAAACCACCCAGATAATCTTTCAAATTTCGTCTGAATTGTATCAGCCATTCACCAACCAAAATCACAATTTCCAAATTTTAAAATAATACAATGTACTTTTTTATATATATACTTACCTAAATTCAAATAAAACAGCTTTCTTCGAAGGATTAATGGTGATTATACCAAGATGAAATTAAATCCTCATAATTATAATTAAAAATATTGGCATACCCCATGTATCAATCCGTATGTAACCTTTACAAATAAAAATATTAAAAATTTCACGTACTTATATCAAAAATACAAACTCTCAGTTTTTCAATCAATTTCCAGTTTTTTTAACCAATTCATATACATTACATATTTAAGGTCGAACATCTTTTATAGGGTCTTGATTGTACAACTATTTCTGAACTTCAGTTCATTGAAATCCTTTACAATAAATTTTTGAAAATTCATAGTTACAAACAACACAAAGTTAATCAGGGACTTTAAACTCCAAATCTAAATCAAACAATAATATTACTAATATATAAATTGGAAGAGCTTGTACATGAAGATTAGTAATCAAAAATTATATAAAATAAAGCGAAAAATAGGAAATAACACATTAAGACTCAAACTAATCTTTAGGGGAAGAATTTTCTATTTTTTAACCAAATCGTTTCTTCAATTACTTTTTTAAACTCTTAGTTACCGCTCTTTTTTTTAATTAACTACTTTTAATTAGTTTAATTAGTTATTATTGGAATACTTATTAATCAGTATTTATATAGACATTAGATTTCATTATTTTCTTTCCACAACAAATATTTTATTTTTCATTTTTAATCTTTGTAATAATTGTTTATTGATTGTGTATAATTACTATTAAAACTAAAATTACTGATTTTCAAATAGTAATCATTCTCTGTAATGATAATTAAAAAAAAACTAATAATAAATCAGATAAGCTTTTTATTTCATAATTATATCAAAAAAAAATTGATCGTTAATTTTTTTCTAAGAGCATTTTCCTTTTTATAAAAAAGTTTCATTTTCCAAATAAAAAAAAAATTCAAAATTGAAAATTGAAAATTTTATTTTTTTCTAGTAAAATGAAAAATTCCATCATAGCAAATTTTGAATTTATATTGAAAAAAAAGACATCAAATGAAAATGAAAAATTCAATGCAATTTTTAAATAAGAAATTTAAAAATAAAAAAAATATTTCCATTCTTTGCCATAAAATCTAAATGGAAAATGTTCACAAAAGAAATTCCAAGGAAAATACAAACAAATACAAGTATATATATCTATAAATAAAATTCGAAAGGAAAAGTTTTTTTTAAAAGTAAAATTTTGTAAACTACAACTAGTTACAGTAAAGGAATTAAATTTTTATTTAAAAATAATAAAAATTTTCTTTGAAGAGATTTATTAAAAATTATCAAAAACAATGTTTTTATTTATAAACTTTATCTTAGCTCAACCTATTATTGACCCACAATGCAAGTTCCTATTCCTTTTCATTTTCATTTAAATCTTCTATTTATAGATTTTAAAGTTTTTAAGTTATGTCTAAAATATCTAAATTTATATCCAACCGATGGCGCAGTGTTTGGCCTTTCAAACGAAGGGTGTTGAGTTCAAACCCCGATCAAATTTTTTTTATATCATAAAAGAGGCCAACATTTCAAATTAGAAGCAGGGAGTACTAGCACCTGTTCTATTCAAGTACCTTTGTACTTAATAAATTATTAAATCTAAATTTATTTGACTATTTGATTACTCGTTTTTTTTATTACTGTTATCACATGTGTTTAAAACACCTTTTGAATTTATATTTAACCAAATTGATTACTCTGTTCCGATTCCATAAAAAATACGTTCAGTTCATTTCCCGGTTAAATTTGACGCGTCTAACAAAAGCTGTAAAATATTTGAGAAAAATAATGTCAAAGTCCTCTGATTACGATTTTAATATGCAGACAGGGAAATATTTTGTATTAGGGTCTGCATCTGATTGCCATGAATATTTTTATAATGGTACTTAGTGACGTTACCAACATTTAATAGAAAAAAACTTTAAATGACCATGTGTATGACCATATGTATATACTTATTATGTATAATTAATAATGCCCCGCAGGCAGATAAATAAAAAATCATTCTTGGAATCAATGAAATCCATAACGAGTCCAAAATTCAATAATTTTTTAGTATTAAAAGCTAACTACAAATGGTATTTATTTTTTTTATAAATAACTTGTATTAAAAACTAATTACTTACTATTTATATTTCCTCTTTAGGCTAGGAGGAAAAACGGTTACTAACCAGAAGTCGAACTAACGGGATTTTAAAAAAATTTCAGTCTATACGATTCTGTAAAAGAAAAAATAACTAGGATATGTAAGTGCCCAAAAATTTAATATCAGTTTTTAGTCACAAAGGGACATTTCCAATCATTTTAATTCCAGTTAAAAACTCTTATGACCTGAGCTTGGAAACTCTTGAGGCTCCAATGTACACTTCTTCACTTAAAAACATGTGCTTAACCACATTGCCACTTTTTTACCCAACTCAATATACAAATTTAAAAAAAATTTTTTTAAATAAAAAAAATTGCATACTTTTAGGATAATTTTATTTTTAGAAAATAACGAACACTTTAAAATATTATCGAATGCCTGTTTTTGAATTTCCAAGTTATTTTTTATGTTAACTTAAAATCTAACCTACTAAACTATTTATTAAAAACCTAAAAACCTTTGAAATACATTTTTATATTATACATATATATGTACATATGTATTTATATACTAAGTATATTATAATTATCTCTTCAATTATTTCTTTTTATTGGTTTCTAATCAGGCTTAAAACAATCATTATTTATTACTTACTTATATCTTTTGTTTTGAAGTGATACTATACAATGTAATTCAATCATTTCAATAAACCATATGAGAGTATTCAATATATATTCAATAAATTGCACTCATTCATTCAGTTTGCATTAAAAACAAATACGAGTAGTAAGTAATTTTTATGGAAAAATTGATATAACTCTTTTACATATACTTTTACTCTATTACATACATATATTACATTCAAATAAATTTGAGATTCAACATTTTCCTATTTGGGATTTTTCTTGCATTCAGTAGAAAATTCAAAAAAAAAACTAAAAATTAGAAAAATCTTGGTTGGTATTACCAGAATCTGATTAAATTGCTTTTATTTCTGTTCTGAAAAATATAAATGATGAAAATAAATAATAGTAATTAAAATGCCATAAGTATAACTATAGAAACAATTCTCCCAAATCCTTTGATCAATCAAAAAAAAGGATTAAAACAGAAAGTATTGAACATAGAATATATTAGGGTTGCCAGATAACTCGTATGAAATATTATTTTATTAGGATCAGTTATTAAAAGGTTTCAAGTTACAAATTTTCAATTGGAAGGAAAAGTACTGAAAAATTTATGGATGAGCAAATATATAGATTTTATAACTATATACTTTTCCCTCTATTTTGGTTCTTTTTTAAATGAAATTGGTCTATTTTCAAATTAATTCGGTATTTTTTCAAATTAAATTGAACTATTTTCAAATAAATTTGATCTAATTTCAAATTAAATTGGTCCTTTTTTTAAAATCTCCTCGTATCTTGGGATTAAAAAGTCGGACTTACATAATTTGAAAAACCTAGTCCTCATTTCGGTAATAGAAACAAAACGAGTTTAGGGGACTACTGTAGGCTTATGTTTAGTGGAAATTTTTTTGCCTAGGCTTAAGAGGTCAAACTAATTTAAGCTATATTTAGGTTTTACTATAAAATCATTGAATTGATCCAAGAAATGGATCAAAAAACGAAGCTAATTAAAAAAAAAACCAATTAAATTTGAAAAATTTTGAAAAATTAGGGCTACATAAGTGTTTGTATTTGAAAAAAGATCAAATTCATTTGAAAATGGACAAACACCATTTGAAAAAGGACCAAGTTTATGTGAAAATCGTACATTTAATCAAAATGGAAAACATTTTTCTTAAATTATTGAAAATTGTTTTTATTTATAATTGTATTATTTTGAAATTTAAATTTTTGTAAGTCTTATAATACAGCTGATGGTAACCCCATAATATATATATGATTGTATAATATATATACACTTGTATAATTAAATAAAAATATTATAGAAAAATAAAAAAATTGTTTTTTAGTTTTGTTTCAAAATTAAAATGTCAATTGCACAATAATAATAAATAGATTGTCATTTTGTTAATTCTAAAATTTATCTTTAATAATTGAAACTTTTGGTTTTTCTTTTCATATCAAAAGAATAAAAACGTATTGATTTATCTTTTTATTTAATAAATGTCAAAAAAAAAATTGAAAAATATTGGAAAGTATCTATTATCCCATTTCTTTATATTTTTGAATTTTTTTTAATTATAGCAATTGAAATTTCATTTTCAATTATTTGTAAGTGTAGAAATTTTAGCTTTTATAGTATAAATATAGATGAGATTATGGTAAAATTAATTTTAAAACAAAGGTAATATATCCTTCGGTATATATAGTAAGGATCAAATATAAAATTAGTTGTAATAAAGCAATTATTATCAATTGATTGAAAACAATGGGGTATAAGTAATAATCGTTCTCTGTGAATTTCACCAATATAAATTTAGTTGATTTTTAAGGAAACAAAGGGAATTTTATTGTATTTGAAAGCTGAATCCAAATTGTACTTACAAATTAATGTTAATGGACCAAAATCTATAATCTCTAATAAAATCTATATGCGAGCAAAGATTAGGTATGTATTGTAATGGTAAATCTATTAAAAATTCTCTACCTAATAAAGTATTTTTAGAAACTTGATGTTAAATCCTTTTTAAAAAATCTCGAATTTAAATTTTGCGGAAAAAATCCCAAATGTTATAAAATCTTACCTAAAATCGAGATTTTATATTATTTGAGACTTTGGTATTTTAGGAATATTTTTTTTTCAAGATTTTAAATCATTCTGGACTTTTATTTTCAGGGTTTTTTTTTTCAGTAAAGAGTCATTGACCCAATTTTTAATACTATTTTCCAATCACAAAATGGTTGTTCTAAAATATTATTTTAAACCTAAAATAAATAAAAAGCACGTGAAACCACGGATGGCAGACTTAGAAAATATTATGTTAATAGTGTATTGCCTCAAAAAATAAGGAATTGAAACAATTATTTGACCACTGATATCAAAGTATCTAATTTGTCAAAGCTCGGATTAGTTTTATTTTTTTCTCAATCTAAAGTCTATTTAAAATTATTGACTAAAATTACTGAATCTCTTCTTAAAAGAAAATTCCCATGATTATGTAATTGTATGTCAAAATTTGGACCTTTTTCACAGGAAATTTTAATTCTTTTTTTAAAACGTCCCCCTTTTTTGGGATTCAGAAGTCAAACTGACATAATTTAAAAATATAGTCCCAAAAATTGGTTTTTAAATTAATGCTTAAGGGTTGAACTTTTTTAATTTTTGTGCTGCACTTAAATTCTACTATAAAATTGGTGATATGTTTTATACAAATATCCAACTACTGCATCCCAAGAAACGGGCCTGATAAAAAAAAAACAACAATTTTATTTAAATATTTAGGAGTAAGCATTTGTATTTAAAAAAAAAGACCAAATTTTTTTGAAATAAGTTAAATATCATGCAAAAAAAAGCACAATGTTAATCTGAAAATGATTAGCTCCTTCATAGACAACAACTATTGTCATTACTTTAACAGACCTTAAAAAAGTTAATATATCTTATTATCATCAGAAACCAAAAACTAAATAGCAGATAACATTTAAAATTAAGTGTTCAATTATTTCTGAAAATCAGGACCAAAAAATTCTTAACTATAAAACTTATTATTCATTATTTATTTTGATATATATAAAAAGATATATACAAATACAATAAAGAACTTAAAATACAAATAAAATAAAATGAGTTAATAAAAAGTTTAAAAACAAAAAAACCAGGACTCATTTTGAAAAAAATAAAATTGAAAAACTTTATTTACACAAAAATCTATAAAAATAACCATTTTAACATGGTATACTTTTTGACACTTTAAATATTTCATATATGCTCAAATATACCTATATATATACATATATACACATATACTTATATGTATACATAAGAAATGTTAAATATTTTCATGGGTAAATTTAAAACTACATTACAATCACCACGTGAAGACCAAAATTAAAATTTTTAAACAAAATTGGAAAGTTTTATTAAAAAATTTTTTTTCAACAATTTAGAGATACTTTGCATATTAATTAGATTTTGTATTAATAAGTTTATTTATCGCAATATCGACATATTAAACCTACCTTAAACATATTAGACATATTAAACCTACCAGACCTTTAAACCTACTTATACCTAAAAACGGAAATTTTTAACTAATGTAATGCATAAAAAAGTTATACAGGCTTTAAACATCATAATCCTGTATGGGTTAGTCTCGTTCGTTATCAGAATTATCAACACAAATCACTCTATGAACGAAGAAGTTCGTGGTCAAGTCAAGCATCACCTGTCATGAATTTAAAATTAGGTTACATTAATTGTAACACTCTAATTTTTAGATTTTTGGAAAAAACTAAAATTTACTTATAAATTCATGCTTTTTGAGGAGTAAATATATATACATATATATATAATTTTCGAATTGGTCAATTTAAAACTTGAAATACCAAATTGCCAAATGTTGGGGAATTCGAAAACGGAAAACTTGTAATAAAAACCAAAAAAAATTTATCAGGTTATTAATATATTACTTACTTATATAGTGCTATTATAATATTTCTCCAATTTAGAGTTGGGTTCAAAATAATTAATGCAATTTTAGCAATGTCCCTATTCTTAGAATCTGACATTTACTGAAGGATGCAAGTTTCTTCCATTCCTAATGGATCATGGATAATTCCCGTCAATCAGGATTCAATCAATGGGAGATGACCCAGCTTTATCTATTTAATTTAAACGAGGGACATTTCATCAATTGTAAAGACCCTATTTTAAAGACCCCATTGTAAAGACCCTATTTTAAAAACCCCATTAAAAAGAACCCATTATAAAGACTCCATTATAAAGACCCCGTTATAAAGAGCCCATGATAAAAAAACTCATTGTAAAGACCTGATTATAAAGACCCCATTATAAAGACTCCATTATAAAGACCCCATTATATTAGAACAATGATTATTTTATTAAAGCTAGTACTAAATGAAACAGATAAGTTATCCTACGATTACTTATTTTTTACTTGAATCACTACTCTTACATTTGCTTAATGATACATCTATACGGATAGAACTCCAACGGAACGTGTTCATACTCAGTGGTTGAGATTAAAAACTAATAAACCAACGACCTTAAAAATATATATTTTTCATATTAAAAAATTATTCAATTTTATTAAAACAAAAAAAAAAAAGTTTATCATTTTTATCTAATTTCTCAGTCAGTAAAACGGTCCTAGATAATCAATTAAAATTCGTGACTAGATTTAGAACTTATATTATGGTACATGTTGTATTTTAAATACAAAATTTTTCAAGGATAAAATAAATTTTCCCAACATCTCTACACGTATACAAGTATATGATTTTGAGTATGTAAGTATATCTGATAAATTCATGAATATAAAACAGGAAATGGTAGTATAGAAAAACTTCCGAAAATACTGTTTTCGAATTTATTATGTATATATAAATATATATACATATATATGTATACAAAAAATAAATGGACAGTGATTGAAAAGACTTGAATTTTAATGATGGTATATAAATTTATATATTAGAGTAAATATGTGGCGGAATTAAATAAGTATGTGAAAATAATAATAATAAACTGAATAAAAATTATAAGAAGAAGAAAAAAAAAGTTTTTAAAAAGGGACTTCCCTCTTTTTTCATTTAAGTAGAAATTGAATAGTTTTTTTTTTGTCTATTGTGTATATTATTATTTATTTGGAAAATTTTAGTTTTTTAGAACCAAGTACTAATATATACTCGTATATAAAAAAATAATATATATATACAAAGTATAAGTAAATTTAATTAAAATTAAATTAAAATATAAATTAGAAAACTTTTTGTTTATTGTTTATATTATAAAACTTGTATAGGTCAAGTTTTCATTACACAAGTAAATTAAATAATAATAATATCGGTCTAAATATTATTATTTGAATTTATATAAGTACCAACATGATGTGTAAAATCTGTTCTAAAATAATAAAATAATTTAAATATAAAGAAACTTTATTATAATAAATATATTAAAGTTAATTATTGTTAAAGCTATAAAAGTTTATAATATAGAATTAAAATAAAAAGTTTAGAACATAATAAAACATAAATTTATAAAATAAAATTATATTAAAATGTTAATTAAAATTTAAATTTAAATCTATACAAAAGTGCACTTAAATAATAAATATTTGATTAAATATTATAAAATAATCATATTAAAATATTTAGAATTTGGTCGACATTTATATTGAATGTAGGGTATTAATAAAGTAACTAAAAAAATTTTAATGAAAGTGGTTGATTTTTTTAAGGATTAGATATCTATAAAAACTTTTGAAAAATATTTAAATACATTTGTTTCATTTTTAAACAATTAGAGTATTTCAATTTAATTAAAAATATGTTAAGGAAACTTTACTCGAAATGTTAAAAAATCAACCTACTTACGTTTATTGTATAATTATATAAAGAATACTTATTTGGTACTCTATAAAATAAATAATAGTTAGATCCCCATACCAATAAGAAAATAGATTTAGAATTACATTAAATTTTAAAGCTCCTTGTATAAATCTGTTTTAATCTTTAAAAAAGCTGAAAATCACGATAAAATCAGACCTATAAACAATACCTGTATAATATTGCACTTAAATACAGTAAGTACCATACTCAAGTACTGATATTCATTACTTTGTAAAGTATATGCATTACTTAAATTCGATAGTTAGAAAATATATGTGAAAGTAAAAGAATCAAGTAAAAATACCTGGAAAATACAGCTAAGAAAGTAATTACATTTTTAGTTTAATTACTTTTGTAATTATTTTTTGATACTAATAAGTATTTTCGAGTAATTTAGTACCAAGAAATACTTAAATATATACAGAATTCAATTATTTCTTTAGTTTCAACTTATAATTAGACTTTATTAATGATAATTTTAGCAAAATACTTCAATACTTAAAAAATAATTACAAAAGTAATTAAACTTAAAATTGAATTACTTTCCTGGAATTACAAGTATTTTTATTCGATTCTTTTACTTATAAGTACTTAAATTTTGTAAATATCAAAATCTAAATAATAATGATATTTAAGAAAGTAATGAATATCAGGAAATGGTACTGGTAATTGTACTGGTACTTGCAATATAAAAGTCTGCGCTATAAACTGTGTTGCAATTCTAAGACAAAACTTTCTTATAACAAAGTATAAACGACAGTATGTAACGCAATCAAATTTTTTAAAAACCGAAAATAAATCTTTAATTTTAATTTAAAACCATTTTTTATTGAAACTAATATAACTAATCCCTATCTTAACACTAATTAAAAAGTAATTAACTAATATATAACTTAATTATGTTATAGATCCTAAAAATACATAAATAAAATTAAGTAATTTAAAAATGTACTAAAATCATGCAATAATTATTTTATAGCATGCATCTATTATAAACTATTTCGAATCACTTAAAATTTGTTAAATCTTTCAACCACTATACGAGTATATATATATACACTCTTTTATTACATACATATTTAAATAGTTCCCTAAAGCTCAACACAGTAATTTCTTTTTAAAAGTTTTTATTCATTAATTCTTACACAGAACAAAATATAGTTACTACAGTACACGATACTACATATTTCATACAAGTGAAACTATAAATCACTTAACTTTAAAATAAAAAGAAACTAAATTAAGTAAAATTGAAATAAAATTTTTTTTAATAGCATTTAATTGCGTGAAGTTAATCCTACAAAATAAAAAAGTTTTTATTTTTAAATGTAAAATCAATATAAAAATATAAAAGTTTATTTTTTAAAAAAAGAAAAATTCATTTAAAAGTTTATTAAAATTAAAATTACAAAAAAAATAAAAAAAAAAATATAATTAAATATAAGATTACAAACATTGTACAAAACTGAAATTTATATTATAAGTATATATATATATATATATATATTAACTAACTGCATACTTTAGTAATACATATTTTTAAAACAGAACGCAAATATATTTAAAATTAATTTACTCCATACTCCTGATTTACTTCTTATCTGATATTCAGATTTTAAAAAAAAATTTTTATTTTATTAAAAGTTCCCTTAACTATAAGTATTAAAGTTTTCCTTATTTTCATTCAATTTAACTGTAAAATTTGTGAAAAGGTATTATAAAATCCATTTATTATTTATAATAGCAAATAAAATTCTATGAATCAGAACTTGCAGCTACAAGGAACCACTTACTTTTGTATAACTTATACAGCGTTTGGTTTTAATTTTTTTTTTACGAAGGAATGAAAAGCTTCGAAAGTCATCCATTGGAACTGCGCGGTGTTACTTTAGGAAGTGTGCGACTATATCGCACCAAAACCACACAAATTTTAAACCAAATTTTAGGAAGAGACCTGTAATACAAATGTACAGTTCAGTTACGAAGGTAGGAATTTGAAAGGGTTTAGCTTTAGGAAATTTAGGATTGCCGAATTATGAGGGAAAATTTTATGGGATGTTAAAAATGTCGTACACATATAAATTATCAACTTTAGAAAATACATTTGATGGGAAATGTTACTACGTATAACAAACGAATTTCCATAATCCTAGTTGCGTTATCTTAATAGTTCAACTGTAGGGATGAGCATCTGTTATTAAATTAAGAAGACTAACTGATCCTAAAAATATGCAATCCTAAATAATTTTTTAGCTAGTGTTTTCAGAGGACAATTTATTATGTAGTCTTCCATCACTTAATTTCATAAAGCATCTTCTTACTAAGCCAGTGTAGTGTACTGTTGTCTATTATTATTTCTTTTTCTCAAAAGTTTCGAATTATAATTTGCCTTTGCTCATATTTAGTCCCATTCTATTAGCGACTTATCACTAAACAAATAGTGTTTTGATTTTACTTATAATTTGATAAAAAAAATTGATAAAACTTATTTTTAATCAAACGTTGATTAATTTATTATTAAGTATTTGATTAGTCATATCTGACCAATTGTGTTGTGGTTAATACCAAGACCTTTCAAGTAGAAGGTTTTGAGTTCAAGCCCCGGTTAAATCATATTTTGTAAAAAAATATCGCAAAATTGTATAATTTTATCGTAATAGTTTACAATATATTATATGAGATAATAGATGGCGCACAAACATTTGGATTATAACTTAATGAATATAACGATTAATGAAACTAAAGTCTAGTCTAAATGATTTGTCTTGAATGCTTTTTATACTCTTGGAGTGGAAAATATGTAAAAAAAAAATTAAAATTTAACCAGTCATATGCGATGTTCAAGTGCTCAGATAAAAAATTAATTATGACAATATACGTTAGAAGCTGAACTACTGAAGATTTGTAATATTTTTACTTGGATTTTAAAAAAAAAGTTCGAATAATTTTATACAATAGGTAGTTAACTAATAGGTGTTGGACTAATTGAATGATCTTATTCTCCATTCATATTGGGCTCCTAATTTTAAATAGTCTAGTATAAATAATTAAATTTTATCTTGAAGAGTAACGGGACAGTAGTCAGTAATTATTTTTGCAAGTACTTATTCCGAAAACCCAAAATTTAATATTTTTAAAAGGGCTAAACGATTACAACAGAAGATTGAAGCCAAAAAACGACTGAAACATTATTGAAAAGTTATGAAACTTTAGACCGATAACAGAATGTTCTAATTCACTTTTGTAAAGAATCTTATAGTATTTAGTAAATCAACACTTTTACAATGTTTTTAATCGTTTTTTGTTTTTGTTATTTTTTTTTTATTTGGAAAATCTGTGGTAAATTGAATATAGTTAACATGAAAAAATTAAATTAAATGAAAACAAGAGAATATAAAACAGGGAGAGAGAGGGAGAGAGAAAATTTATGGAAAAGTGAAAAAAAATTCAGTAACTAAAGTAGAAAAAAAAACATAATATTAAGAACACCAAACAGTTAGCATAATCCTTTTAGTTTCGCAACTGTATTAATTACCTATCTTCATGCAATGTATACATAGTATTTTTATGCAATTTATACATAAATAGTTAATACATAATGTATGAAATATGCAGTCTATATAAACATAGTTATATTCAACAGAAAACATGTTTCATTTAAATTTTTTGTATTAAATTAAAGTTTTTTTTTATTGGATCGTTTTATTCCATTGGTTTTTGCATAATTTTGTTATGTTTCAATTATTTAAGAATAAAATAATATGAAAATAACAAAAGATATGAAATGGTTTTTCATAAAAGCGTTTAAAGATTTTAATTGTAATCTCATTTAAAAAAGAATTTCAATTAAATATGCATTTTAAAAATATTATTCAGTTTTTTTTTTTTGCATAGTTAATATTTTGCATATTAAATAATTCAAAAAAATTCAAATTGGATAGTAAATCAAAATGGATTATTATTTTAAAATTTAATAGAATTAACAGGAACAAAATAGATCTTTATAAGATGTTTGATTCAGATTCTAGTTTTTACTGTTAAAACTTAGAAAAAATATTACAAAGGTAAGTATTCCAAAGTCATAGAAAACAAACTCTTGACATGAGCGACATTTGTCTCTAGAACTAACTATTATCATAAATATAATTAAATAATGCACCAAATTATCGAATTTGTAACATTTGTTTTAACACATACACATATACGCTTTGTTTAAAGTAACTATATGATAATATTAACATTATACAATACAAATCGCCTGAAAGTATGCAATTATTAATCGTCAATACTTTATTTTGTTTTTATTTATTGTTAAATTTTTTCGAGACCATGTGCAATAAGATAAACACAGGATCATTACCTAATATAGGATCTTACCTTCCATTAAGTCCATTGTACTAAATCTCGACTTTCCAAAATATTGACTGACAAAATGTGACAAAATCATAAATTTTTACATACGAATCGAAATTAATTGTAAGAGTTGGTTTCAATAATTTGTTAAGCGAGGAGATTCTGGCAGTAGCCTGCTCTACTTAAAATGATTCAATAATAAAATAATTAGGAACCAGTTTAGAAATTGTTGAAAAACAGAATTGTACGATTTTTGCAAAATATTCATATATGAATCAGGATGGATTTTAGAGTAAGTTTCAAAAGTATGGTTTCAATAATTAGCTTTGTTTGAAGTCAGAAGCCTCCGCTGTGATAAAATTTTAATTGTAAAAACATGTAACTACGAAAATATAATTTGGAAACATTAAAGTATTAGTTTTAACATCAGGGTTTTAATATTTTAATTATTCCAAAATTCCTTGCTTTGAAAAAGGCGATATTTTTTCCAAGTCGACATTTTAAAAATCGACATTTAAAGTATCGGCATTTTAAAATAAATATATAAAAATATAATAAATAGGTAATAATAACCTTAGTATATATTTGTTTCAGTGACAAGTTCATAACCATCGGTGGTTTCTGAGACTATTATAGATTTGGATTCTCTTATTAGATTATACTAATACTATTTATTTAATTATATTACACTAATATTATATTTGATTCTAAGGCAAGATTTTAATTTTTTTTTCAGAATTTTTTTTTAAATAAAATCTTACGATTGAAATCTTACGAAATCTTTCGATGTGCAAGTACCGAATTAGCATTGCCTCGCCAGGTACTTAACTACCAACATGGGTCCCTAAGTATTGTTTATTCCTATTTATTTTATATTATTTAAAAAAAAAATAAATAAAAAACTCTATTTTGAAAATAAAATCAAAAAACTAATTTAATTTTTTTTAAATAAGTTCAATACTAATAAACATTAAAGTTGTAATATTTTTTTAAGTAATTCGAAAAACAAAGTGAATATTTTTTTTATTATCATGTCCTTGATAAAAAAAAAAACCAAATAAAAAAATTTTCCAGTACTTCAACACAACGAAACGCCAATTTCCCTTTAAAAAAAAAAAAAAAACCAATCCATTATCATTAAGAGAACTTATAATTTTTTTTTTTTTATATTTTTGTTATTGTTCCAAGTTTCATTTTACACATCAGAGAATAATTTACAAAACAAAATACATACTTATACCATAAATATTTATAAATAATAATATAATAATATATAAAAAATGAAATTTTTTTAATTGTATTTGTGTATGCCCAGACAGTACAGAGCAAAATGATAAAGTATGAAATGATTACTTATGGCATAAAGACTCCTCTTAATGATTGTATTCTACTTTTAATAGAGTGCTCTGTATGAATTTCTACCGTAATAACATGCAATGAGGCCGCAACTCATGATGTATCATATGATCAAAGTAACACACTAATGAACAATGTCACTATCTGTGTGCACAATCAATCAGCATGTGAGATCTGATCAAACATCTGATCAACATCTGATCAAAGTAACACACTAATGAACAGTGTCACTATCTGTGTGCACAATCAATCGGCATGTGAGATAGTGTCAGGATAATTTTACCTCAATAAGTCAAAACATAAACATAACTTTCGTGTAGGCACCAGGACATAGTAATATTGCAGGCAACGAAAAAGTCTCCTGTGAGATAATCTCTTATTGGCTTTGAATTTTTGAATCCTTTTTTACATCACCTTATCGATAACTTTCTTTGCAGATATTCGGCCCTAGGAAGAGCGAGACTTCTTTTACTTGGTCATTCGTTCTTCCACACAATCTTAACGAGCTTTGTTAAAACCAAATCAAAGAACTCATTTCTTATCTAAGTAAGGGTTAAATATAATTCCGAAATTAAAATTCAGGTGAAATAAGTGAAATCAAAATGGCGCAATCTATTGCTAATTGAGGCCTTCGTGCAGGGTTTCAATTGAAGGTTACTACCTTTTCTATCTACCTACCTCACACCAAACTACTACCTACAGTGATTGGTTATTTATTAACTCCAACAATTTTAACTGATACCATACAAGTCCCAACATGGTTGAAAGTTACAGAAATTTAATTTTTTATACCAATGTAACTTGATTCTATTCATAAGTTTTTCCCGCCAATTGTATTTTTTTATACTACTACAAACATATATATACGTATACCTCTACCATCTGATCTTATTTTAACAACACAACTCTAATAAAAGTTGTTAATACAAAAATAATTGAAAATAAACTCGTAGGAGAATTGGCACATTATAATGGAATTAAAAAAAAATATAAAGAGAATGTAAAAATAAAATAAAACAAAATAGATAGAAAAAAAAATTGTAGAACAGTAAAAATTAAGTGAAGAGAAATTAAGTTAAAAAAATAAAAGTGTATGAAACACTGCAAAGCAAAATAAATGCAGTAATAAAAAAATATAAAATACAGGATGAAGTCAAAATTCATTCATCTGAAAAATCAAATTGAAAAATAATTATATAGAATGTTTATATATAATTTTATGTTTTCTTTTTTTTTTATATAAAGATTTTCTATTAAATTTAATTTTAATTTATTGTATAATATTTATATATTTATATATATATATATATTTCATGCATGACCTAAAACTGACCCAATCTATATTAAGTGATTATAGATTATAAAACTTCATCCCAATTTATAATTTGAAAATATTATTTTAATAGAATTTTTAATTAAAATAGAAAATATTGGATTATGTAATGAGTTATTTTAATTATAAATACGTTTAAGCTCTGAAATTCTAAAAGTGCTTCAGGAGTTGGAAATTCTATAACTATAGAATTACTAGTAAGTAAAAAAAATTTTCTACATTTACAGTTATTTTTGAAAATTTAAATGCAAAATATTGACTTTTATATTTTACTTAAGTTTTTCTTGAACTTAATAATTACTTCTGTGGTTACTTTAAATTTTGTTTTTTTATTATAATTTTTTATATTCAATTAAAATTTGAATTGCTTATAAAATATTTTTACAATCCTTGTATTTAACTCTTTTTCACGCCTGTATAACCAATCCTCGAATACTTAAGAAAGATTTGGATCCCTATGATAAAGGTATTACAAGAATTAAATGGGTTCAAAAAATTTTTGGAAGTTTACCGTACGAAATTTGTAATAGAGCCATTCAATTCATTGTCATACATTTTCTGCCAGGTTTTTTTTTTATTAAGAAATATATTCTTATGGTAATCTATCAAAGAATCTATTCTTATATGGTAATACATATTCTACTCATCTAAAATTCCTTTTTTTTACAGAATTATGAATCCCACTCTAAAATGTCTTCTAATTCAGATCGTATATTACAAGTATTCTATAAAAGGCGCAACATCTAATTTTGAATTCTACCCCTAACTTCCTCCTGATACAGCATCTTGTATGTACTTGATATACTATGATATAAAATTTGTAATACACTGTAATGTTTGATATATAAAATATAATTTTTTTTTAAATTTTGATATTTCAAGATTTTGATTTTCGAGTTTTTAATAGTGATCCGTAATTTTAATTACTATCAAATTATTAAGTATGAATATAAATTGCCTCTAAATATATACATGCCTCTTTCAAAACAGTACATCTCCATGTTCAAAACCGTACTTCTCCTCTTTCAAAACAGTACTTCTCCTTGGTCTACCCACTCGTCGTCTTCCTTGTCCGATCCATCACCATTTTCTCTCTCGGATCCCGACTTTAATCAACTTTTGGTTCGTTTGGCCACAGCCACAGGTGTGTGTTGGTAATGATTTGCGGTCAACGAACTCTTAAGATGTGGCGTAAACAACAGTTTAAAAACACCTGCAACTTTTTGGTAATATTGGCGGTTACCTTCCATATTTCACAGCCGAAGTACTGATTTGACGTTTGTTTCAAATATTTTTAACTTTGTACGCAGGGAGATATTATTTTACTGCCATATGTTTAAGAGTGTTCCAAAAGCAGCTCTAGCTTTATTTATTCTGCTGTCAAAATCAACTTCCTTTAACCCATTTGATGTCACCATGCTTCCTAAATAATTAAGCTGCTCCTCTTCTTCAATTTGACTTTCTTCTAGTAGAATATCTAACATCTAAATTCATTTATAGTTTAAATCGAATTTAAGTATTATGTAAAATCAAATTATATTATATATTTTTAACATTTGAATGGTCAGAATTAAAAAAAAAAGAAAAAAGTTTAAAAGAAATTTCCTGGCACCTTTTTTAAATTGCATTAAATTCACTTTACTATTATTCTTATTCTATCACAAAATATTAATTCAACACTTGTGAGTTGTGCATAATCATTATTATGTTCATCTCTGGCCATAGCGCGTTTCTATAATATTATTTTAAATTAATTTAACTATAAAATAAACAATAAAAATAAGAGAAAATTGTATATATATACTTATATAAATAAAATACAATTTAATTTATTATTATTATGAGGAAATCCTGTCGTTGTTTTGTATTTCCCTTTATTTTCCTCTGAAAAACTATAAACAAAAGTTTTCTATAACAAAATAATGGTCCAACATTTATTATTCGATAAACTTTTTTTCTAAAAAATTATGGAAACAAAGAGTTAAAAATTTTGGTGCCTACAGAGAATAAAAGACATATACAAATACATATATATAATAATATGTATACGTATAGTATAGTATGTATAGTGTTCGCAAATAAAATACTATCCAACTAGTTTAGTTTAATATAGTTAGTGTTTTTTGATTTCATTCTATTCAATTGGGAACAATAAACAAGTTAAATAAAGTTGAAACACAGTATAAATTATCTTTCTTTAGAGTTCGCTTCTTTAATTTTTTTTTTCAAAAGAAGAAAAGAAAAGTGTTTCTTTTTTCAATTCTTTTCAATTCTTTTCCATTTTTTATACCCTACACCTAAAATAGGTATAGGGGTATATTAATTTTAGGAACAGTGTTTGTAACAACGAAAAAGAAGCAAGTTAGTTATAGAAAAGTACTTAGGTTACTAAGTGCTTGATCGAGCAAAGGCCAGACTACCATATTTTCGAAACCAATAAAGATATATAGCCTTATAGCCTTCTATTTTGTATTAGAGTGTTTTTTTCTTTTGCCATCAAATTTGGGATGAACTGGAGTGATGGTTTGGGTACTTCCTACTTCCCACACACAACCCAAAATCTAACAAGCATATATTTTCGAAATTAATAAATATAGCAACTTAAAATTTGATACAGAGGTATTCTTTATTATGTTTATATTATATATCTAAGATTTGAGATGAAATGTTTTGGAGGTTCAGGTCTCTCCCACACTCTTCTCAATGTTCAATAAGCAATTCTTCGATATTCATAAAGATAGAAACTTGAAATTTGTGCAAGAGTGTTTTGACCTGTTTGTTAACATTTATGAAATTTTAGAGGAATTAAAGTATTAGTTCGGATAGGAACTTCATATTTGGAAAAAGGTAGTTCCGTGCGGCTTTCTAAATGTTCATCAAATTTGAGATGACTTGAAGTGATGGTCCGTGTAATTGGCATGCGCCTTCCAATAATATTAAAAATTATTATTTTTAAGCAGGACATTAATAAACCGGTTGAATCGAATTACTATTGTTTCATAAATTGTTTTAAATATATCTTGTGATTTTCAGAAAAATTTAGTTTTTAAAGTTTAAATTCTTTAAAACTTTTAAACTTATATTTAGTATTCTAAAAAAACAAAATATAATCAGGGTTTAAAGTTAACGAACTTTTAAAATATCAAATTTTTTATCATTAAATAAAATTCGAATACCATAAATTTAAAAAGCAATCAATTTGCATTGAATAACTATCAAAATTTAAATATATGTTCTACTTTTCCAAATATCAGATATTGAGATTTTATTGTTACCCTATAAATATAAATTTGTAAAATTTAAAGCTCTTAAGTATTCACATTAATCAATACTTCAATCAGTATAATCATCTTCAAAATTCGAAAATCCATAAGTAAATACACAATATTCATAAATTAGTCTGTGAATGAAATGAAACCATTTTTTAAAAGAATCATGATCGCACCTTAAATTTTATTTTTCAAATTCTGAATTTTCGATAGTTTTTCCTACTTTTAAAAAAACTTAAAAAAAAAAAAATGAAAAACTTTTTGATTGTTTAAAATTTTGAAGCAATGTTTTCTTGCCAAAACTTTTCAAATAAAATAAAAAAATAAACCGACAATCTAACACCTTTTAAACTTGTACTACTGAATAACTATAAGTTTTTTCTGAAAAAAAAAACGAATTTAATGCCAACGCATTTTTAAATGGACGAATGCTCTCCAAGGATGGTACATATATCTACAACTGAAGAATGTAAGTATACTTACTTATAGAGAATGTAGTACTGGTATATAAGTGGATGAATTCTGATAGATAAAACCACCATAACAATAACTATTCAAGATTCTTTAAGTTTTAGTTATTTTTTGTTGAAAATTCTTGAAAAAAATTTTTTAAAAAAAATTCTACCAAATTTAAAAAGTTTTTTTGAAGTTTTTGGTCATTTCAATGATTTGAAAAGATGAAGAAAAGGTTTTAAAAAGAGAAAAAATAGTAAGGAATTGCAACACATAAATAAAGCATATATCCTGATAATTTATATATACATATATATATATCATAGGAATAGATCTTTTTAAACTATAATACGATTGAATTGTTTTGACAAAAACATAAAAGTTTCAAAGAATTTTTAATTTTTAGAACAATTTTCTATATTTATGACATTATAAAATGTCAAAAATTTTTAGTTTTTTTTTAAATTTTTTATACACATATATATTATTTCGACGCGTATTGGTATATATTTATAATGACAATTGTCTCTGTAATTATTAGCTTGAAAGCATCCGAGAAAGGAGGTTTGTCTTCCTTAAAAAAGACCAAACCAAATTCCCCGGTAGTTTGAGATTCTTAATCAATAAAAAAAACTCCGCCCGTAGCCAAAGTAATGGAGTAAGTACTCAACCTGCCTGTAATTTATCTTTCAAAAAACTGCATGATTAAAATATAAGTATTTGATGGCACACTATATGAATTATATGTTTATACATATATAATTTTACACTGATTAATTATAAAACACAATATTACACTCAAAATATTTTCAAAAAATATTGAACTCAATTTATGAAATAATAAAAAAAAATTTAAAAACGCTTTTGAATTATATGAGAGATTTTAAACAATCAATATATCAACTCGAAATCTATCTAAAGCTTAAGTCTAGATTGGAATGCAATGAGTTAAAACATTTACTTTATTTTAAAATGAAAATTAATTATTTTTAATAGTTTTTATTACTGGCGATTATTAACGACTAGCCTAAAAATATGCAATTAAACTTAATTTAATTTTACATAAAAATTATTTCTGTGAATGCCAATCAACTAATAATATTACATAATATTAATCAAAGTACAATTGAAATCTTAGTTCCTGTAGTAAAAAACATTAAAATAATTAAAAAAATATGTAGTGAGTTTAATATACAGAATTAATGGTTTTAATCGTCTATCTTTCGTTCTCTTTTCGTTTCGTTCCCTTTTTCAATTTGTTTTTTTTTTCTTCTTACTTTTTATTTCTGTCTTTTCATTTAAAAATAGAACTTCAACTGTTATGTCATTGTTAAATTCAATTTCAAATATTCAAAATCTATAAAAATGTTATTAAATAAAAAATATTAATTAAATAGAATAAGTAAACTAATAGTATGAATTTAAATGATGAAATTTTGTAATAATTGTAAATAAAAATTGTAAATAAAAACATGATATGTAATTATAAAGTATAATTAAAATAGAAATAGATAATAGACATAAGTTATTCCCATAATGGCCTATGTAGCCGAGGAAAACACTAATATTGCTTAAGTACCTTTTTTGTAATATTAGAATTTAAATAAATAAATAATATTTCTGTGAAGTTCAATTTTAAAATAGAAAATATCGTATCGCACTATTACAAACTTAATACCCAGAAAAACACTT